>ULGW01000007.1:600000-925176 GCA_900518995.1 Yarrowia yakushimensis | reverse complement strand
GGAGGAGGAGGCTGAAACTGAAGATATCCTTCCTGCCGCCGATGCCGAAGACTTCCTTCCTGTCGCTACTTCTGAAGAGGAAGTTGAGGTCGAAGCTGAGGTCGAGGAGGAGGTGGAAGCCGAGGAGGAGGTGGAAGCCGAGGAGGAGAGTGAGGAAGAAAATGAAGCGGAGATCACAGCAGCCCCAGTTGTGGTTGACATCAGCAGTGACGACGGTGAGGTTTCTGTTTCTGTTTCTGAAGAAGATGATGATGATGATGAGGAGGAGGAGGAGGAGGAGGAGGAGGAGGAAGAGAGTCAAGGGGAATCCGACGAAGACCAGCGAGTCGCATTTGAGGTTGAGGTTGACGTTTACTCTGATGCCGAGGCTGAAGGTGAACATGTGGCCGAGTCTGAAGAGGAAGTCGCTCAGGTCGTGGACGACAGTGATCACGAGGAAGAAGAGGCTCAGGAACCCATCCCCGAGCCTTATTCTCCTCCTCCTACTCTTCACGGCCAAACACGAAACTACACCCAGCCTCCAAGACGCTCAAGACGGCTCAGATCGCTCGAGCCCGAGCCCATCCCCGAGGAGTACGTCACTCCTAAAGTAGAGCTATTAGCTGGTGAGGCTCATTTGGAGATAGCATCTGAGCCTGAGGAGGAGAGAGAGGACGAGGACAAGGCTGAGTCTGACTATGTCGTCGAGGAGGAAGAAGAGGAGGAGGATATTGACCCCACTCCGGTGCTTCCCAAGCGACGAGGTCGTCAACCGAGACAGGCTGCTAACAAGGTGTCCAAGCCTGCTCCCAAGCCCAAGAAAGTTGCCCGAAGCCGCAAGTCTGATCCTAGTCCTCCCAGAAGACCGCCTAGACGATCTTCCCGACGTGCGAATCTCAAACTGAATTAATGAATGATGATATGATGTATTTACAAAGTGTGTAACCAGGTAGAAAAGAACAGTAAAGGGGTGTTACTTCAAGCACAAGTTCTAAGGGGTAATAATAGCAAAGAGCAGAAACCGTAATTCATTGTAACAGTAGTTAAATAGTAGGGATAGCTCACCAATCATATAAATATATTTACCTCTTTCTATCGACTCCTCTCAACAGCTTACCAAACTTCTTATCCTCCCGCCTCTTCTTGTTTTCTACCGGCGAAGAAGTTTCAGTGGGGCCCTCAAAGTGATCAGCCACAATGACTGGCGAAGAGGTAGTCTCTACAAACTTCTCAGACATGGACTCTCGCCTAAGCTTTTGATGGGCCAGCTGTACCTGTTTAAAGGTGTCCATCAACTCGTTCCACTTGATGTCGTTTCTAGACGATGACTGAGTAGTCTGAGAAGAACGCGATGATGCCTGCAATGAGGAGACACTGTTTAGACGGTTATGCAGAGTGTTGAATGCTGTGCTCTGAGGAAGAATCATCAGAAGGCCATACAGACACTTGTAGAGGTAGGGGTATCTATCGGGCTCCAGAAGCTGTAGACGCAGATGAGTAAAGACAGGCGACTCCAACAGAAGAATTAGCTTATCGATTTGGACAAGAAGATTGACGGTTATGTCAAACTCAGCCAGCAGCTGAAGAAGGGTGTATGCCTGCTCGTAAGCCTGTGCAAGAAGACATAGAGAGAATGCAGACACAGCGTCATGACACCAGCACTTGAAAAGAGTGATGAAGAGCGTGTCGGAGGCTGCAGCCTTTCTCAGACGTTGTCGCAGCTCGGCCATTTCAGGGGCTATGATCAGGTTGCTTCCGAGATTCTGAACCATGATACAGGCAAACTCTTTGTCTTCATCCTTCTCCAAAATCTCAGCCAGAGCACGATATATTCGCTCTGGGTTGAGAGAAACACACAGCTGGCGGATGATGAGGTTTCCCCGGGTTTCCAGCAGCCGTCTGTCAGTGGAAAACAGTTGAACCAGGTTGGTCATGAAGAAGGAAAAGTAGCTGTCGTCCGAAGAGTGAGAAATCTGTGCCAATAGCTGTAAATCTTTGGTGATGACAAGCTCACTGGGGTCTGAGAGAGTCTTCAGCAGAGCAGGGAAAGTGCCATCGTTCAGAGTCTTTGTGGGGGCCTTTCTGTGTAGCATAATGAGCCATTCAAGAGCAGCTTCACGCGTCTGTTCTTGTTCGTTGAGGAAATGAAGAGTCAGAGCATTGACCATTGCTGAGTAATCAATATTAGCGTCATCATTCAGGGACAGAATCAGCTTCTGCAGCTTGGCGTTGACCCGTTCGGCTTCACTTCTGAGGTCACCATCATCGTTGGCCATAGTGGGCAAGAGAACAGACAGCAGCTTGGGTGCGTACTGTAAAAGAGACATGGGAGAAATGTCCAGTAACGACTCGATCCAAACCAGCACGGCGATCTGGATGTCGGGATCAGATGTAAGGTGCGTCAACAACGTCTCTACAATTCGAGGATAGTCGATGACGGTGTCTTGTCCTGGAATGTACATGTCTTCCTCAAGGGGAGAGGTATCTGGCTTGTCATCGCTCTTTCGAATATCTCTTCGAGCAACTAGGGTCTCCTTGATGTCGTGGATACGCTTGATTTCTTGGAGGAAACCATCCAGGACGATCTTGGAAGCGTTTCGCACCTCCTTTGAATGGTCCGAGAGGAAGAGCATGAAACCGGCCAGAAAGTTGGGCAGGTAAGTAACCAGTTCAAGGTCCGGGATGGAGTCGAGCACGCCAATCCAGAGCACCAAAAACATTCTCGTGGAAGGGTCAATTACGTAGATCCGTTCCTGAAGCAGAGGAATGAACTTGGCAAGCGAGAATGCAGGCGCCTTATCCCCCTCAGTCACCAGAGGCGATGCAGACAGAGTATCTGCAGCAATGGTGGGCTTTGTGGGGTCTGGGTTGGGGGCCAGATCAGGAACTCTGGAGCGATTCGGGTTGACCAGGGACACGTAGGTGGCCGCCTTTTCCGAAACAATGTCTTTGACAAGCCGGTCGAGCAACTCTGCTCCAGATCGCACGCTCTGGTCCGAGTCTGCACTCAGTCTGCACAGTACATCGAAGATTTCGTTGAAGTAGATAAGGATCTCACCCTTGGCTACCTTGGCAATGTTGTACATGGACTCGCACGCAAAGTACCTCACTCTTGCATCCTGGTCTCCAAAACACGCCAGAACAGGGTGGATAATGTCATCAAGATACGTAGCCACTTCGACCTGGCCAAGTGCGATGGTTGCAGCCGCAAGGCCAATTAGACCTCCATTTCGGGCGTTAGGGTGGTGAACGGCGTAGGCGAACTCCCGGCACAGCGTGTCGAGAATCGCTCTAATCCGGTCTCGGTCTTCATCAGCAAGGCTCTTTCGAATGACGCGCTCCAGCTCTAGGGCTGCAGCTTTTCGCTTGTCATACAGCCGGTCGGACAATCCCTTGTGAATGTCCTTGTCTGTGTTAGAGTGGTAAAAACGGCATTGTCGATCTTGTTTCCGTGTCTGGTTCAGTAGCTGGTACCCTCTGGTACTCACCCATAGTGTCGTCGTGATGTACTGTATTGGTTACGATGCTAAGGTTGATAGTCGTTTCTCGTAATACAGTGGGACATTTGAGTTGTGTCAACCGTGTCGCAGCACTGAGGCATGCTTACGACAGCCAGTTGAATAGATAAGGACAGATACGATTCTACTATGTTTAAGCATGTATTTTCAGCTACACACTACGTTTTTGTGTGTACAGAAAATTATGCTTCCTCTTTATAGAAGCTGGAAGGAAATGTCTCACTTGTAACCACTTGGGTCTCGCTTCCAATAGTCCAGGCATAAATATACACATCAATTGAGACGACTCAGTCTCTTTTCCTACTCTACTCACCTATATCATCTACTGCTGGTTGCACTCGGGCATGTTCTCAGGCATCTTAGCGCCATCAAGACCACCCAGACCCCCCAGACCTCCCAGTCCAAGACCATCGAGACCGCCAGGAATGCTGCCGTCGGCAACATTGGACATGATCTCATCTGGAGGAGCTCCTGTCTCCTGCATCTCGTCCATCAGCTGGGTGATGACGGCTCGGTCAGTCTCGGAATCATCAGAGTAAGAGGGGTCCTCAAACTTGGCACAGATCTTTCCAACAATGTCCTGCTGCAGCTTTAGTCTGTTTCGCTCCTTCTCGTCGGTCACCTTGGATCCGTGCTCGTCCCACCACTTGGGGTAGTTTTCGTGCATCTCCTTCAATGGCTGGTAGAGCACCTCCTTGGAGGCCAGCTGACGCATGATTCCTCCAAGCATATCTCCAAAGGCACCCTCTCCGCCCTCTCCAAAGCCTCCAGCACCGGAGAGTTGCTCCATAAGACCAGCAAGCATGTCATCCCCAAGAGGCATATCTCCCATATCCTGATTACTCTGGTTCAATCGGTCGGCAGTGGCGGAAATGGTCTCCTTGAACGACTTCGGCTGTTGGGACTTTTCGGCTGCAGTGGCACTTGTCACGTTGTTGATCTCCTTGAGCAGAGACTCAAACTGGGCCTTGGACTCGGGGTCGGCCTCAATGTCCTTGAGGAAATCGTCCATTTTGAGACCTGCGAGTTGATCCTCGAGGTTGGGAAGAGACACCTTCTCAGCGTCGGTCTCAGCAGACTTGGTGGCAGCAGCCTGGCCAGCACTCTCGGCCGCCTCAACCTTGGAATCGGTCTCTGGAGTCTCGGTGGTGGTAACATCGGTCTTTGCCTCGGTAGCAGCGGGGGCGTCCTTCTGGGCTCCAGGAGGCTTGCTCAGCACCTGTTCGTCGAACTCGTCGAGAAAGTCATCGAGGTCATCAAGGTCTTCTTCGTGTGACATGATTGTATCTGGTGAGTTTTTTGTGTGGTTGTGTGGTTGAGAAGCGAACACGATGGAAATCAAGGTGCTGGTCCACCAACTTAGTTTCTTTCACGAGGTGGGGTGTGCAGGAAGTCTATTATCATCAGCCGTCTGAGTGGTTGGTTTTGAACCCAGGAGGTGAGACAGGTTCAATAGAGAATATGGTGACTACTAATCTTGAGTGGCACATATAATGCCGTGATTGGCATCAATTATCACGTCCTCTTCTCTCTCGAGGTCCTCCTTTCAGCACATTATCCGTGTGCGGGGTACAGGCTAGCAGCATGGGAGGATTACAGTACCAGGGTACCCTTGTACTTGTATCGTAGTTAGTCAAGCTGTCTCGGCGTTAAAAGAGTGCTAGACAGCTTTCTTCGTGAGCAGCAAATTATGTCTTGAAAATAATGGGATCAAAAATGGAAAGAGAAAGAGAGACGTAAGATTCGACTGTGACCTCGCAATAGCAGAATGAACTCAGCTACAGTTAGACCCCCTGAAAGCTGACTGTATGAGGCTTAATTCTTAGTAATACGTCTCTACTAGTGGCTCAGTTGGTTAGCTAATGAATAAAAGGATAATTTTTGGTATTGGTGATATAGATTGAATAATGCATTAATGCCATAATCTACTGTCTCTTTCATAATCAATTTCCTCATATCTTGTACCCATCCAGGACTCGAACCGAGAGCTGAAAGTTTGCTCCATTTCTATGGAGACTACAAACAAAACCTCTTCAGGAGACATCATCACACCACACACATACTATACACAACCAGCCACAATGTCGGAAGACTCGTTGATGCAGAAGCGACTCATGGAAGAGCGGTGAGTTACGAATTCTCAAGATCTCCACCCAAAAGTGTCACAACTAACTCAGGAAAACATGGCGAAAGTCACACCCATTTGGCTTCTTCGCTAAGCCCGCCAAGGATCAGAACGGAAACCTGGATCTCACAAACTGGAATGCCGGTATCCCCGGCAAGGAAGGAACCGCATGGTCCGGTGCCACATACCCCATGATCATCACCTTCCCCAAAGACTACCCTACCAAACCCCCACGATGCCGATTTGATTCTGGCTTCTACCACCCCAATGTCTACCCCTCAGGCACCGTGTGTCTGTCGATTCTGAATGAGGAGGAGGACTGGCGACCTTCCATCACTCTGTCCGAGATTGTTAAGGGTATCCAGGAGCTCATGAACAACCCCAATCCCAACTCTCCTGCCCAGAACGATGCATTTGCTGCCTTTCAGAAGAACAAGGAGGAGTACGATAAACGTGTGGCCGAGCAGGTCAAGAAGTACGCTGCTTAGAGAGATATTAGGCGATGGCACTGATGCATACCGTGATGCGAGAGGACAATAGGACAGATGTCGTGAAGGAGGATCGATCGACCGAGAGGAGCCGACCCACACGAGCTAGGCAAGGAATACCGATGGCATGCGTGAATGCTCGTGGATTAACCAGATTACGCGTGTTTTTAGTCAATATATATGTAAAGTATTATTTTCGCGGTATAATGGCGTTTATTGCAGCTCCTTGGAACAAGCCGATTTCAGTTGCTTACTTATATATTCGCATCATTTTCGTACTCTCACATGCGTGACTCAGTTGACTCAACATGTGGGCATCTGGGTTGGGTTTATCCGTTGGTGTGGATATGGTTTGCTGTTGATGTCAGAAAAAAAGTGCAGGAACATGAATCAAGTATCGTAGTGGTTCCTGTTCCTCGTGCACAGCAGGAGCTGCGCTGAATGAAGTTGCAGGAACGAAGTGACGTACTATTTTAAACACACGCAGTTACTGTAAATACTGCTCTATATCCCCATGTTACCCCACCAAACCCCTATGGCTTGCTGTTGTTGATCGAGGGTTTCACATCCGTCCATGCGGGGATTCTTTAACTTCGTTGGGACCTGTCCAAAACATCTATCCATACGAATGGTGCCTCGACGAGGAGCCACAATTGGGGGGCCATTGCCCCGTATCTTCTCGCGACACGTCAGCAACTACTTCCATTACCGGCAGGGCGAAGTGGCGGCTCGCATAAACCTGCTTGCGCTCCCAGGCTACATTGGACACTACACTAGCCGAGTCAACAGACCCTACAACGAGGACCGATACAGTGCCTCCGTCTTGAAGCTGCCTCGAGGCAGTACTTTCGCCCCTCGATCTCTGCGAAAAGGCATGTCTGCCGAGCGTCAGGTCTTCAACTTTGCCGTCTACGATGGCCATGGATCCGACGAGTGTTCCGAGTTTCTCAAGGAAAAGCTGGCCACCTATGTCGAGAAGGCCGACCTGAAGGATGCCGACGAAATCACCACCAAGTACAAGGACAGGTTTGGAGGATACTGGCGCCGATGGCAGCAGATGGACAAATACCGTGGCCGAATGAGCGCCCACGATGACTTCCGGCTGCGTCTACCGCTAGCATTTCTGGAGGCCGATTATGACTTTGAAGGCAAGGGAGGAAGTACATGCACGTCTGTGTTTCTGTATTGTCGCCATGTGGCCCACTCCGAGGCCGGCCCGCTTCCTCCGGGAGCTGAGGATAACATGTTTGATCCTGAAAACGACCTTTCCTTGGTAGTGGCCCACGTCGGCGACACTCGATGTATCATCTGCGATGCCCAAGGAGAGGCCACTCCCTTGTCCATTGACCATCACCCCAGTGCCCCCACTGAGGCCGATCGGCTGCGCCGATTTGCATCTTCCTTCTTCATGGACTCCTTCGGAGAGGAGCGGTTTGGAGTCTTTGCCAACACCCGATCCTTTGGAGACACACTGATGAAGGCCAAGGGTGTCAGTGCTGAGCCCGACGTGCGAGAGATTGCGCTCCAGGACGAACAATTCCTGGTGCTCGTTTCCGACGGAGTGTCTGGCGATGTGTCTGACCAAGAGATTGTGGACCTGGTCAAAATCACTGCCAACAGCAACGGCTCTGGACGAGGATCGCCACAGCAGGCTGCCGAGGAGGTGGTGGAGTACGCAGCGGCTCTAGGTGGCTCGGATAATGCCACCTGCATGGTTATCCGTCTAAGAGGGTGGGGCAATGGTTCCCGAGTAGACCGAACTGGTGAGCTGCGAGAATACCGACTCAAAAATGTCGACTCACGTGGAGGACGAATGTAGGCATGTATATTTATAAAATAACTTTGGCAATGTGATCCAGCGAGTGTAGTGTGTAGAACTACCCCAGGTAAGGCATTTTTGGATTTTTAACTATTTGGTCAACCAGCATCTTCAACTTTTGTCACACCTACACTGATACAACTTCATAGCCTTACCAATTATTCAAACATGGGAAACGGCCATTTGTGCACCTGCTACCTCTTTAGGTACTGTACTCTAGTTTCTTGCTTGGCTGGGCTTTGTACCCCCATCGACCTAGCCAGATAATTGCCCTTCAATAAGATTGGTACACCTAGAGCTGAGATAGATCGTGATGAGGCATAATTTTTGGCTATATACAAATTAGTTCTTGGTCTGTCGGTATCGGAAGGGCTTTCGAGTGTAAGCGTACTCGCCAAGCTTAGTTCCGACCATATCCTGGGTCACGCTGACAGGCACGTACTCCATACCGTTGTGGACGTGGAAGGTGACACCGACAAACTGGGGAATGATAGTGGCGGCTCGCTTATCGGTCTGGATGGGCTGCTTCTTGGTCACCCATGGCTTCAGGTCAATAGGGACAATGTGGGGGCCTGTGTTAGTTTGGTCGGGGTCGGGTTGATCTGGCAATATTTTAATAGCCTGGTCACGCTGTAAACAGATGATGGGAGCGAATTCGAGTGATATGGCGAGTAGCAACATATGGAAAGAAACCAAATGATCCACAATTTGATCTGATTCAACCAATCATTTTATCCCTTCACGAAAATCGCCAGAATCACCTTCCTTCATGTTGAAACCCAACATGGACGAATCACTTAAGATAGAGGTAATTAAGCTGCAAAATCAGTATCCTCTGCACTCGATTAACCAAATGAGATACTCACACTTCCAGGCGGAACGACAAAGAACCCGTGTTGGCAGCATTTTCGATGTGGTCTGAAGGGATTTGGGTGATGTAAAAACGCTTACCTCACCAAAACTCTATGTGACACTTGTGCATGAAAATAGGCATATAACCAAAATAAATTTATTCGAGTCTGCACACCACGAAACCCACATCGCTATGTTTACTGGAGTTCGTCGATTTGACCCTACCCAGGGTGGGCAAAGCACCCCTGTCCCTTTTAAAAAGGTCAAACATGACGAGGAGGCAATCAAGCTTGACACTCAGGCCGATGAGCAGTCTGAACCTGAATACGAAGAGTCTGAGGATGAGTCTATGGACGAGGTCGAGGAGACAAAGAAGACTGCTGAGGTCAAGGACGAGGAGGAGAGCGACGACGAGAGTCTCACAGCAGACCAGAAGCGAAAGAAGAAGCAGGAGGCAGCCAACTTGGCCAAGCGTGCGGAAGAAAAGGCTCTGGAGCGGAAGCGAAAGCGAGAGCAGCATATGGGCGAGGAGGACTCTGACAGTGAAGACGATCTTGTTCCAATCAAGATCTCGAGCAGCAACAAAATTAAATTGGCTAAGGGAACTATTCGAGCAAAGGGTTTCGAGGAGCTTCCACAGACTGAAATCTACGAGGATAAGCCTGAGGAGAGCACCACCATCTCTCGAAAAACTCAGCTTCAGACACAGCCAATTTTGCGAAATGCCACATACGTGGAGATTTCCGATGTTGGATCGTTTGACGACTTTGATCTGAGCAAGAACATGAAGAAAAACCTGGAGACCCTAGGATACACAAAAGCATTTTCTGTGCAGAAGGCTGTCATTCCCTGGCTTCTGGCCCAGCAAAAGCTGCTGGCTCCTGACCGAAAGCCCGATCTTCTTGTTTCTGCATCGACAGGTTCTGGTAAGACTGCCACTTACGGAATCCCCATTATTGAGAAGCTTCGAGACCGTGTCGTTCCTCGAATCAGAGCAGTGGTTGTGCTCCCTACAAAGCCCCTAGTTATGCAGGTCCGAGAGGTGCTGGAAAACTTGTCCAAGGGTACATCTCTATCTGTCGTGGCTCTTCGTAACGACCGGAGCACCAAGCGAGAGAGAGCTGTCCTGGAGACTGCTGATATTGTTGTGGCTGCTCCCGGCCGACTTGTGGAGCAGGTGAAGGAGAACCCTGAGCTCTTTTCGTACATTGACTTCTTGGTGGTTGATGAGGCCGATCGTCTGCTTGGCCAGGACTACTACGACTGGGCCTCTGTGCTTCAGACAAACCAGCAGCGAGCTCAGGCTGGAAAGACTAGTCTCACCGAACACTACGTGCGAAACATGCAAACCCTCATTTTCTCAGCCACACTTACAGCCAACCCTGAACACATTGCATCCATGGACATCCACAATCCTGGCGTATTTGTCATTGGTAGCTCCGACAGCTACTCTATCCCAAGTAGTCTTACCGAGATTGTCACTCACGTGTCTGCCGCTGAGAAGCCTCTCATGCTTTGCGAGCTGCTGGTGCAGAGAGACATTTCCCGAGGAGTGATCTTCACCAAGAGCTCAGAGACTGCAGCTCGTGTGGCTCGAATGATGGAGCTTATGGGCACGGACATCTTCCACAAGGGCTGGAAGATTGCTGCTGTTTCGGCCGAAACCTCTCCTGTGCACCGAAGACGGTCCATGAAGCATTTCATTGACGGCAAGATCGACTTTCTGGTATGTACCGATCTGGTTTCTCGAGGTATCGATTTCGTGGTGGATAATGTCATAAACTACGATATCCCCAGTGGAAAGCGAGAGTATGTGCATCGAGTGGGTCGAACTGCCCGAGCAGGCCGAGAAGGTAACGCATACACCTTCCTCACTGGATCTGGAGAAGCCAAGTGGTTCCGGGAGATTGGCGAGTTTGTTGGTCGAACCCAGGAGGTGGATGCCACTCACATCAACAGTACCAACAACGATGGATACCAGGAGGCTCTTGTCAAGCTGGAAGAAGAGGTTTAGGGGGTTTTATAGATGCATTGTAAATTTATCATTTATTAGGCGGATGAGATGTACTGTACAGAAATGGTTTACGAGTTACCAAGTAAATAAATGAACCGAATGGCATGTCAATAAACTAGATTGTACCCTGAACATAATGGGGGGGGGGGGGGGGGGGGTTTTTAGCATCTTTCACTTCCCAGATATCGGTATACCTACTCACTGCAGTCAAATTCTGTTAGAGAGCAGAATAAGGTTCTGGGCAAGACCCCGACCGTGCGCCGAAGTTGACCCCACATAATTCAAAGTATAAATTCGATAACCGATCACGATCTTTTTGCAAGTCGATTCAGACTCTCGATTCACACAACATCAATATACACCATGAGAAGAACTCTTACCCGTCTTCAGCAGCACTCAAACTCCTTTGTCCGAATCGTCGAGGTCGCTCCTCGAGACGGTCTCCAGAACGAAAAGAAGATCCCTTCTACAGAGATCAAGACTTCTCTGATCGACCGACTGGTGTCTACCGGCCTTCAGACTGTGGAGGTGACATCCTTCGTGTCCCCCAAATGGGTTCCTGCCATGGCTGATAATGAGGCCATTCTCACACACTGCAACAAGACTCATGGAGGCAGCACTATTGACTTCCCAGTGTTGACCCCCAATGCCAGAGGTATGCAGAAGGCCCTTGAGCTTGGAGCCAAGGAGGTGGCCATCTTCGCTGCATCCTCGGATGGATTTGCCAAGAAGAATACAAACTGCACTGTCGACGAGAGCTTTGAGCGATTCGAGGAAGTGCTGAAACTTGCCCGAAACGCTGGCTACCCTGTCAAGGTTCGAGGCTACTTGTCTACTGTCATTGGATGTCCCTACGACGGTCCCACAGAGCCTGCTCGTGTGGCCGAGCTGGCGCAGAGACTCATTGATCTGGGTTGCTACGAGGTGTCTCTCGGTGACACAATCGGTGTCGGTACTCCCGGAACTATTGAAAAGATGCTGGATCATGTCATTCGACGAGTGCCTGTTGAAAAGCTGGCTATCCATGCTCACGATACTTATGGCCAGGGTGTTGCCAACGTCATGAAGGCTGTTGAGATGGGTGTCCGTGTTGTTGACGCCTCCGTGGCTGGCCTTGGAGGCTGTCCTTACGCTAAGGGAGCCACTGGTAACGTCGCCACTGAAGACGTTGTCTATGCCCTGCATGGTAGTGGATACGACACTGGTGTTAACCTGAATCTTCTGTCTGAGACCGGAGAGTGGATTTCCAAGGAGCTTGGTCGACCCAACGGATCGCGAGCTGGCCGAGCAATCTGGATTAAGAACCAGTCCAAGCTCTAAACAATAGGGGATTCCGACCCTGCTCAGATGACCTACTACAAACAGTTCAACTGCTGGACAAGTAAAAATGCATAGATTGATTAATTTAGATGACGGAGTCGCATTGTGTTGCACGACAATGGAGTATTATATATGGTATGATCATGCTAAGAGGTCGTTTCTGAGGGTTTCTCACTGGGAGGTGCAGTGGTAGGCTCACGGGAGGAGCTTAAAGCAGACTGAGGCTCAGCACTAGCTTCGGCAGGGTTTTCCGCAGTCACATTCTCCTCCCCTGAATTACCAACAGCAAGTCCTTCGTCGACACTCAATCCCTCACGCCGTCCCCCGGCTAGACCTTCAGCTCTGGCCTCAGCTTCTTTTCGTTCTCGACGCTCTTTGGCCCGTCTGAGATCTTCCTCTTTTCGCCTAGCTCGTCGCAGCTTCTTTGCGTCGAACTCATGCCACTCGCCCACCAGCTCTCTCAGAACAAGAGGACGTTCGGCCTTGGGCTCCACATTGAAGTAGTCACTGTCCATGGCCTCTTGAGATGTCATTCGGTAATCGGGATTCATCTCCAGCAGCTTAGACGCCAGCTTGAGAGCAGGTTCACTGCAGACCTTGTCGTACATCTGCAGAAACTTGCTGGGCTTCTTGTAGTTGAACTTGAGCATTTCGAACCACGGCAGAGACTCAAGAGCAGGCCAGTACTCGTTGGTGGGAGTACCCATGATCTCGAAAATGCAATCCAACTGGTTTATCTCGTCTGCTCCTCGGAACACGGCCAGTCGAGAGTATAGCTCGATCAACAGACACCCAGCTCCCCAGTTATCCACTGCTCCATCGTAGAGAGTGGCTCCAAACAGAAGTTCTGGAGGTCTGTACCATAGAGTGATGACTCGATTGGAGTATCGGGCTCGCTTGTTTGAGGGGTCTATGGTTCGAGACAAACCGAAATCAGCCAGCTTGAGGTTTCCGTCTCCATCCACCAAAATGTTGGAGCCCTTGATATCACGATGCAAAATACCTCTTTGATGAATGTATGTTAAGCCAGACAGAATTTGTCGGAACAAGAATTTGATGTGTCCTTCTTGTAGCTGAACATTGGGCTGGGCAAGAATTCCGCTCAGATCATGGCTCATGTAGCCGAAAATCATGAACACGCCCTTCTCTTCTACCATCATCTCCTTGAGAGAAATGATGTTGTCATGTCGAAGAGACTGTAGTAGTTTAATTTCTCGCAGAGCAGTGACTGGAAATCCCTCTCGCTCGGTTTCCAGGCGCAGACGCTTGAGAGCTGAGGTTGTACCACTGACCTGGTTGACAGCCTTGTATACCTTACCATAAGTACCTTCTCCTACCTGAGTCACCCGTTCGAAGATACTGCTTGTGAGATTGCGTTGAGACACTCGTGGCTTTGTTGTGTCTATCGTGGTAGCAGCAACAGGTTCACCAGGCTCATCGTCACCATAACAAGGAGCATCATCGTCAAACTGAGGTCCAAACGATGCTTCTCGCCTGGGTCTTTTGCTTTGAAAGTCGGACCGACTTTGAGACTCGGAAGAATCACTGAAGGTAGGATTGACCCGTTTCCGTCCATCCCTGCTTCCATCTCGGGAATTTGCAGACGCGTCACCCGATGCATCTCCTCCGTTTCCTATACTCGAGCCGCCCAACGAACCATCTCCCACTGAACCCGATAGGTCAGGATCCATCCCATCGTCGTCATGATGCTGTCGCTCGCGTTCTCGAGCCTCCTTTTTTGTATATCCAATAAAATTGGGGTTGTTGGGATTGTGTATGTTTGAGTCTGTGAGCGCCGCGATTGTGGCACCTGCCTTTTTGCGTTTCCGTTTAGCTGCTGAAATTGGCCCATCTGACTGTGATGCAAGAGTGCTCTGGTCGGGAAGAGGTCGACGCTGGCTAGGTCGAGAAGCCGAGGACGGAGGAGCATGAGGACCCGTGGAAGAGGCACGAGAAGGTGTTGAAGGAAGAGGTGGTGGCGCACCAAAGTTCCTTTTATCACGATATAAAGGTGCCGTTTCTCTTTCTCTGTCTCTGCTATCCCGACCATCTCTTCTGTCCCCGTTGTCTCTATCTCTGTCGTATCGATCACTGTCCGATCTATAACTCGAGCTCTCTCTCCTGTCGTCTCGACCCTTGTTCTTTTGCCATGGCGCGTTACTGCTGCTGCTCTGCCACGATCTATCGCTTCGAGATCTATCCTGCCAGTCCTTGCTTTCTCCTCCTTGTCGTCTGCCTCCTGTCGAACGTTGATGCCGAGGTGTGTCGTCAAGTCGATTGTCGTAACGAGAAGACTGTCGATCCCAGGGCTTCTCGCCCGAGTAGGAGTCTTTTCGAAGGGGAGGATCCTGCCAGGCTGAACGGCCTCCACTCCAGGCTCCATCACTAAAGAGATCAGGGCCATCGACTCGGTACGTATCACCATGCTCTCTAGGCGGAGGAGGCGCTTCCCGACTTCCTGAAAAATGGTCTTGTCTGAATCCACCTCCTCTGGATCCGTTGTTTCGCTGCCCTCCTCCACTGCTTCCTCGGCCTCCTCGGCCTCCATTCATGGACTTGTCACTTCGCGAGCTTCCAAGTCCTCTGTTGCCATGCTCGCTTCGAGGTCTCCAGTGACTGCGATCACGGTCCTCTGTAGGATCTCGTGAGCCCCTTTCATCACGGTTGTTCCAGCTCATGGGCGCCCGTGGGGTAGATTCCATGCTGTGGTTGCAATGAGAATGGTTTGTGGTGTGTGCTAGCCTCTGGAAAGTTGAGGTGCGTTTGCTTCTAACTTTTTTGGCGTGCTTCTCTGATTATCCTCTTCTCTCGTTTGTTGCAGATAATTAAATTTCGACGCATGTGAAGGTTACCCGGCGCACAGGCCCGAAGAAAGAGGAGACAGAGAAAACGAAAAAAGGAGGCAAAGCACAGGGATATCTTTGCCAACCCTCCCATATTGGGGAGGGAGGCAAAAGCCGTGGGTATGACTCAAGTATATACCAACAAAGTCCGGTTTCTACGTCTCAAAGACTACTGGATGTAGGGTGGGGCAGAGCCGTGGGATTGCTGAGAGGAGGGGAAGATCAAGGAAGGTCACTCTCAGCTGTGTAGAGCGACCGCCAACAATGAGCAATGTCACACAGCCACACCACCGTTTAAACATCCAGGCAGCTTTTCTCAAGATAGAAAATGCTGCATGCCCGCCAAGAGGTTCATCGAATGAAGGGTTCTACATCTGGCCTGTAACAGCCAGCAGTGGTGTGTAGGTGAAAACTAAACCACTGGTTCTTAGGTAAACGCACATCTCCACTATGGGGATGGCGATGGGTGAACGAGCCAAGTCCACGACGAGACTGCTCCAGTTGCCATGGACCACGCAACAGTCCATCACTGTGAAGTCCAGAACAAAGGCACGACAAAAAACAGTCACAGCATTCCCAAGGAAATTGGACCCGCATTAAAAACATCTGCCGTGCTGTGGTGTGTTGACGATTGGTTAATCGCTCAGTTTCCAAAAGAGTCCTTGGTCACAAAAGTGTTAGGGGTCCAGTTTAGGGGGAAACGTGGACGGGTTGCTCCAAAGTCCAGAGACGATCGCTTCTGCGTGGCTAGATTGGGGTCATCACCTACTTTTAGTCGGTTGTTGCTGGACGACGAGCAGTAGTTGTGATGGTTGTAACACCGAAATGTTGGGTGAGCTTGTGCGAGAAGTCACAGGAGCCAATCGAACTAGGTTTAGGGTATTATTGTATGACAGCTATTAGGGGGGGAGGATGACAGCTCAATACAGGAGTGAATGAGTGTGACAAGTGAAACTCGTAGGAATGACTTCAATTGGAGCAAGCATGGGACCATTTTGCTAACCCCCAAGCACCAGTTATCTGTCTCTTCTCTCCAATAGAAAAAGGTATCCAGGGTAACTGTACGGAGCTATACAGAGTCTTAGGTCTCGAGCTGTGGCTATCTTGAGCTACTGGCTTGCCACATTCTACAGACTGTCACAGGAAACTATAGGATTGATCCGGGTAGAAGTGGGCACACCATTGGCGTGAGATACTAACTTCTATAGGAGTGTTTCAGACTACAAGTACAAGTGCAAGGTAGAAGTAACAGATCCAGGCGACATCACATTCCGTTTTAGGAACCACGCCACCGCCGAGACTGTGAGTGCAGAAGAATGAATCTACATGATTGCTACTGCATGCCCTACGGATTTTTAGCCAGATATATGTTTCCGGATACTTCATCCACAGTATCGATGCACTCGTATGAACAACATTTAGCTTCGCGGTTATTAACTGATGGCCCTGCCGTTTGAATCTTGATCACGTTATCAACCATCAGGCGCATTCCTTCTGGGTGCATACTCGAGTGCTGTGCCCCTATGCCGTGATAGATAAGGGTACGATTTTCGGTATGCTACCTCTTAGTCTCGCCAGTCCAAGCAGCCATCTGCCCGAGAGCAATCTGCAACTGCCGTACCCCTCAGCACCACACCTGCATGCATCAAGAGTGCATTATCTCTTCATAGTCTGTGGGCCAGTGTTTGAGATGACATTCCACACACGAGCTCAGGGGTGAAGAGTTGTGAGTTGCATCCCGAAAGCAAGAAAAAGTCATGGCCTTGGCGGCTTTAGTATCTACAAACAAGTAAAGGACATCCCAGCTGACAACATTGGGGTACATGTGTCTGGATGAAGCGGCGGACATTGATGATTGCTATGTGTTAGTCTCCTCAATATGAACGGGTCATGGAGTCCTTTACATGCCGGTTCGTGCGGCTCGGGAGCATTTATAGTGGCATGGTATGGGGAAGCTTTAGTGCGGGGGAGGAAGGGACTGGTCTCATGGCTCGGCGGAGAGTAAGGATGGGGGTGTCAGAAGTCGAATATTGGGCCATTACCGGAGATAAAACTTCAAGTGCGCTGTATCGTTGCAATTGTCCCGTGCCCAGTGATCACGTGAGCCACTTCTCTTTGAAGCAGGGGCACTTACACACTCTCGAAGTCTCTATATGCCATATGCACACCTGCCTGCATGAGCATGGCTAGTGGTCTCAACAAGCACCAAGATGGGGCTTGTGAGTGAGACGGACGGGGGAGTCGGTACCCCATGATTATTAGTCCTGTTATGCCTATGAAATATAAATACCACTTGATGCTTCCCTCAATGTCCCTCATCACACAATCACCAAGAAACTACAATGAAGATCGTCCTTATCCTTTACGACGCTGGCTCGCATGCTGCTGACGAGTCCAAACTCCTGGGCTGCACAGAGAATGAGCTCGGTATCCGACCCTGGCTCGAGGCCGAGGGTCACACCCTGATCACCACCTCTTCCAAGGAGGGTGAAGACTCTGTCCTTGATAAGGAGATTGTTGATGCCGATATTGTCATCACTACCCCCTTCCATCCCGGCTACATTACCCGAGAGCGAATTGCCAAGGCCAAGAACCTGAAGATTTGTATCACTGCTGGTGTTGGCTCGGACCACATTGACCTTGCTGCTGCCAACGAGCGAAACATTGCCGTTCTCGAGGTCACCGGCTCCAACGTGACTTCTGTTGCTGAACATGTTGTCATGACCATTCTTGTTCTCGTGCGAAACTTCGTGCCCGCCAACGAGCAGGTTCGAAGCGGTGGCTGGGATGTTGCTGCAGTCGCCAAGGACTCGTACGACATTGAGGGTAAGGTCATTGGTACCGTTGGAGTTGGCCGAATCGGAAAGCGAGTGCTCCAGCGTCTCAAGCCCTTCGACCCTAAGGAGCTGCTCTACTACGACTACCAGCCCCTTTCTGCTGAGGACGAAAAGGAGATTGGTGCCCGACGGGTCGAGAAGCTTGAGGACATGCTAGCTCAGTGCGATGTCGTTACCATCAACTGCCCTCTCCACGAGTCCACCAAGGGACTCTTCAACAAGGAGCTCCTGTCTCACATGAAGAAGGGCGCCTGGCTCGTCAACACCGCTCGAGGAGCCATCTGTGTCAAGGAGGACATTGCTGAGGCTCTCGAGTCTGGTCAGCTTCGAGGTTACGGTGGAGATGTCTGGTTCCCCCAGCCTGCCCCTGCTGACCACCCTTGGAGAAAGATGGTCAACAAGTACGGTGCTGGTAACGCCATGACCCCCCACATGTCCGGAACCTCTCTGGATGCCCAGGCCCGATACGCTGCAGGTGTCAAGCAGATTCTTGACGAGTTCTTCTCTGGCCGAGAGCAGTACCGACCTCAGGATATTATCTGCTACGGTGGTAACTACGGCACCAAGGCCTACGGAGACGACAAGAAGGTGGTTGACAAGAAGTAGTCTGTGACTATCAATCATCCCTAACACACCGAACTTCTACTACTGCTAGTATCATGTATATGGCTTTAGTTTAATGATAACATGATAACACCAGATAAGTTACTGCCGTATTTTAATAATTTTACAGCAAAAGTATTGCCATAATTACTTGTACCTGGTAGGCCCTTGTAGTCGTCCACATACCCTCGATGACACGTAAATCACCTCGCAAAACCGGCTACAAGTAGGCTGCTGAGATTGTTACTACCATGAATCAAGTTCGATATCCCGGACAATCAGCAGCATATTACAGTACAAGCACCATTTCGTTTGTTCAACAGGGGCAATCCGTGAAAGGAAGGGATCGTGCTAGGAAATACAGAGTCCAAGGTTTGAGAGAGCAACAGGATGGGCCAATATGTCCGACTCCTACTTGTAGTATTGTTTGAAGTTGTAGCAGCATGTGTCTTTACGTGTATCAGCTGGTTTCATTGCCTCATCATCTCTCTGCACAACCACTTTAAGCCAGAGATGCATGTTCATGTGTAGTTTCTCCGTTCCTCGGCATTGTACGATAGTTTCTTCGTCTGATTATGTTCTGCAACTCTATCTACAGTACAGTAGTGAAACAACTGCTATAAAACTCGGGCAAGTCTCATATCGTACTACCATGGTAGGACAGCTGGAACAGCTGAGATGGCTGCGGTTTGTTGCTCTAATTATACTCCTAAACAGATGCCAAAAATCACGTCCATGTACACCCGTAACGGTGATAGTGTAACCGAGATCGGCGGTGGTTATTTATCAGAGCTCGGTGTGTACGTTGTGGACCCCGTACATGGCGTACCGATTTCCTTTCAAAGACGATATTGACATGAAAGCTGGTCCACCCGGTGGGTATGATATTTGACCTTGTTTCACTAGGGGAGACTTTGATCCGCAACTCGTCGGCCATAATGGGGGGCATAGATGGCTGCCTCTCCCCTTCCCTCCGGAATGCTATTGCTTGGATGATCACAAGCCGATTTCAGGCAACGGCAGAAAAACGAGAAGCCCCCAAGTGCTCCTCTACTGGGGGATCTCAGGCAGTGACTGCTGCTGTGACCACCAGAGCGCAGTTTGGGTCCCTTGTCTTGCTCGTGTGGGGGGTCTATGTTCACCATTTCGAGGCTTGCAAGTCTCCCGCATGAATGCTGTCTTTCAAGATGCGATCATGACCAGTTGTAGAAGCACCTGTGCAAGCTTGTGTGTGGAGTGACTACCAGTTGTATCGTACCCCCTTGTACGTACGATACTTAGTGGCGAGCAGGTTTAACCTCGACTAAATGTTAACCTGCCACGCAGTAACCAAATCGAACGTCTCAGTCAAATACACTCAAACCTATTTTGTCTACTAGTAGGTACCTTTCACAGGCATGTTAACGAGAATGTCCCCAGAGGCAGGGCAGCGGGCTAACCCCAAACTGGATATATCGGAGTATCGTACAATTCCTCAACTATCTCTATACCACGACCGACGCACTGTTTGCACTGGGTTGTCTCCTACTCTTACTTTTCGTGTCCATGTCCATGCCACTTTCATTTATAATTAATAGAACTCCTATTTCTTCTTCATGGACTGCACTAACTACAGAGCACTGAAACAGGCAGCTCTCAGTATTGAGGCAGTTGTGTGACCACAAGAAGCAGTGGGGCATTTAACATTGATTCAACCAAGTCACTTATTGGTATGTATCAATGAGCATGTATCCCGTACAGTAAGAGTACTTCGTTCCAGTAGTACCACAGTACTTGGATCCCATCCTCTATAAGCAAACCCACACATAGTCTTGCTTGAAAGTGCCGTGTCTATTAGTTCAGGCTCACAGATGGTCTGTCATTAGCAGCTCCTCTCCACACTCCGAGGCAGCCGTGAGCTGCTTCGAGAAAGATCTTCCACCGCTTGTTAAAACAATCGTGGTGGCAAGTCTAACACTTGTTCGTTTTGTGGTGATTTAACATTATTGTTTGATAGCCAGTAGGTACCCGATCGTTTTAACTACTCGTACTTGTACCTCCATCAATCCGAAACTGTACCACCTGCTGAAAGGATAACATGGCTTGTGAACTACTGGTACCCAAGTTCACATGGAAAGCAATCACTCTTTACATATGGAGTCAAATCGTCCCTTGACTCCTTGTTTCCCCTTCCTGAACACTACCTCCAACACCAGTATACAATATACAACCATGGTGTGATTAAAAAGTCAAAGATGGACAAGCTTTAGATAAGGTTGTGGAGCAGCGATACACAGTAAAGGGCTGTGTGCGAGATGAGGTCAGGACATATTAGATCAATGACTCTATCCCAAGAAGAAAAAAAAGTATTAACCAACCATTATCTAATTTAGATCTGAAACTATGAAACATGCACTCGAAACATAGAAACCCACCAGTAATTGGAGGTGCTGGAATCTCCCGTTTCGGAGCTCTCCACTTTTTGTCCCTTACTGAATTTCACTGCGCGTCTTGTCTGTACTCATGCAATGGTTAATAACTTTATACCTACACCGTGTGAAGTTAGAATTTCGACAATGAGAATAGGCAAAATGAGATTCTTTTTTGGGCCAGTATGAGCATTCACTGTCATATAAATAATATATGTTATTTTTCTCCCGAAATTTTTGTTATTATTCCTTCCTTTCTGACGATTTTCTCAAGAATTCAAACAAAGGCGTTCTAAGGTTTCATAAAAGCTTATATCGGTAATAGTTTGAGTTCTCCCGAAAACTAGAGGGTATCAAAGAGGCCCGCCCTTATATAGTGTGGGCACTCCCAACAGCTTGGAAGACTATACACGACAGAAGAAGGGCGTATGAAACGGTATACGAAGTGCGAATACGCGACCGAAACCCCCCCTGGCCCACAGAATACCCCGCCAAGAGAACCGACCATGGCACGCAGACCTATGACATTGAGTACTCCCGATTGTGACTTCTTTTCCCACTCCGGTTTTATCTGAGATTGTCCCATGCTCTTCACACACCATTCCTATCTGCCTAATCTGTCATCCATACTATGGTGACACGGTATCGACCACTGATCTCTTCTTCTATTGCTACCGATCTACTTTCGATCGCCTTTTCGACGGCACTCCTTTCCTATTTTTCCACCATTTTTTGCCGCTCACCGAGCCATTTATTATTTGGCCCTGCAATGTTTTCTATTTGTTTTCTCTTCTGATCTTCTTCCTCTTTCTTTCTTTCGCTTTGCCACTCACGTTCTCGATTTTTTCGTTTCATTTCTTGTTTCGGCAACCTTCCCCGGCATGACCTTTGGGCATTTTTCTGTCCTACCATGTCTTCCAGCGACTCGTTCGCCACTATCAGCTTGTGATGGCTCTGCTAAATGCGTCTCCGTACGCCTCTTTCTATTGCATACTATTTCTATTACTCTCTTTGAAGTGTCAATGCTTCCTTCTGACATGTTTCAATTCTTATTTCGAGGGTCACCACTGCTGACTTGTTTCTTTTCAAAATTCTGACTGTCGCTACGTCGACACGTGTGTTTATTCACACACTCACCGCCTGTGGTGTTTCAATCTTATTATTCTGTTGTGCCGCGCAGACGCCCTCCATCCACCTTCAGTCCGCGAATTCATTTTGTGTGGTGATTCACCTGTTTGTGTGTTGTTCGTTTGATCTCAGCTTATCACCTTTCACCGTTGTCACATCGGTTCTACTGACAATCTCTCATCTGACCCTGCAGACGCTGTCTCGATTTGTTCTGGCCACCCTGGTGCCACCTGTGTTACCTCACTCTGACCTTTCGCTGTCCCGCTTATCTACTACCGTTTTGCTCGCACCTTGTCTTCTCTTTTGTGCTTATTTGTTTCCTGTTTGTTACTATTTGTTACTCTTTTGTTTACTAGCCATTTATCCTAGGTTTCTCACCCCCTTGTGGTGCTTTTGTTACTAACTTTTCATATCCCTCCCCACTCTAGATTATCCCTCTTTCTTTCTTTCTTCACGGGCCAGACTCCACTCCTATTCGATATCCAAGGCTATCGATGCCCTTGAGAACATTTTACTATTATATTTTGAAATGACATATCTTTTGATCCTTCTATCTCTCATCAGGTGCTGTAGCAGTCTATCAGGTGTGGAATTATGAACGAACATTCTTTGTTACTGTTTTCTGAGATGATAAACGGATTTTTATAAGAAACTAAACTAAAACTGGCCAGTAGGATGCTTGATGGCAACACGGGCACCAGCAATATCGTCACCGATAATGGCAAGCTCGGGAGCAAAGCCCTTTCGGAACCGCTCACAGAGACTCTCGTGAAGCTGTCGCATCTTGGGAGACATGACTCGGTCGTGAACAGCAAGGCACTTCTTGACAATCTGAGCGTAGTCAACGAAGGCTTGCTGGATAGAAGCGTCACCGTCCTCGATAAAGACTCGGTACTGGTGGATACCACCGCCGACACCAGAGTCAATAGCGCCTTCCAGAACAAGGGGCAGCAGATTGGTGTCACCACGGCCACCAACACGGAAGGACGACTCAATGGTCTGGAGCTCGTTGATCTTGGTGTTGAGAGTCTGCAGAGCGTTCTCGGCAGGAGACAGCTTGACAACCTGGATGCTCTTGACCTCGGATCGGTTAACAATGGTGGGGAAGGGCTGGTAGGTCTCGTAGATGGTCTTCTCGGTCCACATCTGAGTGGGTTTGTCAGAGGGACCAGACGCTCGAGTGGAGGAGAAGAGTCGCATGTTCTGTCGATCGTAGTACTCTCGAGCTCCATCAGTAGCAGCGGGAGAAAGGACATGAGAAGCGGTGGACATGGGCTGAACAGCAGTGACGTGCAGGAACTGACCCTCGTCTCGTGCTTGGTTCTCGTTGGAGATGATGACGGCCTTAGGGTGGACTCGGTAGAGAGTGTCGTGGATGGACTCCAGTCGCTCAAAGGGCGAAGTCTCGAAGATGAAGTGTCTTCCTCGGAGAGACTTGGGGAAACCACCACCAAGTAGAGTGACTCGGAAGTACAGAGGCTTGGTTCGCTGCAGACTGTCGACCTTGGTGTATGTCTGAGCCAATTCTTTGGTCACCTCGGACAGCTTGACGAAGTCGTAGCTCTGCTCATAGGCAACCTGCAGCTGCTTTAGGGCATCGACAGAGCTCTCCAGACACTCGGCCTTGCCAAAGTACTCGATGGCATCCTTCAGAAGAGCCTCCTTTCGAGCAAACTCGGACTGGGCAGGCAGCTTGGGGAACTTGGAAGGACCCAGCTTGGCAGTCTTGTCCCAAGAGTAGGCATTAGACAGCAGAACAAGAGACAGACCGGCCTGGACATGGTTCTGTTTGGCAACATGCCACTGGGCAATGTCGTGGACGTATCGTGAGAAAATCTCCACCTTGTCGAGGGATAGCAGGAAGTTGAGAACGTTGAGGGTGTGGAAGATTCGGTCGTCATTGTACTGGTCACCTGCAGGAATGGTATGGAGATCATACAGCAGATCGGTAAACTCCTCGATGTCTTCAGCAATGGAAGACACTTCGTTGGGCAGAGACTGTCGCAGAAGCTGAAGGAATCGGTTCTTGTCCTCCTCGTCGGGAAGGAAGGTCTTGTGCTGGAAGACAGAGTCGAGACCAGCAATGACCTCACGGGTGATCTGAGAAAGATCATCGTTCAGAATCCACTCGCCAACAATCATAGACTTGAGAATGTTGACAGCAACAACCTGGGCACCAGCGTGCTTACCAAGACACATGTACAGGATACCAACCACCAGAGAAGTATCTCCGACGTACAGGTTGACCTGGAAGCCACCAAGACGGCTGAGACCATACTTGTGTTGCTCCTCGGGGGAAGCCTGCCATCCCAGAAGATCCCAAGTCTGCTGGAGCATGGCGGAGGCTCGACCTCGGATATCTCCGAGAAGACTCCACATGGCCTTTCGCTTTTGCTCAGACAGGAACTCAATGGCGATAATGTCGGAGCCGGTCACCTGCAGCAGGGTGGACAGGTAGGTGTACCAGATGGAAGCATCAAACTCCTCTGCCTGCTCGGGAGAAGGAATGAACTTCTCTACCAGGAGGCTGTTAAGGTAAGTGAGAGTGCCAAAAACAGTGTCGTGATGTAGAGTAACAAGAGAGGTCCAAGTCTTGGGGAACGACTGGTTGGCCAGCATAGCGGAGCAGGCCTGCAGAATGTTGAGAATGATCTCGGTGAGCTCGGATCGAGACAGAGAAGAGGAGGGCAGAGTCATGCCGGAAACGTTGGCAAAAGTAACAATGGACATGAAAATGGTACCCATCTCAATAAGGCACTCGTCAAACTTGGCATCGGATCGAGAGTCCACAGGAACGTTGACGAAGGGGTACTTGCTGGGGAACAGCTCAGTGTAAGTTCGTCGTGTTCGACCAAACTCCTTGTAGTGGGCGAGGAGAGCAACGTAGGTTCGGGCAAACAGAGGCAGCAGAGGCACATACATACCAATGATACCCTTCTCGGTCTCACGAGTGGGCCACAGAATGGAGATCTGGTTGGCAAAGATGGAGCAGACAAGTCGGAAAAGATCCTTCTTAAAAGTGGTGATGGTGCCAGATTCCACCTTGGTGATGAAGGGAAGGGTCCATCGAATGGTGAAAGAGGCAAGTCGAGCTCGGTACTTGGCTTCTCGGAACATCCAAGATCGGGACATGTCCTGGATGAACAGCAGTTTGGCGACAGTCAGCTTGTCATTACCGGGTCGGATGGAGTCAACAAGTCGAATGTAGGTCTCCATACAGTCTCGGTTACCGACCAGGGGCCGCATGTTCTCCAGCCAGATGGGCAGGTGGCCAATGAGAGCAATGGTCTGCTTGTTGGGGCTGTCAGTCTTGATGGCTTCAACGATATCGTCAACAACGTGGTGCAGGCTGGCAGCCACATCCTTTCGAACAGCGTGCTTGTCCTCGGAAACGCCAATGTCGACTCGAGCAGCAGTGGAAATGAGGTTGGCGAGGTACTGACCACACTTCTGAACCTTCTTGGTCTTGTGGATGTAGGTCAGCAAAGGCTTAGAAAGACCAACAAAACCAAAGTGGGCCAACCAGTCGTCGGCAAGGTAGGCGTGGTTACCGTTGCTCTTGAGGGAAACGACCTCGAGAGCGTGGATCAGACCACCAAAGGCAGCGTCGCTGTAGGCCTCGTTGTCGACGGCCAGAATGATCTGGCACAGGCTGTTGACGACTCGGTGGAAGTGCAGGGTGAACTCGGGGTCGGGGACCTGAGAAATGCCGTTGCAAGCAGACATGAGCTCGTCTCCAAGGCCAGAGTTGAAGTACTTCTTCCAGTTGTTGACAGTGACAATGGCGGGAGGCACGTTGAAGGAGTTTCCAACGTAGTCAACAGACACCTCAAGAGTGGCGCACTTGACTCGGTCAGAGTTGATGACATCTATGACCTTGTGGCCATCGGAGGTGATTCTATCGTTGGTCCAAAGCTGGAGGATACCTCGACCCAAGAAGTCGGCTCCCAAGAAGATGTTAAAGTACAGGGTATCGTTCCAGCCGTGACCGCAGTCGGAGACTCGAACAACCTCACCGATAGACTCGCCGTTGTAGATAGAGGCAGCAAACCAACCTCCGACAGGCTCGACGTTGGAGGCCTTGGTGAAGGCAACCTTTCCGTATGCAGTCTGCAAGTTCAGAGAGATAAGATCGGTACCATCAAAGCCCTTGGCCAAAGTCATGGTCTTGAGGTAGACGTACAGGTCGTCTCGCTTGGGGATCAGAGAGTCCAAGAAAAGAGAGGTGGCAGGGAACATGGCAGTGTTGGCCTTGAAGTCCAGCTGAGAGGCGGTGGGAGCCTGGAAATCCTTGACGGCAAGAGTGACCTTGTCGGCTCTGGGAGTCTTACCGACACCAACGGTCTCACCCTTGATGATTCGGTCCACAAGTTCACCCCATCCTCGGTTGGAGGGACCGTACTGGCCAGACTCGGAGTAGGAGGCGTACATGTTGATTGTGAGCTCCTTCTCTCGGTGGGTGACGTCATGGAAGATTCGAGCCAGAGACTGGACACCGGCAGCGATACCTCGACGAACTCGCTTCTTGGAGGTGGGGGACACAGGAACATCCTCGGACAGAACAACGACGATGTAGATTTCGTCCTTGACTGTCTGAGCAGGAATGTTGGTGAACAGCACCGTGGAGAGATCAGAAAGCACGAGAGAAGCGTCGACGGAGATTCGGAAAGCCTCGGTCAGACGCTTGGTTCGGGATCGCAAGTAGATGAAGGCGGTGAGAGCACCGTCTCCAGCCTGACCGTCGGATTCAACCAGCTTGACGGAAATATGGGTGGGCAGATGCACGTCAAGCACGGATCGCTCGTCAAGAGTGCTGTAGTTGGGGTACTTGGGAGACAAGTTGATTAGCAGCTGCTCCTGGGCCAGCTTGACGGGGTTCTCTCGACCCGTGAGAATCTCTCCGGTGACAATATCTCGCACAAGGATACCCTGGGCCATCATCTTCTTGGCCTTGAGAATGAGCCAAATGGCTCGTCGTCGGGTGAGCAAGGTCTCTTCCTCCGTGAGAAGCTGGTACAGAAGCTGTCGTCGGATAACATACAGCTCCTTGATGATGGAGTTGAGTTCGTTGACAACGGTGTAGTTTCGGTTCACAAAGAATCGACACAGGTAGACCTTGTTCCACTCACCAATGACGGAGATGATATCATCGACAAGAGGCTCTCCCTCGAGCATGGGAGCTTCGATACCAAGTCTGAGTGCAGGTACAGGAGGGGCAAAGGGTTTTCCAAGACCATAGGCCGAATTTTCACTCTGGTCTCGGCTGGAGGCCTCCTTGATCTCAAAGTAGTCCTTGATCTTGACGCAGGAGGCAGGGAAGACGGCAGTAATGATTTTGGCCTCCGGGGGCTTGACGTTTTCATCAGAAACAACGTCAGTGTGCTCCAGAACGTCCATGAGGATGTTCATGGCCGAAGGAGAGGAAACGACGTAGGCACGGTACCATTCACCGCCAGAGTGCTGCTCGAAGACGAACACCTCCTCACCCAGAACAATTTCCTTGTTGCTGGTCTTGAAGGTGCCATTGATGTCAGAAACGGCCTCTGCGGCGTGATTGCCGTCCAGGCGCACTGTTTTCAACAGCACGCCACGGCCGATTTTGGGCAAAGGGGTCCACCTGGGTTAGTAGTTGTTTTACTTAGTGGTTTACTTGACCTTCACATTAAGCTTCGGATACGACGGGTGGTAAAGATGGAGGCTGGATGTAGGGAGAAGATATGCGAGTGAAATGAGATAGTGAAATGAAATAAGATGGTGCCAATTGTGTTATGGTAAGAACATTATCTCAATCACTTCCTCCCAGGACTTCACCGCACTAAAACACACAAAGAAGCGGCGTTTGTCATTCTTCCAGCTTGACTGAAAAACTGAACCTAACCAATGTAAAACATTGAATATCAGCTGACATTCGGAGGATAAGAATGTAGAGTCGTGTGCCGGCTGTCAGACATCTCCTCGTCAATCTGACTGTAATTCCATCGACTCCATATCACCAACCCCCATCTTCTGCATTACTGCATCTTCTTGACCACTCAGATCGACAGATAAACAAGTTGCCAGGCAGGCGATGAGTAGAGAGATCCACACAAGAAAGCCAGCAGTCGCTTGCACCTGTGGTGGTGATCCTGGGAGCTTTTCGTGGCCCCGTAACTCCTTCACAGTGATACTCACATTGCCAGATTAAAATCGAGTTGAATTGAAGCTGTAGTAAGTGAAAGCTGGAAGTCTCAGTTTGATCCAGACGACCCAGCACCACTCATTTACTAGCTTTTTTTAGGCTCCGTTTAGGCCGAAATAGACTTAGCTGCAGCTGTACAGCCAAACAAAGCCCCGTCTAATTACATGAGGCAGAATAGGGGCTACAGTATCATACTTCTAGGCAAGTTAGCGAGGTCCAACCGACAGTCTAAGACCAGAGACGAGACCAGGTCGGTCACCTGAGCAGATTTGGCACAATGTTCCACAGTCCTCTCCTTTCCCAACCCTCAACCACAATTGCTCCCTCACCCCTGTGTGCCATCCACATGAACAATGCAAAGAGAAGTAGGGCGCCATCATACGGCCAATTTGTGGTATTTGGCCGTTGCAAAAATTTGGGTTAAAATTGAAACCGGCAGTGTAGCTTCAAGGGTGTCCAGAATGCTCCAGCTCTCCGACCTCGCAGGTTTTTTTGCTTGTCCAGGCCAACGGCAACGGCTTCTGGACACTGTGGTCAAGCACAGGGAAATTTAGGCCCGGTCTTACTCTCCCTCTGTCTCCTGCTCCTGTCCAAACTTGCATTAGACCCAACAACCCCAAAGAACCTAAAGCGTCAATAAACCCTTTGAAATAAAACCCCAGAGTTTATCTCAAGCGATCCTGCAGGATCTACCTTTATTGGAGAACTGGCCATTGGTGGCACGGAGAAACCCGGTGAAAGCAGTCTCGTCGCTGACAGTTGTCCAGAATCCATCGCTTCAATCGCATCTCGTGTCTCAAAAACGGCCCCGAAAGCTCAAATTCCCCGCTATGCCTCCCCTCCAAGCTTCACAACAGAGTTCGGAGAGGAAGCAGCCAACAGATTGATTTGTGAATACACTTCCATTCTCGATATAACGAGACGGTGTCTCACTGTGCACTTGCAGTCTGTATCCCTTCCTGTAGCGGGCTGCAAATGGAGCATTGACAAAAGATTTCACAAACTATATATCCAAGTAGGACTAGTGCTGTCTGCTCACACCGCCCCTCTGACTGTTCTGAAGTCTATATTACTGTATGGATAGATCGATCTTCTAACCCAGTCACAGCTACGGAGTTTCTTTCGGCCGTTTTGACACATGAATATGTGCAGTACAACGTAAGATGCTATCTGACTGTCAAATAGCAGTGTGTTGCTTTTCCCACACCTTGTTTGCCGAGTATTGTACTGTACCATTCAGATTGTGCCTATTCTCTTTTGTAAGACAACACGTGTGCAGTGCAGAGATGTGGATCTCTCAATTACATGCCCAGCGGCAGCAAAAAAGAACGAAGAGAACAGCGCGGGTACAGAGCGAACCCCCACCTAAATTCTGGTCCAGCTTCTTTATTTGTAAACTATCCAATATTAGTACTGGTACTGGTACTCTTCGGCCCTGTCTTTCTACCCCTTGATTTTTTCAGTGCCAGCTATTAAAGTTAAGATCTGAAACCCCAGATCTCATATGAAACAAGAAAACCGTAGCCTATGAGGGTCCAGCCCATTGTTGTATGCAATTATCTTGAAGACATGAATTGAATTATGACTGACGACACATAGTGGCTAAACAACACCAATCACCACCATGAACTTGAGACTGGCTCGAGTATGTTGCTTGGCATTCTCTTCTGCATAGTGGTACAGCGAAGACGATCTCCAACCCCAGCTCTGAGCACAAGAAAAGGCCGACGGAGAGGATGAGAAACAGGTGAGATTCTTGCCCCGCTTGGACGGAGTGTAAATCTCAAAGTAACTCATGATCTGAGGTCTGTCGTCGTTGTAGTCCGCGGGCTGCTCAGAGGTGGGGAAGCTTACCAACCGAGGCTCGGTCTTCAGCTCCATGGCCGTTGTGTCATCCAGACCAACCGTTGACTTGGCAGTACTCTTTCCAGAAAGTAGCGTGTAGGAGGAATTGGGTCCTGTGGCTAGATCCCGCTGGGTTCGAGCCTCTCGATGCAAATAGACACCCAACTGAGGGCTCTTCTTGTTGATTTTCTGCAGATAGACACTCCACCATGTACCTGCATACCAAACTGCATTATCTGTGTACAGCTTGCTTTCTCCCTTTAGCTGACTAATGTCGTCAAACTTGACAGAGAACCTGAAGGGAGGGAAGGGAGAAAAGGTGACCTGAGCATCAGGATCAGATGTCTCTAGAGGCGCTTCAGGGTCACATCGACCGGTGTAGTAGTCCTTGGCTGTTATGGAATCGTTAGATCGTCGACCAGCGACACTCTTATCGTGCGAAGGCACAGGGTAGAACAGGTCTGTGTCGTCTCCATTCTCTGCCCCCGTCTCCATCAGCTGCTTGGGCGACAAGCACACGTCCAGACGATCATCTACCGTGCTCATGACTAGTTGCTTCAGCTTCATTTGCTGCCAGAGACCATCTTGGAGTACGCTCTTGTCGAAAAGCAGCTTTCCACGCTTATCCTTGATCTTCTCCAGATGCTGAAGCTGGGCCAGTGACAGGTGGCAGTAGTGGATTGCCTTTGTGAGCTCATGTAGCTGGGATGCAGTATCCGAGTCCATGGAGGTGGTAGATTGTGTGTCTATGTCGCCATCTTCCTCCGTGGGAATCATGGAAGTGGAAGTGGCTTTCTTGACTTGCTCAGGACTACCAATTGGTTCAGTTCCAAGGCGATTCAACTCAGTGTATGATCCTGTGGGAGTGCTGAGATTGATCTCTGCGTTCAATGAGAGTTTTTCGAGACCAATGTCAAAGTTGGACGAAGAATCCGAGTCCTCCTCGACCTCGGGCTCAATGGGACTCTCGTTGTTGTTGAAGTCACTGAGGTAGTCTTCTTCAGTAAGAAAGCCTACCACCCACATGCATCGCTCCCACTCCGACTGGATGAAGAAGCCGTCTGAGGATACCACTTCCACCACAATAGGAATGGGGATACGAGACCATTGCACGTACGACATCTCCGAGCCCTCGGCGCACAAGAAGGACTTGCATGAGTCAATGATTGTATCGCTCTGAGGGTAGTGGTTCTCCAAAGCAAAACACAGCGTTTCGGCCACGGTGTATTTTGTGAGCGAGTTGATGATGAGCAGCAGACAAAAGTCCACCAGCTGTGTCAGGTTGAGAAAATTGGCAGTGGCAAACAGCTCGAATGATGCAGACACCCGTTCTGGGAACCCCAGGATCTCTGATGGCTCTTCTGTTCCACCATATAGTCGTTGAAGGCACTGTTCAAACGCCTGTTCTGTGATATTGTGGTCGATGGAGAAGTCCAGGTTGTGAACTGGTCGTCCTTCCGTGTCCCATTTGGCAGAAAACAGCGAATGGAAGTATGGCGAGCGGTCGAGGATGAGTTTGTGCAGGTTGTATTCCTTCTCAAACGCCACAATCTTGACATCAGAAAGCTCACCTCTCAGGAAGCCAGCAGAGTAGATGTGTTCTGATAGGGATAGCATCTTGAGTGGGCGTGTGAATGTTGCTTTTCGTCACAGGCTCGTTCCGAAGGGGTGGATCCACTTGTACTTGTAGCAATCTGATTAGTCTATGCTTGGGCGGCGTGTCGGATTGAGAAAAGGTGGGTCAGTTGATGTGGTGTGTGCACTGTAGAGAGAATGCGTTAGGGAATGTGACGAGTCGAGTGTCGCGCGGTGAATAAATAAAATGGGGTGGTACTGTTCGACACAAGAAAACAAGCAGCCTCCAGGGTTGCTCCACAGTAATATTGTCTAGTTTAGTGGCAGGGCTGGTAATACGATAATGTATTTTGGAATGGCCCTAAACGGTGCATATCTCAAGCACCCAAACCTTGATCAAGTGTAGAACTCCAGAAGCGGGAGGAGTTGAGAGTTGCACGGTAGACATGAGACCTTTTTTTGACTCCCAGGAAATAATTATTCGGGTGGGGTTGTTGCAACTGTAACTGGAAAGTGCAAGAGTCATAAATAAGTATGTACTCCCCCCTTGGTACGTTTTTTGTAACTACCAGCAGTATATAGGCACTCTGGGATTGTTTAGCTATATACATTTATTGTTGGTGGTTGAGACTGTTACGAGGATCCAGCAGCTTGCTAGACGTACATAAATAGTCAAAATCGTCACTCATCAAATAGGTTTCTGGCCATTGGCCGGACTCAGTAGAATGTAAACGGGTGGGCGGTTTGTTGCTCACTCCAAGTAGCTAGTCTCGGTTGGGAAGACTACTTCTGGGCTCTCATGCTGTCGGCAATAAGGAAAGAGACATCCAGTGACTGAGACAGAGACAGTCGAGGGTCGCAGACAGTGTCATATCGCACAACAAGGTCCTCGTCACACAGACCAGCAGAGCCTCCAATGCACTCGGTGACAGCGTCTCCGGTGAGCTCGAGATGGGCACCGTTGAGCTTGCTGCCGCAGTCTCGGTGGATCTGGAGAGCCTGACGCAGCTCCTCAACAATGTCGTCCACGTGACGGGTCTTGAGCTTGGTGACGGTGGAGGTTTTGGTGTTACCATGGCAGGGATCAGACATCCACACAACCTTGTGACCAGAGGCCTGGACGGCCTTGATATGGCCAGGAAGCAGCTCCTTGACCTTGGAGGCACCGTATCGAGAGATGAGGGTGACCCGTCCGTCATCGTAGTTGGCGTCCACAATGTCCAGGAGTCGCACCAGCTCGTCGGCCTGCATGGTGGGTCCGACCTTGATTCCAATGGGGTTTCGCACTCCTCGGAAAAACTCGACGTGGGCTCCGTCGAGCTGTCTGGTTCGGTCTCCAATCCAGATGAAATGTGCGGAGGTGTTGTAGTGGTATCCGTTGGCCTCACGGGTCAGAGACTGCTCGTACTCCAGCAGCAGAGCCTCGTGGGAGGTGAAGAAATCAATGGTCTGCATGTCCTGGGCAGTATCAGCTCCAATGGTGTGCATGAACTGCAGACCCTCGGTGATGGCGTCCAGGGTCTTCTGGTATCGCTCCTTAGTCTCGGGGTTCTGGACGTGCTCCAGAGACCAGTCCACTTTTCGAAGATCGGCAAATCCAGATGCAAGAACACATCGAATGTAGTTGAGAGTGGCAGCAGAGTGGAAGTAGGAGGACACCAGACGAGCGGGATCGGGAGTTCGGTCAGACACGTCAAAGCCGTTAATGTTGTCTCCTCGGAAAGAGTTAATGGTCTTGCCGTCCACCTCCTCGGTGAGCTTGGATCGGGGCTTGGCGTACTGGCCAGCAATTCGGCCAATACGAACAACAGGAAGACCGGTTCCCCACAGCAGCACCAGCGACATTTGCATCAGTACCTTGAGCTTGGCTTCAATTCGGTCCTGAGTGCAGTAGTCGAACAGCTCAGCACAGTCTCCGCCCTGGAGAACAAAGGCCTTACCATTGGCAGCATCGGCAAGTTTGGCTCGCAGCTTTTCAATCTCAAAGGGCGAAACCAGAGGAGGCAAAGACTCCAGCTTCTCCAGAGCAGCCTCCACTCCGGCGTAGTCGTCGTAGACAACATCCTGAGTGATGGGCTTGGACTGCCAGGAAGTGGGGGCCCAGGCGTCTCCAAGGTCGGGCTTGGGGAGCTGGGCAGCCTCCTTGGACTTGGTTCGCAGCTTGGCGGCGGACTTGGCGCCCTCGGAGGCCTTTAGGGGCGTGGGATCGGTGATGACGACTTTGGGGGGCATGGTTCTGGTGGTGACTGAGTCTCGAGTGAGAGTTTGAAATTTTCTACTCGTACCGGTTTCGAGTGCTGCATAGCCGCATAGTGACGGAAGAGCAAGTATTTGGGATATTAGTGTGCAAGAGGAGTGAAAAAGAATCCCCACAGTACAAAATGCTCTAAATGATCATTTGTGTCTTCACCAGGCGTCATAAACCTGTCAGAACTTCTAGAACTGCTGTTTGACAACTCCTCAACTTCAACGGCAACCCCACAAGGTTGAATGAAACTCAATGTGCAGGTTTGATGTGGCAGAAAGAGGAGACATGTATGATGACTGATTACGGCTATTTTTGAGATTGAATTGACAGCCATTTGCCTTGAGTAACTCTGTAGAGAGAATACGGAACTTCACATTTGAGTGGAGTGCATTGAATGATTTCCGCTTGAAGGAATCTCAACACCAGTTACTACACGTGTATTTTGTATGACACATTAACTTCAATTGCATTGAGTTTATGAGCTGGTTTTTCCGGCGCTGGACAGAGGGGATCGGCTCAGGTTACGAGTCATTTTAAGAAAAGATGTTACAGAGGGAGCCCTATCGTTCTCTAAAAAGTATCGATGGAATATGTTACTGTACTTGGGTATAGCAATCTTCAATTGACTCCTAAGCTGGTAAATCTCTGAGCCTCCAGGTCGGGAGTTTTTCAACTGAACATGATACAGAACAAGTACCAGGTACTGGTACCAGTAGAAGCATTCTGAAGGTGTCCACTACAGATGTACCCCATGCTACCTTATACCATTTAGACAGTTATAGCAATATTCACTAATAATTGGCAATGATTATATCTGCGGATAGTGATTTGGTCCAGTTTCATGGTCAGTACTGTTGTGGCATATCTTCAGATAACAGTCAAGTGTGCTCCCTCCGACCTGCATAGAAATCTACACCTAAATCACGTGGTGATATATCTTTGAACTCACCCCGCAATATTCAGACCTTGCGAGTGAAATATTGTCGCACTTTACGACCACTACAAGCACAATATTGTCTCACTAGATCGCTCTTTCAACAGCTCATCCAACACAACTAACCAATACACACACTCCAACCGCACACAAACCGCACTCAGGCCATACACACTCCAACATGGCAGACTCTAATAGATGCTGGATCTGTCTGGGAACAGAGGAAGACCCACCTCCATCGGAACAGGGATACAAGTGGAGACACCCCTGTCAGTGCTCGCTGACGGCCCACGAACTGTGTCTGCTGGACTGGGTCCAGGAGGTGGCCCAGAGCCATCCTGAAAAAGTGGCCGAATCGGACTCCACTCGGCATAATCACCGAATCGTTGTGCCCTGTCCTCAGTGCAAGGCTGACATTGTCGTTGAAGACGAAATACCATGGCTTCTCAATGTTCGACAAAAAGTGGAGCAGGGTATGGGCCAAGCTCTCACGTGCACGGTATTTGCCACCGCAGGAGCAGCAGTCACCTATTTCGTCCATTCCACGCTCTATGGATTGGGAGCTCTTGCCATTCGAGGGTTCTGCACGCCAGAAATGGCAGCAGAACTGCTTCGAATCAGAATTACTCCCACAGCAATCGAGATTCTACCTCCCACTCTCAACCAGACCCTTATGATCCCTCTGATTCCTGTGGTTCTGATAGCATCTCGATTTAAAACTCATATGCTAGCCGGACTGCTGCCTCTAACTCGTTTGGCTTCTGTTCCTTTTGATAGCTACTTTGATGACCACAACATTTTCACGTGGCTGCCACTCATCAAGGTCATCTACGATAAAATCTACAGCGTGACGGTTTACCCTGCTCTGCGACACTTTGCGGTCCAGGCTCGCCCTCAGCTGTTCCAGGAACATACCAACGGTGTTCCTTTAGAAGGAGCTGATGCCACACGTTTACTGGAGGAGGAAGCTGCGGCTCTCCAGGCCCAGGTGGAGCAGAACAATGTGCCTGGAGCCTTCCCTCGAGGTAACAATGAGGCTCCCGGACTCGCCCCAGGCCTGCAAGACATTGGCCGGGAGCTGATGCGTCTGCGAACCAACGGAGACGACGCTGCATATGACGCTGTGATGCAAACGCTGGTGAACCGAGCACGTGACGAGCATGGGTTTGTCGACGCGCAGCAGGTGATGGAATTCCTGGAGGGCTTCTTTGATGAGCTGACACTCGAAAACGACGTCACCATCGACGAGCTCATGCTGCGTCTCGAGGAGTATCGGGATGAGCGGGCGAATGCTGCTGCCGAGGAAGACCAGCAGTTTGGACGGCTGGATCTGGTCAACCGAATGCTACAAATGGCCTTTGGGGCTATTGGTAATAACCAGCAGCAACAGCAGGTGCCTCGGCGTATCAATAACTCAGAGCCCGACATTTCATGGATCCTAGGCCAATACTCTCTCATCACTCGAGTGGGCAATGCGCTGCTGTTCCCTCTATACTGTGGAGCCGTTGGAGGACTACTTTCTGGCGTTCCTCTGGTTCGAAACCTGTTCACCACACGTGTCCGACGCAATATTTTGGGAGGAGTGCTGCTCATTCTTCTCCGTGACGGATTCAACATTGTGACGGCATATCTCCGTGTTCGGCAACTGACGTCAAAACGGGTTCGAAACTTTCGACCCCAACGCCGAGAAGACAACCCCCCTACTAACCGCGCTCGGGGCATGTTCCCTCGTGTTCATTTCACCATCAATGTCTGATTTTTTGGCGACATCCAGAGACGGTCTGTTTGCCTGTTTGCATGCGACTGAAAGTTTGAGACCCAGTCTAGGTTGATACGAGCCGTTCCCTAGAAGAACTAAATAATGTAATGAGTGGTTATGAAGTATTTGGTTGGCTGTAGAATACGTGCAGTGAGATAGTTTGACGTCAAATGTGAACAACGTACGAGCTCTCATGTTGTTTCATAAGTTCATTATTCTATATGCAGACGATGGTGAATCGTGGTTATACAAAAGGGCTGGGAACAACCATCACGTCCCTGGCGCTATGCAGTTTTGTCCTTGTGTGGATCGTGTCTCTCTAGCTCACCGACTCGAGGTACTTGTTGAGATGCAGATCGAAGAGCGAGCACCGGATGGGCATGTCCAGCTGGTAGAACGGCGACTTCATGACGTAATCGGCAAACAGCTGGTAGACCCGTTTGAGAACGGAGTCGACAAACTGCTGGCGCAGATCTGTGATGAGTAGGAACTTGATGCCTGTGACCGTCTGGAAGCACGTGAGCGCGTATTTCTCCGTCTCCATTGTCTGGATGCCTGACGAGCCCTCAATGGGCGACAGCTTGGCCGAGATGGCGTGCACTCCATGGAAGGTGCCTGCCAGCACGAGATAGTCGTTTGACGACAGCTTGGCGAGCTCTGTGCCGTAATCTCGCTGGAAAATGAGTCCTCCGGCCTTGTTAAGAATGTAGAGTGAGTACACTGTCATGATCTGCTGTTTTTGAGGTTTCAGGTCTCGTGTTGAAAGCCCGTGGAACCGTGGTGTTGTGCGGTGCTTCACTGGAGCTGAAAGAGTTACACTGCGTCATCATTCGCGATCTTGCTTAGTAAGCGCGTCATTTGAAAGTTAGCTGGTCTGGAACATGGATAAGAAATGATTATGGGCCACATGGGAGAAGAGGTAACCGAGGGGGGTATCACAGTTTTGGGCTACTCAGATCTCTATCCATACCCCGCTCTACGGGTCACATGTGTCCTACAATTCCTACAGTGTGTCTTACAACTCCTGCAGCGTTGGTCAAATTTCAGCCAAAGGGTAAAAAGGATATATACTGTATATGTATTGGTCCCAGGTCCAATACCAGCACCAGATGTAGGGTACAGGCGGCTAGAGCGGCTTCCAGCACGCGCATTAAGCCACGTTCTATTATTAGTTGCGTACTGCTCAGTTAGTGCCATTCCAAGCACCTCATCAACTCGTATTGTACATCTGTAGGGAGCTCGCTTAAGCCGCCAAATCCGTTTATTAACTTAATACCCCACCATTCGAAATGAGGGGTGAAAATGGTTTGACACGTTATTCCGACAATTTAATCACGTGCTTGGTGGAGATACACTCGGATCGTATTCGATAGACCAGGTACACTTGTTTCGGCCCGGCTTGTGTCTTAAACCGCCACAGACATGTATATGTCTCGGATATCAATATGGCGTCTTGTCCCACTTTACCTAAACAAATAAACTATTACCAGATAGTATAACACATAAGGAGTCTCCCACTCGACATGCATTGCTAAACTCAGAGTAGTCCGTGTTATCGTCGACCATGAAAGCAAGCCTCCGAGCCATAGTGGACATTGGCTCCAACGGCATCCGATTCAGCATCTCGTCCGTTAGCACCAACCACGCCCGAATCATCCCCTGTCTCTATCTTGATCGTGCTCCCATCAATCTTTTTGACGACTCTCCGCCGCCCACAGAAACCGAGGAGGATGAGAACGATGGCCAGAGCTCTGTCAACACAAGCTCGGGTCTCCCTACCCCTGCTCCAGTCCACACATCCCGGTCCATCCCCAAACATGTTGTAGTGGATGTCTGCCAGTCCATGCTTCGGTTCAAGAACACCTGTGCAGACTTTGGAGTCGGAGAGGAGTACATAGACGTGCTGGCTACCGAGGCGGTGGCAGAGGCACCCAATGGAGAAGAGTTCCAGGCCATGGTCAAGGAAACGGTTGGCTGGGACGTCCAGATCATGTCTCTCAGAGACGAGGCTCTCTACGAAGCCTATGGAGTCGCTTCGGCCTTCTTCCACGTTAATGGACTCTATATGGATCTGGGAGGCGGCTCGGCCATGATCTCATGGATGGTGTGCGAAAACGGAAAATTCTCGCTTTGCAAAGACCCTGTCAAGTTGCCATATGGAGCAGCTGCCATCACCCGACGTCTCATGGTTAACAGAGAGGATCCCACCGACCTTTACAATGAAATGGAAGCTGCTCTCAAACGCGCGGTGGATCATATCACCCAGGATAACACTTCCCCCTTGGTTCAGTCCATGCATAAATATGCTAAAAAGACTGGGGGGTATAAGCTGTACGTTTCCGGAGGAGGATTCCGAGGCCTGGGACACCTCCTGCTGTCCCAGTCGGGCCAGTACCCTCTACCCGTCATCAATGGCTTCTCAACCACCGGTGATGCCATCCGTGAACTGTCTCGAAGCCTCAAGTCGGAGGTAATGGAGCTGTACGAGCAGTCTGAGCCTCCTTCGCTGGCTACTTCAGCCCAAAACTCCGCCAGTGCCTCCAACACCCACACTCCAGCCTCTTCGCCGCCACCACAGCCTGCAGACTTGCAGAAGATCTTTGCTCGAAAGAAGAAAAACTTCCGAATCTCGTCTCGACGAGCCTCTCAGATTCCAGCAGTGTCGCTCTTCATTTCGGCTGCCGTGGCTGCTTTCCCCCGAATCAGAAAGATTCTCTTCTCCCATGGCGGCATTCGAGAGGGTGTTCTCTTCTCCAAGATGACCGAGTCCATTAGAAACTTGGATCCCGTTATTGTCGCTACTTCTCCTTACGCTGGTCTTCTGGCTCCTTCTTACGCCAAGGTTCTCACAGGCTGCATTCCCCCTGCTGCACCTCAGATCGTGACACAGCGGCTTGTTGGGGGCCTCTGTAACACCATGTTTGTCCACTCCTCATACCCCAAGGAGGTGCAACCCTTCATTGCTTTGCAGGTTGCATCTTCAGGAGTCATTTCTGGCGCCCACGGTCTCAGTCACGAGATCAGGGCCCTTTTGGGTCTCTCGCTTTGCCATCGATGGGGTGGAGATTTGGCTGACAAGTCGTTCTACAACTCCCTGGTAGATATTGTACAGCCCAAGGATCTGTGCTGGTGGGCCTGCTTCTGTGGAGCTATCATGCATGTGGTTTGTGGAGTATACCCCGGAGGAAACATCAAGGGATACCCCTTCGAGATCACCGTGTCAGACGAGTGGGAGGCTGCTGCTACTAACGAGTCCAACCCAATCCCTGCCTTTGGCTTTGAGCTGACTATTAGAGCCAGCAAATCGCATCCTAACCTGGCTGCCCCCAGTGTGCGAAACCGAATCAACAGTCTTGGCAAACGATTGAAACGACTCCGAAAGGAGTTTGGAGGAAGAAAGGTGGAGGTTGTGGTAGAATGGTATTAATTGGGAAACTGTGGAATGGGAACATTGGAATATAGCGAGATCATGTCACTAAATGCATTAATTATGAGTGACAAAGTATTCAAGTACCAGGGTACCAGTGTATCGTTCAAGTACAAGTACAAGATAATAAGTGTGTAAGTGTATAAGTAAGTACTGGTGCGAGTACCAGTACAAGTAGTGCCTGTCTCTTTGGAACGGTACCAAAAAGAAGAATCAGAATGTGAACCAAAAAATTTGGATCTTCCATTGAAGAATGTAAGTGATCATGCGGAGGATCGAACTCCGAGCCTCCCCGGTGTGAGCGGGACGTGATAACCATTACACCACACGACCAATTTCTTAAAAAAATTGAAAGGCTTGACACGGATAGATACAGGTTAAGTCACGTGACCGCATTTTCCTGGAATCAAAACCGTGAAAAAATAAGAAAATTGGAAAAATTGGAAAAAATTGGAAAAAATTGGAAAAAATTCGAAAATCATAGTGAGAATATTATTCCTTGTTAACACTCTCATTCACTTACTGTATTGTTGATTTAATCCCACCCGTTCACTGCAGACTCGTATATTGCCATTATTAACCCATGATTTATTGTTATATAATACAGACACCATTATTGGTTTTTTTATCGAGTGAAATCAAATGTTTCAAAGTCCCCTTTGATCTTCTCAGCTGCCTCCGTCTCCTCAGCCTCCGTCTGAGAACAGTTTCTCCAGTCCCCTCGCTCCTTATTGCCAAAGAACCACTGTGCAAGCAGCTTTCTGGGCCAAGTGACGTCGAACTTGGGGTTCTGGCGGTTCAGCTTAATCGCAATAGGGTCACTGTTGGGGAAGTCGATGCGGAAATAGTTAGTTTGGTCGTCTCTGAGCTCTGGATTATACTCCAGTCTGAACCCACACTCCTCTGCTTCCTTGATGAAGAATTCTCGAAGATCCTCTACATCACTGATCTTCTCTTGCGGAATAGGGACAGCCTGCTGGTGGACGTGGACGCCCTTAGCCTTGGCAATTTCGTAAAATACAACTCCTCCGGGATACATTTGCTTGAGAGCAATCTGGTACTTTCTCAGTTCCAGTGCAAGGCTTGGTGACACGAACCGAACAGGGTGTCTGTGACGAGGGTTAGTGGATGGTCGAGATTCCGTGCAAAAGTCAGGGTTGTGATTGATGGGAATCAGCATCACGTGGCCAGGTAACAGAGGTCCCTTGGCCATTGCCATGTATGCTTCTTGTCCAATAGACACCACGAGATGAGCAGCCAAGTTTGGGTTTGAAAGACACAGAAAACAATCTGAGGGAGCAATTCGAGGTTTCTTGGCCATTGGATCCCCATCGTCCTCGTTAACTCGTTTCAGAGTCTTCTCCACGACCTCTTCTTCCTCGAGGTAGGGACACTCAGTAGCATTGACTGGCGTCGATGTGTCGTCCTTTTTCAATGTGAAGGCATAGTGCCATCTCTGCTTACCTCCAAAGGGAGCCAGACCAATGAAACGCGTATGCTTACCGGCGTTGTTGGCAAAAGGCTCTCGTTCCCAGAAAGACTCGGAACCAGAAAAGTGGTAGAGAGGAGACGCATCCTTGGAAGTTGTGTTGATGGTTTTATCGTTGTTGGTGGCTCGCTCGGCAGTTTGAGGAACGGCAAATCCAACCTTGGAAAGTCGAGACAGATTCGAGGGCCACTTGTCAGAGATGAGAATATCCGTAGGAGTAATCTTCTTGTCACTGCTTCCACTGGTAGCGTTCTGGATGCTGAAATCGTCGGTCTTAAGTCGTCCCCACTGGTTGAGGTAAGTCACATTCGGTGCAATGTCTACAACATCTGTCTGACTCGCGGCAGAGTCTTCAGGAAGACCCTCGCCGTCTGTAAACAGCAGGGGGAGATCAACAGACACAGATCCATCCTGCAGAGCGCCGTTCACCTCCTCGAAATTATCCTTGGTAAATACCTTTCCCACCACAACGAAGGCACTGAACGGGCCATTCTTACCTGCGTTGATAGCGTTGGCCTTGGCGATGGCTGCCTTGGGATCCGACGAAATATCGCCAAAAACAAGCCTGCGGTGTTAGTCACGTGATTTAGTATACCTGTCTGGTTCTCATACTCACACCTTGGTGTTGCTCATGTCGCCGTTGATGTTACTGTTGAAGCTCACTGATTCTTCCAACCTGCATTATTCTTTAGACGTGCATGTCCAGATCAAAGCCTAAATTCGGAGAAGTGAACCTGGTGATACATCATGATGAACCGCGCTTTACTGTACTGTACTCTATATTATTACTTCAGCTATGTGAAAATTATACATCGTGCTCTCGAAGTCTATGTCTTTGTTGGTCATCTAAATATCATACTTGACACCGGGCTTGGCACCAACGGGAAGACCCTGCTTGACTCGCTTGATGGTAAGAGCGGCGCAAAGAGCAGCTCCAACACCACTACCATCCTCAGCGGGGACGATTTTGATGGGGTGGTCCTTGGGGTTGGGCAGGTTCCACTCGTAAATCTCGTTGAGAGCCTGGGCGCCTCGCTCCTTGAATCCGGGGTACTTGTTGAACACAGATCCATCGGCTCCGGCATGGGCCTCATTGTAGCCAGCCTTCTTACAGATGGCAGCGACACCACAGGCGGAAATTCGAGCGGCTCGAGTACCAATAAGCTCGGCCAATCGTCGAATGAGCTTTCGCTCGGGCTCGGTGGTGCTAATGCCAAGCTTCTCCTTGAAGAGAATCTCGACATCGGTCAGGTTCTCCCAGGGATCCTCTTCAATCAGAGACAAGAACGAGGTGTCGAAGAAATACGACTTGTTGATGTTGCCATTTCCTAGTTCCTCGCCATTTTTTCCCTGGTGCTCGAAAATGAAGCCATCCTTGTACAGATCCAGAAGAACCAGACGCAGCAGCTCTCCGAGGTAGTACCCGGCACTCATCTTCTCAAAGGTCTGTTGGCCGGGACGTGGAGACTCCTCGTCAATGATGATGTCCCACTTTGTTCGGGGGAGAACCTTGTGCTCGTTGTCAAAGGCTCCGTACTCGCAGTTGACGGCCATGGGGGTCTCGGGGTCAATGCTTTCGGGAATCAGGCCCTTAAGCTTGGGGATATCCTTAACCTTTTCGTAGTAGGCAGCGTTGACACCGGTACCGAAAATGTTACCCAGCTTGATCTGGGGGTCGTGGTAGTTGGAGGCCACCATGGTTCCGGTGGTGTCATTGATGAGGGCGGTGACGGAAATGGGAATGTTCTTTCTTTCCAGCGCAGCCACCAGCATGGGGACCACGTCCTCGCCCTCGACTCCGTCAATGTCGAAACCCTTGGTCCATCGCTGCAGCACACCTCGGTTGACGGCAGGCTGAGAGCAGGGATATGAGAAGGTGAAACCGAGAGGGATCTTGTTGATGTCGGACTCGGCTCGCGAACTCTCGTCAAGAGACTCGGGGTAGTTTTGAGCCAGGAACTTGCCCAGACATTCGGCAATGTACTCCCACAACTCCTCCTGCTTTCCGACCTTGATGCTGGGAGGCATGTGGTACTTGGACTGCATGACGTCGAAGCCTCGCTCGCCGTCCAGGGTCACCTTGACGACTCGCAGGTTGGTGCCACCCATGTCGAGGGCCAGGTAGCAGCCAGTCTCCTTGCCAGTGGGCCAATCGAGAATCCAGGTGGGGTTCATTGGGATGTCTCCGCCCTCCTTGGTGAGGCCTCTGGCGAGCTCGGACACAAAGCGGTCCGTGATTTGACGCAGCTTTTCAGGCGAAACGGTGAAGATGGTTTCGAGCTGGGAGATTTGCTCCAGCAGGTCCCGGGGGACATCTGCCATTGAGCCCTGGGTTAGTACAGCCTGTGAGGCGTGAACAGCAATCTGTCCACGGGTCGAGTGCTTCTCCTTATGGCACACAGAACACGCCATGAGTAGTTGCCACTCACTCGATGTGACACTATTAGCCTCATCAAATCACATCTTTCGCGATGACCATGTATAGCACAGACAAGACGCCCAGCGACGTGGTGTAGTTTCGTGATTACACCTCGTATGTGCCTTGGTGGAGACCTGAGGACATGTTTTCACATGTTTTCATGGCCCTCCAAGTCGAGTATCTCTGTGCAGTCGTGTGACTTGGATTCTTCCGCGTATTATGCAAATCGCTCACCCTGCTCCTGCTCCTGCTCAAGAATACTCACCTTTCGGGACGGGGGTTTTCGGGGACCAAGATGAACCATTGTTGGTGTAGAGGTTTAGCTGGAGAAGTTGATTTGGAAGATCGAGGCAACCAAACCTTTGTTATCTGTGTCTGGAGAGCTCGCCAAATTAGGGTTGTGCAGGTTATGTGCAGAGAGTAATTATGGGGACTAGAGTGGATCAGAGCTTGGCACGAGACAAAAGGGTGGTGCTTAAGTATCCTACTTGTAGAGTATGGTGGGCATATTATGGCGGCTGAATTGTATGTTGTTTTTCATCTTCTCATTCACTGATCTATGCCATGTCCCAGTGTTTAGTGCTCACCAGTTCCCCACCATTCCATGCCCCACTTTTTTTTTGCACTATTTTTCCGCTCTTTCTTCCGCTGCAAGGAAGATATGCAACTCAATGCTTACTCCTCCTTGAATCAATAAAAATTCATGTGCATCCATGAACTCAGATGACTACAGTACATCAAGGTGGTGTGTTGGTTGTTGTATGATCAGTTGACATCTGGCTCAGCTCACAGCTAAGAAACAAGAAAGAGAGAGCTGAACCCTCCACCCCAGGCACATCAATCATCCCCCGCATATGTGACGCTCCATGACGCTGTTACTATATGGCAAAGAAAGACAGCTACTGAACGGAGAGAAGCTCGAATCGGTTGTTGTCCGTGTAAAAACCAACATTGTGTGCGCGTTACCTGCTGAAATGGCCTGGTGTATGAGCAACAGTCGCGTCCTATACACGTTCCAGACACTAGAAAGGATGCTTTTGGAGATATGTCTAAGAACTCTAAGAACTCTGCCAAGACCAGAACAGGGGGTCCGATGCCGCAGTGAGTTGTGAAGGCAGCAGATAATCCGATTCGGTGGTGCCGATTCGGTAGTGCACCTGACTACTGGTACCTGTACCAGGAGTACCTCTGATGCCTCAATTCCTGACCTCCGTTCCATAACACACTCTGCTCGCATGGTGCATCTGCAGATCCAGAGCGAAGGAAAGTATAACCGAGGCTTGAGAAACGGTATTGAAGTGCCTGGAAACGGGATATTTAGGGAACATTCAAAAATATTGGTTTCGCCAAGAATAATTGAGTGCATTTTGTGGATACAGCCCGATTTGGTGAATGAGGCTGAGTATAGTTTCTTCGGAGGCTGGAGTACGGTGATAGAGCACCATGGTACGCTCCCAAGTAGAGGGCACAGATTCACCCTATAAAGAATATATAGGGGGTGGCAATGCTCACATAAATGGCACAATACACTTACAAGTACACATCCATTGTCCCTGAGATCCCCCACGATCCGATGTCTCACATCATATTACCCATTGATGACTGTATTGAGAGTCAGAGTATGAGAGCAATTGTCTTCGTCTTGGTGGTAAATGGAGCCAAAAAAAGCTGCATTAGATAGATCTTTCAGGGAATTGTTTCATGATTGAAAACTCGACTACCATGGCAACGTTTTTACGATACTTGCACCAAGGTGCGTGGTGCCGTTCTGGTTTGTTCTTAGTCAGCTTGGTCGAATTGGGGCAAGTGGAAAAAAGTTATGGAAAAAAGGGGAAAAACAGTAAGCAATCTGAAAATCGACTTATAACCCCCAATTGAGCAACAAAAACCACGCCTGCTCACGCATCCACTCCTCTAGAGACTTTGTTAATTGCCACCCACCAACGCCACCACCCCATCATATTACCTAATGATCCCAAACTTTACCACGGCTCAACCTCCACATCACAGCACGCATCACCAATCCCTCAACCACATCACACGACAAGAATAGGTACATTGCAATGACGGAAGCGAAAAAGGCCATCCCCGACTACGAGCTCAGCAAGCATCTGTTTGTGCTGCGAAACCCATCGCTCAAGGATCTGCATCCCGAGGCCAAGGAGGCCCTCATGACGGCCATCTTCGATCACAACCTCGCGGGCGTCTACAAGTCGCTCTACAACTTTGACCAGAGCCAGAGCACAGAAACGTCTGGAGGAGTCGTGGTGGACGTGCCCGAAGAGCTGCAGGGTCAGATTGGCCACGAGGGAGAGAGCCCCTCTGAGGATGTTGACATGGAGGAGGTCAAGGCCGAGGTGGCCGAAGGCAAGAGCATCGAGGAGGTGGAGGAGAAGATTGTGGACAGCAAGCCGCAGCCCATCACACAGATCATCGTGCCTGCCAACACTCCATCCGAGTCGTTGGCCCAGTCCGTTCCTGCCTTCTCCCAGGCAAAGTACGACAAGATGGTGGCTGCCAACAACGCTCGTGTGGCCGAGCTGAGAGAGGCCATTGCCCAGGTCGAGAAGGATGACGGTGGTGAGCTGGAGCTGCTGCAGGCCCGAGTCAAGCTCGGAGAGTACTACGCCGAGATTGGAGACCGATTTAACGCCATCCTGACCCTGCGAAAGGCCGCAGAGACCACCTCTACTGGCGCCAAGATTGACATTCTCTTCACTGTGGTGCGTCTCGGCTTCTTCTACCTCGATTGCGCCTTTGTCGGTCGAGAACTGGAGGCTGTCAAGGTGCTCATTGAGCGAGGAGGAGACTGGGAGCGACGAAACAAGTACAAGACATACTGGGGTCTGCACTGCCTGTCGATCCGAAAGTTCGAGGAAGCCTCCTCGTGCCTCATTGACTCGCTGTCCACCTTCACCTCAGTGGAGATCGCCTCGTACGAGGAGATTGTGGAGTACGCCATCATTGCAGGAGCTGTTGCTCTGGACCGAGTCGATCTAAAGCGTAAGATCATTGACTCTCCTGAAGTGCTGTCTCTGTTGCCAACCACCCCTGCTCTTGGCCCCATTGCCACTCTCACCAACTCTCTATACACTGCTGAGTACTCTGTGCTCTTCACCTCTCTGGCCCAGCTCGAAACCCAGTCTCTGCGACCATCAAAGTACCTGGCTCCTCACCGAGCCTTCTACGTGCGAGAGATGCGACGAAAGGCCTATGCCCAGCTGCTGGAGTCGTACAAGACTCTGTCTCTCAAGAGCATGGCCAATGCATTTGGCGTGTCGTCCCAGTTTCTCGACAATGACCTGTCCAAGTTTATTTCTCAGAACAAACTCAACTGTGTGATTGACCGGGTCAACGGTATCATTGAGACCAACCGACCTGACTCCAAGAACGCCCAGTACCAGGCTCTGATTAAGCAGGGAGACGCTCTGCTCACCAAACTGCAAAAGTATGGAGCTGCCGTTCGACTGAGTGGTGCTGAGAAGTAGACAACGTAAACGAACATAGATCTTAATGGTAGGTATGATGGGCTTAGTGCAAGTACAGTAGCGGACCAATTCAACACCTGAATGCAATATGTACAATATAAATTAATTACAACTCCTGCTCCAAGAAGCCCATAATCTCCTTGGCAGGCTCAGAGCCCACAATCTCTGCCAGCTCCTCCACAGTCATCTTGCAGAGGTCATACAGACTCTCCACCTTGGCGATAATGAGCGGGAAGTTCTTGGCAGTCACTCCAGGAATGTCTCTGAGCATATCGATAGCCATGTGGTTCTGTTGGCCCGTGGTTGAATCTCCAACACCACTGGTACCATATGCAGCAGCGATATCAGGATCGGGTTCTCCTGCCCAAGGAGGCTTGTTGCCTGCCTTGTTGTTATTTCCTCTCAACTCGTCGAAGATTCGAGCTGTTTCTCTGGGAGACGACGACCAGATTATCTTCAGTTTGGGGAAGGTGAGAAGCAGTAAGGCGATTTTGCCACGAAGCTCGGAGGCCTGTTTGACAGTAGCCATGTTTGCCGAGGCAGCTCCAGGAGTGTCGCTGGCGGGATCAAACGTGAATCCACCCACCTCAAACTCGATCAGAATAACCACGTAGCTGTAGTATCGGAACATGGCTTCGCACTGGGTCAACAGACGTCCATCTTGGAACGACTTGATGAGATCAGGAATACTCTTTCGCTCAACCACCATGTGAGGACTGAGAACATAGTCTCCCACTGTCAGGTGAGAAGGGTACACCTGGAAGCCATACGAATGCAGGATCGACGGTAGGGCGGCTCTGAATTCACGAACATCAACCAGAATCTTTCCGTAGCTGTTGGTAGAGATCTGACCTCCTGCGATTCGAGAATTGGCCTCTCGGATGATCTTAAGACCCCTTTGGTCGTCTTCAGCGGTAGCCAACAGCATGGGCATCTTAGCTCGTTCCTTAATGAGCTTGGAAAAGGCGTCCTTTTCTTTTCGAACTGCAGCCAGGAATGCTTGCTCTTCGTACGAGAGTCCATAGTACAGGAGATAGACGTTAGGGGCCACTCTGCGGTTCCGTCCGTAAATCTCAATAGTTCTGAAAAACTCGGGATTGGGCTCATACATGATGATACCACTGGGACCAAGCTCGTCGAGGTTGAGAACGTCGTCAAAAGTCTCAATCACAACCGTTTCGAGCAATGTCATTTCTTCAAACTTGAACGAGCTGAGGTTATCTTCTTCTTCGTCGTCAGACAGTAGAAACTCATCCAGGTCTTCCACCTCATCCTCCTCTTGATCGTCCACATCTTCCACGAGGTTGTTGAGTTTTTCAATCTCAATCAACTCAGCCTGGTCGTCCGTCTTGTGGGCACCAGTAGAAACAAATCCTCCTCCTCTTACACGTCTTCTTTTGTTAGCGTGATGAACTTGTGGGGCAGGCTCTCCGTTCTGATCCTCCTTGGCGGCCTCCTTGGATTCCTTCAGCCGTCTCTTCATCTGAAAGTACCCCTCTCTCCACCTCTGGTACTTTCGGAACTTTCTCCCGAGGTAATTGGATGTCCACTGGCCTCCACCTTGTCGTCGATCGTCTCTCAGACTGCACATGTACTTTCTCAGCTGAGTCTTGATACGAGCGGAAGAGCACATGATCAAAAGAGGACCTTCCTTTCCAGAAGACAGGTGCTCATCGACCAAAATGGCCAACTCACGCCACTTGGGCAGCTCCTCGAGAACCTTCTTGATGGAATTGGGGTCCTTAGGATCGGCCCTCTCATGGACACGACTTTTAGCCGCCTCAAACAGGTTGGACGCGTCCTCGGTAACGAGCCACGGTGTTTCGAGCCCCTTGGACATTCGCAACAGCTCCAATTGACGGTAAAACGATATGCAATCTTCGGTAAGAAGATCCTGGAGAAGAGCCTTGAGTGCCGAGATATCGCCCACCATCTTTCGGGTATCTGGTGGAATTCTGTGCCAAATGGGACTCAATTGACGTTGGACCAGGTCGTCGAAGAAGGCACTGGACGAAGACTGATCCAGCAGATTCTCCACCTTCCAATCCTCCATGTCCACCGAAGTGACTTTTCGCTTAATGTCAGCAATACACAGACCGATGAGCTCCAGGATCGAGGTCTGGATCTGCTGCATCTTGGGTGTCAACTGGCATTGCAATTCCACCACGGTTGGGACTCCTCTAGCCTGTTTTCGGCCTGGAACGCCATTCAAGCACTCCTTCACCTTGAGATGGAATCTGGGCCAGAGACGCGTCTTCTTGACAAACAGGTTCTTCTGCATCTGCGTAAGAGGCGAAAATCCACGAATAAACCGCTCCGGTTGGTCCGAAAGGGCCTTGATAGTGGCCCAAGGATTATCCTGTTTCATTACGCGCAAAATGAATGCTTCCAAGGACGCCTCAGTGGCTTTGTGGGCATTGAGAATGACAACAGCTGATATTTGAGGTACGTCAATGTATCCTCTGAGCATATCAACAATAAGCACTCGAGAAGTGATGCTGAAGACTCCTCCGGCTCTGTACATACGAGTTCGTTCACTTGCGAGACCAGTTTCGTTGGTGATGAATTGTAGTCTGCTAGGTCTGGGATCGCTGTAGGCCACATCTTTGAGAGGATCAGCACTGGAAATCTCCTCGTCTGCATCCTTCGGACTGTCATAGAATCCGTCTAGAGCCGTCAATTGGCCAATATCCTGTTCCAGTCGCTCATTGTCTTCGTCTGAAGCTCCCAGAACAAGAACTAAGGAGTTTTTGGGATCCTCCTCTCCCTCCATGACAATACTATTTCCAGCCAGATCAAGCGAATGGATCAGGTTGGCAGCAATCAGATCAATTCCCAAACCTCGGCCCAGGATGAGCAGAGCGTCCTCCTTGAGCAGCTCTCTTACAATCGCCCGTTGGAAGGCGTATTGAAGAGTGGTGCTGACAGGCTTGATGTTGGTGTTGGTAGCTGTTTCAATGGTCTCTGTTGGTCGCGAGATGAACAGGGGTTGCTCAGGCACGTCGTCATCGTCAATCTCGCGTTCTAATCGTGGAATGGGTGCTGTGGGCTCTCCAGTACTTGTGATGGTTCGAGCTGCTGTAGTTGATGTTGCTGGGACGGCTGCCTGTGTATTGTCGTCCACAAATAGGGCCTCAACATCGGGATCTTCAACCTGGATGTCGTTTCCATCATAGTCGTCCTCTTCGTCATCTGATAGAATGAATAGCGAAGACATGGTGCTGGTTTTTTTACGCCGCCTCGCCGTTCCTAAATGAAATATTGGGATGTGCATTTGAGATGCATGGTGAAGTGCAGTATTGTATTGTAGTCAGGGATCTCGCTGGAAGTGAATCAGAGAGACATATACAGTAGTCTTTCGAACAGGTAACGTGGGTCATGTGTTGAAAAGGGGGCTCGAATAATACTGGAGATGTAAAAGACTTGGATTGTCATCTACTTGGACAATACTGGCAGATGGTTATATTGAGTATATTTGTTAAAATGAAAACTCAACTAACTAATTTACTTGAACAAACAGTAGTAAAGTACTTATCCTTAGAAGTATCCACTGAAGAATAGATCCAAGCAAGACAGAACTACCGATTTATCTCTACTGTAATTTGATATCTCCTCACCTTTGCTTTTATATGTCATTTGTAATACTACTGAGGAGTTCTATACACTCCTTAATGACCCCTGATTAAGGTTGAAGTCGATATGGATGCAGCTCCAGTCTCAGGATGATGCTTAAGTACGATACTGATAATAATTGTTTTAGCAGATGTGTTCTACATCTAGTGTGAGTGTAGAATGTACGATATTATGGTAGGTGTACTTGTTGGTATATATATACACATATATACACATACTGGCCAATGTAAGACACAATGACAAGAGTTGATCTTCTTCGTTCATATTCTGTAATGATAGTTCATACTGTGAAGATCAACAGGTCAGATACAATTAGTTGTGCCACCCTGGTGAAAACTGAGAAGTGAGAGTGCATAGGGGTAATTAATATCACGTGACTCACGTTAATCATACGCGAATGTGTCATTTTGTGCGTTATTTCCAGCTCATATCCGTTTGCGAGGTTGGCGTAGACCACTAGAGCCGCGTGTGGTTGCCGGGGTAACCATCCGTACATATCACCTGCAGGGTGCGTCCTGACTGGTAAAAGTCAACATAGGCTTATTGGTGGCACACTCCCCTATCTATCAGAGCATCTAATTCTCTGATCAAAAAACACACGAGAAACGCCAAACTACCAATCACGAAATGAGTGCCGCTGCTGTTGCTGCTGCCAGTGACAATGAGCTCAGTTTGGGCTCTGTACCCGACATTGAGACCTTCATCGAGGCTGAAAAGACACGTGAGGACGAGGTTGGAGCGACCAAGACAACTGATACCGAGGGTCAAAACGATCATATTGCCGTGGACGAATTTGGAAGCACTCCACAGGATGTGGATGAGCAGCACGAGAAACACGACCAAAATGAGGTGCCAGAGCTGGAGGATTCGATACTGGAAGATGAAGAGGACTTGCAACAGGACCAGGTTGTTGACACTGAGAAGGCAACTGAAACTGTTGAGTCAGCAACTCCACAGATTGACACGTCTTACGACTTTTCTGACCAACAGGAGGGGCTGAATCTGCCAAAGAAGCGAGTGCCCTCGTACTTGCAGCCCACAATTTCGTATTCGCAGAAGGTTCGGGCCAAGTACGATCCTCGGTCTGTGTCTGGATCGTCTCAGAGATCCTTTTCGGGCTCAAGAACGTACTCTGCCGAATACAATCTTCGAGAAGCTCGATTGTATGAGCAGCGACAGAACGAGATTGATGTGGGAGGACGACTGTCAGGAGGTGCCAACTCTCCCGATAGCAATGGCTCTCTGGACGTTCCCAAGCGAGGTGGATCGAGAAAGCAGGCTCGACGGGAGTATTCGCGAGAGTTCACTCCTTCCTTCCCTTTCAACAAGGAGAATGAAAACTGAGGCGGAAGACACGGAGAGGATGATTTATATGTAAAAAAGGACTAATTTGTTGTGGGAAAGGGGGGGTTGTTTGGTGGTTGTAATTGAGCGGATTTTCCAGCAATTGGAAAGTTGGTTGCTTGTAGATTCGTACGAGTTCCACGGGTCATACAACTAGTGGAACCTTACAGTATTGACCTGTGGCTCACACTACAAGTACGTACGATTGTACGACAGGATGGTTGCTCTTGAGAAAAGTCACGAGACGACATTTGCAGATCACTCTTTCAGATCACCATCCTCTAGATAACACGGCTTTGGCGTCACTTCTTAAGCGACCTGAAAACTTGTGAGATGCACCATGACAAGGAATCGTGAGACAACCCCTTATGGCCAGGGGGTCCAATTAGGACATTGCTAGTCGTTTCAAAGACTTTTGAGCGCGCTACCCGCCACATTCTTTGTTCTTAGCTTTGTTTCTGCCCCTCCATATTATATTTAGTGCGCCAGTGTGGAGATATCGTACTTTGAGGGGTCAACTTTGTTGATAGGAGAGGAGTGAGTCGTGGGAGTGGTGGGAGTGGTGGGAGTGGTGGGTGGGAGAGTATAGAGATGTAAAAGGACGTTTCGGAGTAACTTGAGACTGATTTTTGAATAGAATCATTTCCAACGTCCATTTATCTCTACCAAATCTCGATATATTAACTCCTTGGGGGTACATTCTTCTGCAACTGATAAGGGAGTCTATGCTGCGATCAACTGTGATCCTGCATGTTTGCATGAAGAGGCGATGTAGGTGGTGCATGTTCTGGAACGTGCTGGTACGTACTGGTCAGTCGTACGACTATGTTCCCCTAGTCAGTGTGAGTCGAGCCACTACGATACCATCGCCTAGTCACTGTTTACTGTGAGCACCAAATAAGATATTCCGGTTTCCACTTGGGGCAAGAAATAATTTTTTCAACGGTTTAGCTAATTTAACCTGGAAAACTGAGACACGTTGAGTTGGAAGGAACCGGGACACATATAGCCAGTGGGGGTAGAAAAGATGTCCTCTGAGACCGGTCAAACGCCTTGGACTGGTCTGTGGTCCTTTTCAGGCAAGTTCCACGGCTCAACAAGTATATGTGTCTGGTCTCATGACCATGGTTCGATTCGTGGGCCCATCTTTCCAACTGCAGGTTTTCACCTTGTTTCAGGGAAATAGCAATCGTACAACAAACATCACGGACAACAAGGCGGATAAATAAACAGAAATATATCAGGAGAGACTCGTTTAATAAGACCTTCTGCCGTCGCTGGACCTTGGATTTGGACAATATAAGGCTTTAGGGGCCTCGCTATCAACCTTCATGGTTGAACTGTACATGTAGATAATGCACTGCAACATGTGTTGACCTGTCGATAACATGTGGAAGATCAGTTCGAAGCGTAGATAAGACGGTCGTTGTCATTTTTTTATGAATCCGAAGACGGTGCTCAGCTACAACATGGCTCAATCATAATCATATCTCTTATGCAATAAATAACAGTTAAATAATACATCTTAGTGTCATAAGTCATAACTCATGGAATGTCACACTGGCGAGTAGTCCGTCTCTCGGGTCTCTATTTCATGGTAGGAGACGAGACTCGCAGGCCGGTGGATGGATCGACAATCTGGATGGCCTTTCGCACCCGGGCAGTCACCTTGGGCGAGCCAGTGTGAGCCAGCTCGGGTGAGAAAGGAGCGTCTGGGGTGGTTTCATTGTACAGCTGCGAAGGCAGCTGGGAGGGGGAGCTCGAGTCCGAAGACGACGACGAGATAAAGCCCATGTGTGTTGGGGACAGAGCGGGGCAAAACTCCATGTCATCCTCGGCCTCGAACCCTCGAGAAGCGTTGAACCGTGCGTGCATGGACGTTGGGCTATTGTAGTGGTAGAAGGACGACGCCGAGCTCATGGATGAAGCAGAGCCCATGGACGAGTATGCGCCGGCCGAGTACTGGTTTCGGGGCGTAACTGACCGCTGCTGGACCTGCTGCTGCTGATGCTGATGTTGCTGCTGCTGGTACAGCGACGAGTTGCCAAACGTGGGCGAGTACGACGGTACCGACACCAGGTTGGAGTAACGGTTCTGACGGTCTTCTTCGGGATAAAATGACATCATTTGCGTGGGTAGCGGGGGTATGGGTGGTTTGTGGAGGGGGTGGAAATTCGGATGGTGTTGTCTAATGTTGACGCAGATATCGCATCAAGATAATGTAGAGGTTGGGGGGGGTGGCCCGATCGGGATGGTGGTGGTTAGGGTAAAAGGTGCTATTTGGGAATACGACATTCTTAAAACGGCACGTCGGTGTTGCTGCGCAATTTTTTGGCCAATCATTGCGGGTCCACCTGAATCTTAAATATCTGGGTCCGGGACAAAATATACGCCTGGACCAGCTTGAACAGGGTACTACAAGTACCGTACAAGTACCAATATCGTGCCAGGTTACAAAGACCACTCTGGAGCCCAGTCTGTGTCTGTGTCTGTGTCTGTGCCAGTCCCTGCGCCTCGCTAAGCCATTGATTCACTGTATCCCACCATCCCTTTGCCATCAAGCATAAATGTCAAAGCCATTGTGCTGGGATTAGGCTGGTGGATGTTGTCAAAGCTGTGCATAATCCACGTGTAGCTGGAATGGAGGGGTGGAGGGGTGGATCCTGGAGATATTCAGTGGATATTATCTGTGCAATATTTTTTATTGAACGAGTAAAAAATGATGGGACTGACTAACCAGTAGCAGGGGGTGTCGATACAGCTACTGGATTAGCCACTGGATGAGCCAATGGGCCCCAGCATGGATTTTTGCTCCTGCTAGTGATCTGCAAGGCCCCTGAAGTAGAAGGCTGGTGGAAGGTGTGCTTTGGTGCTACTTCTGATCTACACTTGCCCTTTTTGGACGCGTGGCTGGACGTGTAGAATCGAGGAGATGACAGATGATAGAAATGTCTATGGATTAATTGACGTGATTCTTGTTTGTTTTTTGGATCTTGGCACCATGAAAAGTTCAGTTGCCATGGGTACAGTATTCGTATCTGGTGAGGAGATAGAGTGTGCAGAACAGGAGACTAATACTGGATCTGGCGCCTATATATGTCAATGGAGATTGGATTAAGATGAAAATACGTCTTTTGATAGACTTTGAAGGGGCTTTTCGGTTCTGGTAACTCGTGTCGTATTTTTGGACGGTGACTTCTGGCTCGTATTACTGTACCTGTGCTGTGCTTGAGGAGTATTACAGTAACTCTAGCACCTCAGGATGGGAATCTAAATGCTGAGAAGAAGATGTCACTTTGGAATGATGTTGTGGTCGAAATAGGCAGGTTTTTTGTACAAAGAAGTATATGGTCTATACCATACTGTGGATCCAGATTTTTTCACAATTCTGGGATTGAAAAGGTCAATTGTAGACCAGTATGTGGATATGGGCTTTGGCGACGGTCAAAAGAACCGAAGGACATGAAGTCACTGACTTAATTGCCATCAACCCTTTGGGTCTCCCTATGTAGGTTTTTTTTATTTTTTATTTATTTTTTGTTTCTAGGGTAATGCCAATTTAATAATCTGACTTCATGACTCTCTCACTGCCTCGATCATGACAGAGAAACACCTTCAGGTAGTCATCCGGAACACTCCGACAATCAGATCCTCTCTCTCTTTGTAATGTCTCAGTCTACAAGCTCACCTATTCGACTGTAGATCTCGTATAAGTGCCCTCCCTTGTCCCCGGATTTACCACCAAAACAAACGTCCACTTATAAGACTCGTAGATCGAACATGTTCCCCCAACCCCGGCAGTACCAGCCAGACAGGGCGCTTTGGCAGGCACGGATGTAAATACTCGATGCGGTTACGTTGGAATTGCTTTTCTCAATGTCTCTCCGAAGCGTCAGACACACTGTGGGGAGCGCAAGGTGCGTACAAGACATGTTGCCATTTATAGACACGATTCATAGGATGACGACACCGTGCTGATTGAGACTGTCTAAAAAGAGGGTCGATTCTTGGCGAGAAAATACATTTTCGAGCGCGCGTATCGAAGAGCAACGCTGTTTCTAAGCGCTCTCTCAAACAACAACCATAGAGGTTCTCAGTGAGACAAGTTGGTGCCGTGCGGTCAATAGAGTAAAGATTGTCGCAGTGATCGTCCACATGTATCCACCCCACTCCAATGGGAGGGACCAGAATTGCTCATTGCATGTGCATTGATCGGCAGAGGGCAGTCGGGCGCATATGGAGGTGTGAGGGTGGTTGTTCGTGGCGGAATTGATCGGTGTCTCTTTGTTTTCTTGTCTCGGTGGTTGCATCTTTTTCTTGTTTTCTTCTCGTATTCGTGGTTCTTTCATTCTTTGTCAACTAATTTACTTGCACTGCTTAATTTCTAGTCAATGTGACCGTCTGGCCCTTCCGGGGAACTTGTTACACTCGCCTGAAACACCCGTTTTCATCGCATTCTGCCACAGCCATGTGAAACGTGCAATGTATGGCACCTCTTGTGCAGAAGGTAGAAAGATGGAGACTGAAACCGCAAGATCTGTCGCAAATACACAAACACGTCAAAGTCTCTTGTGTACCCCAGCAAAAGTATTACCTCGGTCAATCTCCAGGCACAAGGAACCCGTGGCCTCCTTTTTTTTTTTTGTCTCCGCAGTTTTCTCGTCTTACAGCATGCCCACCCCCTGGATGCATGCCCACCTCGGAGTGCCTCCTGTCGGGCGTGACAGCAACAATTGTGCGCTTAGGGCTCCAAGACACTCTCTGGGCAAGACAAGCAAGGGCCACAAAGGTTTAAAAGGTCTTGGATGTAGCAATCCGTCGTGTTTGACATAATATGGGACCAAGACATGCCTCAACCATCAACCAACCACCTTCACCATCCAACATTCCCTCCACCACAGCTGCATATGCACAGGAGGAGCGATCTTTTTTGCCTGCTGGGCTTGGTTAGAAGCGATTGGGTTTGTTTCTTGCGCAAAATTCGCCGTCTTTTGCGGGTCCATTTTTTCCTTCATCCTCTCGGTTCGGAATTGTCTTTTTACCCCTGCCGATGTGGGACCTGCATGGGGTACAGTATAAATAATTAGCACCTTGCCGAGGCCGAGCAAACGGTACCGGACCAACTAACAAGGTGAATCTGAAACGAGCGAGGAGATATGGTTGGACATATTTGATTGCTAAAAGGTGTAAGGAGCTGTTGGTTTGGTATTTTTTGCACTTGTAGATGAAGGTGTAAGGATGTACAATTGTAGATAAGTCTAGACAAGCTCTCTGCAGTGAAAAGATAGGCTACAAATATAAATTTGGCCAATTTCATAGAGTACTCTGATAATTTTACAATGTTTCACTTGGACCAGCTCACAATCCTCCCAAACCACCTCACTCTTCCATTGTACTCACCTCCACATCAAAAACAGCTCACTCTTACCTCACCTTGCATGCGAAGTCACAGCAGATCTAGATCGTCGTGGCGTCCATTAATGCGCTCTGGACCCCATAACGGTCGCAAATCAGTGCTAACTATGTTACCGAGCTGCCCACTTCAAATAATCCCAGACACCAAATATTCCAGGCTATCATCCGATGTTGTACAACAATACCTTGAGCAAATTTCGCCCTTGGTTTATCCGACGGAAAAACACCGCTGCTGAGACGCAAGGCAAGACTCTTTGGATTTTTTTGCAGTTTTTGGTTTTTTATTAAAGGAAGTGCATTAATAGAACATCAACGTATCCTCGCCAATCAAGGGATGATCCTACAACGCCCTACTGGTACCTAAGTTAGACTAGCCTACATGTAGGTTCATCTGGTGGATCAAAGCAGATGTAGGTTTACATGTTTGTCCATCCCTCGATGATGTAGACTCTCCTGAGGACTTAGCCGAAGATAAATCCTACTATAACCTGATGCTGGCACGCTAGTTTTTCTTTTTGGGCCTATTCACTGCACTAATAGTCTCGAATCCCTGCCACTAGTCGACGATCAGCAAAATAATGGTACATACGAACGGTCGATCAGTGAAAAGCTGAATTATATCGCGAATGATTTGCAATTTCAAACTCCATTCCAACACAACAACAAGATGTGTAGAGACGCCCTGACAAGAAAAACTCGTCCAAAAGATGCTCTCACGAAATACTACAAGAAATCATATCCAGCAAAACATCCCCCTTGCCAAAAATGTAGACTCTCTTTTGCTGAGCCGTGCAGAACGCACAAGTACTGCCGAGCGTACAAGTACGAGTAAGTACCTAAATCGGAGATCACCCTCCTGAGCGACACTGTACAGGAGGGGCACCTACATGAAGGCCCACTCATACTATATTATCAAATGTAAACACTGGTCTGGATCAAGGATACACGGTGGTGGGCTCTACATCATTCCTGTTGCTCCCCTCTTACAAGTTTAAGATCCACCAATACACTCAATTACTGTATTACTATCGTACTGTACAAGATGCAACCAGAGCTGGGGAGCCCTGATCACGGTTGAAAACTAATGTCTAAACTTTTCAACGGTGACGGATGAAACTCGACCACCTAATATAAATATAAAGAGAGGGTAACCCGGTGGTCTAGCACGCCTGGTTAAGTCGAATGACTCGAGCCAATGCGCCTAGACAATTCCCATATGCCCTTTTCAGAACATGAGATCCAGATTAGGCAGGTCCAGTGAAAACAGGCCTCCCAATCTGGCAAAAATGTAGTCCCGCTGTACCTGACATCTCCAACGTCTTACGCCCTCGACGACAAACTGGCAGCCTCGAGCAGATAGTCCATGCCACCCCGTTGGGGAGCGTCGCTCATCTCCACATCTTCCGCCTCCACAGGGAGAGGAGGCAGAGGCTTGTCCTTCTGGCCCTGGGGCTGTTGGCCCACAACCGGACGCATATCTGCCATGGGGAGAACGTGCGACGACGAAAAGTCGCCAAACTCTGCGGGGCCGCCTGCCTGGGCAGTCGGAGGCTTGGGAGGGTATGAGTCGGGTCGCGGCAGAATGAGGTTCTTGGTGTAACTCTTGTTGACAGAGATCTGGGGGCGGTTGGCCGAGTTTGCGGCGTTTGCGCCGGTGAAGAGCGACGAGAACGGTGGCAGAGGCTTGTCCTTGTTGGGGGGCAGTGGCGCGGCCTCGCTGGAGCCTCCGCTGCCGCTCATGTCGTCGTCGGACTCGTCCATGCTCTCGTTGATGACGAGTGACGACAGTGACTGACGGCCAGAGTGCGAGTCAAAGCCGGGGTCGCCTGTCAGAATGCCAGAGCCGCGGTACTGCTGGTGAGGCGACACGCTGCCAGCAACCGAGTTTGTGTTGGTGGACGGGCCCCACGTTCGCGGGCGGTTGTCGTCGGGCTGGGGCGAGTTTGAGAACGCCGACGTCGACGACGCCGACGAGTGGCGGTTGGACGCGTTGGCATCCTGGCCAGAGCACAGCACCGACGACAGCCACGAGTTTGTATTGCCGGGTTGGTTGGACGCCGAATGCGTGCTCACGGGGGTCGTCAGGTTGGACGAATGCACGGGGTAATTGTACGCCGAAGTGAGCGAGTTTGTGGACGACACGGACGCCCGGACATGGTGGCCACGACTCTGGAAAGGCGACGAGAAGACGGACGCTGCATCGCCATCACCGCCCATGGATGGGGGCCGCTGTCCACCCATAACGGGCGGCATGTCCGAGATGGAAATTCCGGCAATGGAGCTGTGGTTGGAGTGGGTCGAGTACTGCGTCGGGGTGGTGGGATATGTGGGCGAGGGAGGACCCTGCTGTTGCTGTTGCTGATGCTGTTGCTGTTGCTGATGCTGTTGCTGATGCTGCTGTTGTTGTTGCTGCTGTTGCTGTTGCTGCTGTTGCTGTTGCTGTTGCTGCTCCGTGGAGATGGGCGTGGGCCGTCGCTTGCGCTGCATGTTGCCCACCTGGGGCGAGTATGCCGTTTGCAGCGATGTCTGGGACGAGTTGACCGACGACGGCAACGACTCCTCTGACGAGTAGTGGTGCAGCTGTTGCTGGCCAGGCGGGTACTGGTAGTCGTACATCTGGGGGTAAGCTGCATGAGGATGCGGCGCTCCATGATGCGACATCATGGGCGAGGGCACATGGCCTGAGGGACCCGGCGCCATGTGCTGGGGGTGCATCTGCTGCTGCTGCTGAGGCATGGGTACCTGCCCCATTTGGCCCATCTGGCCCATCTGGCCCTGGCTCATGGCCTGAAGGTCGCCCTGGGGCATGGGAGGCGGAGGCAGAGGGGCATGCAGAATGTGGTGGTCGTTGGCGTGCACCGTCTGGATGTGCTGGCGCAGGTTATCGAGTCGCGAAAACGTCTTGCCGCAGTGGCATCGGAACGGCCGCTCGCCCGTGTGTTTGCGAATGTGTCGAGCCAGGTGCTCCGACCGGGTGAAGGTCATTTTGCAGTCGCCATAGCCCGTACATTGGAAGATCTTCGGGTACTTGGTCTTGGTTTTCTTTGGCACCGGTGGTGGGGAGTTCATGGCTGTGTCGGTGGAGCTATGTCGCTTTTGTTGGTGCTGTGTTTGTGTTGTGGATGTTGCAAGAGAGCTGTTGTGGGTGGTTCCTAACTGGCAAGCTGGGGAAGAGAGTGCTCTGTCTGGAGAGGTTCAAGGGCTGTGTGGATGTGTGCCGCTGTGTCTGTTCTGCCGCTGGATTTGTGTCGAGTCTGGTCGTAGCACCGTAGCAAAAAATCTCGACTCTCGTCTCCCGCAAAACCGGTCTGTAACTTGGTAAAACCAGTCTTGGGAATAGGTGTAAGAAGGACGTGTTTCAATTGCAAACAAGGTTCGTGGACACACTCGGGCAAATAGAATTATGAGACGAAAAAGAAAAAGTAGGAGACTGCCCTGAGTTAGCCTTTTGCATTACACTCCAAGGAGCGTTCGCTGTAAAGCAAAAAGGGTAACCTTGCAATAAACGCAAAAAGAAGAAAATCTATGACCAGACAGGGTGGTGGTGGTATTTTTTGAACGACGCACAGCATGGAGAGAACCAGCCACGGGACGCAGCAGGTCATCCACCGGCCTGTAGCGACGAGATCTGCCCTCCCGCACGTTGTCCAGCAGCCCACATTCTTCCCCCCTGCCCTGGTCATGCAAAGTCTACGTAGCAAGCCCAAGCAAGGGGAAAAAGGACAAGGCAAACCCATAGACTTGCCCCTGGGTGATGGTCAGCGGGAACGGTTGCTTAGTAAACTGGCCACAGCCTTGCATGGCGGTATGGCGGACTGGCGTTATGGCAGCATGGTGGCATGGCGGCATGGCGGCATGGTGGGTTGGTGGTGGACACGTGACCGCAGACCCCTGGCATGCCCATCTTAGTAATCTCCCATCCATGTATGGAAAACGTCAGAATGTCATAAAGTAGGCTCAAGTACTGTACTGCTCAGCCAAGACACCATAAACTTGTTCCTGAGACCATCCGTGATTCTCCATGGCCCATTAACATGAGTTCTGTGTGAAACAGCAGTTGGAGCAGGATGGTATCCTATGCTATAATCGTCTACTCCCTAAGCTATGCGATAAACAGTCTCTTAAACTTCATCAAGAATGTCCATCTTCAAGGTGCTTGCTTAGACAGAATTCCATCATATCTTGTGGCAAGACGCCATAAATCGCCCTCCCTGGTCGTTCTTTTCTCTCTGACAGTGTGCGGCATCATGTCGGCCCGCTGTCAACCTGATAACTACTGATTAGCAGCAATCTGTCATCGCTTAATCATGCAACTATAAGACCCAACTCTCGCTTGTCTGCAACGCAGGCCAGCTCTCCTTCCCACTAGAGTCTTTGCTCCAGTAGAACCCCGCGCGTCCCAAATAGGCATCGAATTGGCTACTTGTGGTCTGGCACCCTCCATCGTCCCATGTCTCCTTCTCCATGAAAAAGAGTTTAGCTCGGACGTGACATCTCCATGGAGATGGTCGGGGAGTTGAGGGGGCGATGAAACAGGGCGATACAGTAGCTTTTCAAAGGTCTCACGGGCCTCGACAGGGTCACAGACGATGCATTTTCAAGTGTATTCGTCGATAGTAGCCGTGCGGCCCTGAATAGTGTGTTTGATCCGCCTATCCAACCTAGCAAAGAGTATAACAAGTCTTACAGTTAAAAGGAATAAATGGGCGCTATAGGTGGTGCCGTATACACTTGTTTATGGAGGTTTGTTACGAGTTTAATCCAAAGAGTCCAATCTGGGGGTCCAAGGAGCCAAGGAGTTGCAGGCTCTTGTACTCCTCTCCTGACGGTCGAGGTCTCTTTTTGATTCCAAGACATGTGGACCAGGCACGACGTTACATTTCGGTGCAGCAGCTAAGAACCGGTGGGCCAGGAACTTGTAGCCGAGCGATGACGGTGCGTTGCATGCGCCGAAGTGCGTTGTTTGTGCGAATGAGATGTCGGCTAGCGTGGCATCGGCTTCTCCTCTTGTGTGAATCCACGCAGATCATGTGCGAGACCGTAGTCGTCGTGGCCAGAGTCGTCGAGAGCTGTTTCTGGGCCTGGTGACACTATAACAACGACGTGGGGAAGTCTGGGCGTTATCTATCAACTGACCTGGGGATAGAGGCGTTTTCTGGGCAAGAATACGAGGAGTAAGATCTATAATACAAGTGTCAGCTATAGGTGACAAGAGGAGCCCAAGAGGAAGTACAGCTTCATCACAAGATCAGATACTGGATGCCACGATTCAAACTGAAGTCCCTACGACAGTCGCATCTGGTTTTATACGATTGATGGCCCCTCACGGCGACTACTCGGTCTGTAACACAACCAGACAGCAAGTGGGTAGTATTTGGAATGGGGTAGTTGTGATAACATCTCCAAGGGTGGTAATTGGGCATTTATAGCTGTGGTGAGTGATGGTGGGGTTCTTTGAGAGTACAAGTAGTTGTTGCTTGTTTTATTTTCTGATTACCTATGATTTATGGGGATTTTTCAAAAAAATGCTTAAAACCGCATAAATTCACAACTCCCCGGAAACCCGGCAAACGTCACCGCACATAACCTCACACACGTTTCTCCCGCTGCTAAACCTGCCTAGTGCCACTACTCTGCGTTTTGGCAGCATCTTACCAGCTGGTGCGTTCTTGGCCCTGATTTCTTATCTCCTTTGTCTGGTCCAACCGTCAACTCTAATTGAGTCATGTGAGCTGGGAGCAGCAGGACAGGGCAAAAGAAGAGACTCTCAAAAAAATAGAAACGGTGTCACGATGCAGACGGCACCACGACGAGAGTCTGAAAGCCAACAGGACGAGTGGAAAAAAGAAGCCGGGATATACAGAGTGTAAGCGGTGGCGATCCGGACTCCGTCCTGCAGCTTTCGAGACGGTTATATGGCTCTCTGACGCTCGTCAGAAGAACACCCCTGGTACCTCTTGTTGTCAAGGCACGGTTCCTGGTCCCAGGCACGGTCTGAGTCAGTGTTCAGAGGAGACCAGTCTTGTCTTGGTTTTTGCCTTTTGGAGACCATTCATTCCGGGATTATTAGGCTTTTGTGGGAGAATCATTAAATGGAAATAGACTTTGTCCAAGTGTAACATGGGTTTGGTTTTGTAGACAAGGATGGGGACGACAATGGAGCTCAGGGAACTGGATAAAACGAGGAAATGAAGGATATTGGACTTGAGCAATATATACTTCTCTCCACCTGATGTGAACCCAACCCACGCAAAAGTCTCCAATACCAAGACCAATACATGCCTGGATCCTTCTCGCAACTTGAGACAAGAGGTTGCTACAGAGAGTTCACAGGGTAGCGAGCAAAGAAGAGGTTTAGGACGAGCGGCAGGCAAGGTGGATTTGAGACAGTCTGAGAAACACCCACCCTCCGGTTTTTCCCTTGCTCACAGCCATTGTTTAAACCCCCAAATAACCACACACCATGGAACCAACCGTGGGATGATCGGCTCTGGCTCCGACTCAGTCAACCATGACTACAAAATGATAATGGCCCTAAAATTTATACGAGACAAAGATTTCGAGCGTCGTGTCCCCTCCCGTTTTGTTTGTGGCCGTTTTTTATGTATTTTTTGTTTTTCTTGCTTTTATGGCGAGAGTCTCCTTTGGGCAGAGGTCATCGTTACCCCTCATTTGTGATCGGCATATCATCAATCTAGAGAGGTAGCTCGTATGCGTGTGGGTGGGGAGAATCGAATGTTTACCAGCGTTTGGCTTTGACTAGAGCGACTCTGCTGCTCTCTTTCTCTAGTCACTCTAATCTCTCTGTCGGCTCTCTATAGCACGCTAGGGTGTGGATACAACGGAGGTCGGTTTCGGGAATTGTTTCAGGTCGTTACAAAAATGGAAAAATAATCGAAAAAATTACTGAAATCTCCCTTGTCTCATTGTTTGGGCATCGTCTAACGGACTTATGATTCGAAACATTGAGTAATAATCAGCACTCAAAAACAGCAGGACTCCGGAAGTTTCCGTAGGTTCCCTCACACTGGCCCATTGTTTGTGTGGATGATGTTCAGATCTACAAGAGTGCGGCCAGCACTGTGGGGGCAGGATGATAAACAGGGTCTTTGTAGCATCAAGAATTTGCCAATCCCTGTTGCCGTGTTGTCGAGTTGCTGTGGCCCACTGTAGGGTTCATATGGATCAGAATGATGTGTTATTGGTACCAATAGAATGATCTTCCGCTGGCCATGTCGACTGCGCTTTTAGATATTCTCTACCGCGTCTATGTTCGTAGAATGAAACGTCGATTCTTTGCAGTGCTTGTCAGAGGTTTGAGCATATAGCACTTGTAAAGTCGGTAAGATATCTATATCATTAGAGTCCTGTTGCCAATGCGGTTCTTATGCTACTCTTTAAATTCCTATACTGTCACTATATCGACAGTTACATGCCGTCAAAATCCGATTTCAAATAAGCTCCCATATCTCGCATTATCGATCATATCGACGCAGTAAAAGGTGAGCGACAGTCTAGTTCTTCGTTGAGGACCCTGCTACATTCTAGAAACCCCCCCCCCCTGACGAACCTCACCTGTGTCGTTCTCATCCTCAAACCCGACAATTGTCTGCACCCATAGAAACACTTGTTTTCAGCTTCTCCGCTATTGAACTCGCAAAAGTTGTACTTGTGCTGGAGATTGCTCCTCCGGAATGTGTCCAATGTCTCCATCACGCCACAGTCAGAGTCAGAGTGAGTCAGCGGAAATCTTCACGAGAAAGAATAGAGCATAAACGGCTCAGGGTCGAAGTTTAGAACTTGTTGCGAAAAGGATTTCCCTAGAATCAAATAAACACTGATTGGAAATACGAAGCAAGGGACAAAAAAGTCCCCCCTAACCTCCCTCCTTAATCGTAATACACCTTGCAGATGGACCCAAAGTCTACACCCTCCACAGACCAAGACCCTTCCTGGCTCCCTAACCCTGCCATGGAACTTGTAGTGGTACTGTATGTTTGATCTCCCTTGGCTGTAACATGCAGCACTGGTCCCTAGCTCTGCCGATCGCTAACCGTAACGTTAGTAGCCTGTATATCATTGTTTGGCTCTACTATCTGACTGTGTGGCCTGTGAGTCAATCTCGAGGAGGAAATAGGGGCTACACAAGACTACAAGGGAAAAAGGAAATCACCAGCCCGCATTGGACTAAACCGTTACCGGATGGAGCTCCACTCTCATGCATTTCCCCATTTGAAAATACTCCCCTATAATAGAGCCACTGATCGACACGGATGAAAATTTTTTTGGTTCATTTAATTTGAACCAAAAAGCAGCCTCGTAGGCAGAGGGCACTAATTCTAACCGTAATGGCGTCTATTTTTCGTAGTTGGGCGAAAAAGTGTACCATCTGGGCCCGCCTGTTGCTGCTTGGGGGTTGCTTCTTGCGTCTAGACCGCTTTCTTAATATTCCCAATTTTATTGGATTTTCCAAGCCTTTATTGACGTTTGAATTTTTAGCTTTCGTCCTTCGTATATTGTGCATTTCCCCGCACATTCAACTGATCAGCTTCCATGCTTGGACGGTCTCCACAATTTGCTCAACCTTGTAGCAGGTGCTGCGGGGCGTAGATGGTGGGGTGTTGAGTGGTGGAATGTTGCCTACTGATGACGTGGATCTCTAGTACATGTCACCATTTTTTTCCAAGATGTAATTAACCCGTTTTCCAGGCGTTATGTTGACACCCCCTGAATTCCCCTTTGCTGACGTCAACTATGCAGGTATGAGTCCAGGCATGCAAAAGTTTGACATTATTTGTCTGTTTCCGTCATTGTTAAAATCGCGTATAGAAAATCACAAAAATCGCAAAAAATTGATAGGGCACTAGAAGTTGTATGGACATCTGCTATTGACACTAGGTGGGCACTTTTTACGAGTCGTTCCCACGTGTAGCCTTGCATGCAAACAACTGACAGTACCCCTATTCCCCTGTCAGGCCAAGACTCAACTCAACTCGCTTAGCTCTAATTGCGAGCTAAGCGCGACTGGCTGTCACCAAAAAGAGCCCATGTGCGCACAAAGTGTCTTGCAAACTCGCCCATCACGTGACGTGCGAGTAAAAATCTCTTAGGCGTGGTGATCCTCCACTGCAACGTACATCAAAATAAAACAACACAAAAAACAAAAATAAAAATAAAAAGGACATGGTGAGAGGCTAATTTAAGAAACGAGAGATTGGCGGTGACGAGTGTGGGTCACGATAAGGGTCTGAGGCCGGTTGGAGGAGCTGTTTGGGAGCAACTTGAGACCCTTTTCGGCTAAGCTCGTATTTTTCTATTAATACACCCTCTGGTGTTGTTCAGCAACGTGTCCAATGCTGTCTTGCTTCCGTGCATCCTGCGGATATTATGCTTCTGGTGAATATTCCTAAAACTCAAAACACGAATAACCTCCAAGCATAGACGCGCGAAGATGCCGTCCCGCCCGTTCCCAAATCGGAATAAGGATAGGGAGTCACAAATGATCGTCACATTTTAGTGCCGGTCTTTTCTAATCGGGACGGCAGCCAAAGCTTAGTAATGTCAAGTTGTGTGTGGAGAAACTCGCTTTTTTCTCTGTTGATTTTTTTTGTCGTGCTGGGGACAAAGGTCACCTGAGACGTGCATTCTATGCCCGTTCCAACGCATGATGCCCCCTGGTGTCATGACCAGACATTCTGCACACTGCTGCAAATGGAGCCGCATGGCTGCTGCATGGTGCGCGCGCAAATGCTGGCTGGGGCACGTGAGCCTGTGGGAAACAAGACGAGGGGCAGAAGTGTGTCTCCTGGAGGTCGCAAAACGTTGCACGACAATAAGGGGTGTTGCCTGGACATACACAACAAGGCGTGGTGGCTCCAGATTCGCCTTCGCTTGTGCTGCTGGCAGTGTCTCAGATTGATATTTCTTCTACTTAAGTAAAATTTTGAATACCGTTGGGAGTTTGTTTCAATAACGGCTCATGTTCATATTAAAGCATGGGTTTCTCCAGATTAATACAGGGACAACCCAGGACCAAATGTGCCTTTGCTAGAGACCCCTCTGGGGCTAAAAGAAAGCCGTGGTCCAACTGTGCATAGACTATCAAATAGAGCGGCTGATCGAACGCTTCTCAAAGTCAAAAAAATGGTGCCTTTGGTGCATTGCCACACGGCCATGCATGGCCAAGCATAACATGTGGAAAACCCGGATCGGGGAGATTCTCCTGTAGGGCCGGCAAAAGGACAATGGTGCTGATGGAAAGGTGGGTCCGAAGGTGGCGGACGCACGTGATGGGTCATGTGACCCATAATGGCCTGAGAATTCCAGATATATGCAAGTGTAAGCGACGTACTCTTCCAAATATAGACTAAGGCATCAGGTGATGTCCATGTCTGGTATTCGGGGCGATTGGTGATGCAGGTGCAAGGGGTGGTGCCTGAGCACCATAGCATCTGTACCTGGTGCCAGTGGTGTCAGATATTTGGTGAAGGGTAGGGGTACGTCAAAGGATGTTAGGGTTCTATTTTCTTGGAATTTTGTTGGAAGTTTGTTTTTTAGTTGAATGATGTTGTTTTGTTACTTGCCCTTAAACTAATATGGTTGTTTATTTAACTAAAATGAATGTCAAACTGAACCAATGCGTGACTAAAGTGGATAAAACTATTGTTCTACTTGTACTCTTGCTGTACAAGTGAGATGCTCCTGAATCACTCTCTGATAACCTGATTCTCTCTCTACTTTCAACATGTCTGAGTAGGCAGATAATCACTTGACAATGGCATTGTTGGATATTATATCAGGATGGTGACATCCATTCTGTAGACCGCGCAGTATTGCCGTTATGGTGATATTATTGAGCAAATAGAAGGTCTTCGGAGGTGCAGATTTCAGGTGTAAGTATTGACAGGTCAAATGAACTGGTCTTGGCAGAAGATATGGATGGGCTTGTGGAGTTGTAGTAATCACAGGTGGTTGTACTTGTAGTTTCATGTCTACAGGTTGAGGACTTTTACAATGACACTGGAATTTGCTTCAAGCTTTATCATGTCTCGTACCTTCAGTTCCTGTTTTGAACACTTAGCTATTGTCTTTCAACTCACTCTCCTCAACGAGAATATGATCTGTTCGTACAAGTAGCTTAGGACGTGATCTGAATATTAAACTGTTGGTCTACACTCTCTGAACCCATGCCCACCACGTTGGTCACTGTTAATTAATTGTACCTATTTACTTCGATCCATGCTCAATATCTCAATACTCTTGTCCTCCTCGGTCTAGCACGAGCAACTGTCCTGCTCAGGCTCGTTTGTAATATTCACATCAATCAGCTCGCTCTGGTCCGTCTTGAGAGCCGTCTCCAGACCAGGCAACTCGGACGCCACCTTGTTGAGAATGGACTTGACATTGTGGCCAGCCTTGGCGGACGTCTCCAGAAACAGCGCGTCGTACTGCTTGGCCTTTTCCTGGCCCTCCTCGGTCGTCACCTCTCGGGACTCCTCCAGATCGCTCTTGTTTCCAACCAACATAAGCACCACCTGGTTGCCTCGCTCGGCCTTGACATCCTCAATCCACTTGTCCACGTCCACAAACGACTTGCGCGAGTCGATGGCGTAAACAACAATGGCTATGTGACTGTCTCGAATGTATGCCGGCACCAGTGATCGGAACCGTTCCTGGCCCGCGGTATCCCATAACTGAAGACGAATGGTTCGATCAGGCAGATACATGGGTTTGGACAGAAACTGGATGCCGATCGTAGCCTCGTAGTTCTGGTCGAATTTGTCGTACATGATTCGCGTGATGAGCGACGTTTTTCCCACACTCTGCTCGCCCACAATGACGAGCTTGAACTTTTGGATTTGTCCGGTTTCAGTCATCTTGGACAAAGGTGGTGGTCTGTGGTGCAAATGTAAATGTGTGTCTGTGTGGTTTTTTTAGTGGTCGAGTGGCAAAAGTGGCGCGTGTGTGTGTCACTTTGTGTCGTGTCTTTGTGTCGCTCGTCGCTAGCTCAAATGGCCGTTCTGTGCTTCTCCCTGTTATATCACTCCCTGGCTGAGGCTCCGTCTTAACCTCAGGGTGGTGACAACTCACTGCAGCTGTCAGGGTTGGGGTTTGAGTGAATTAAGGTTGTAACCGAGGTATGGTGAAATTGGAGAAATGGAGAAATGGCAAAAGACTTGTCTGCTCGAGCCCAGTCGATGAATTATATGACTTCAGTCGTTTTTGTGGACGGCATTGGTGTTTTGGTCACGTGATAACCCTTCTTCGTCCTACGCTACAGTTGGGACAAGTGCAGAGGGAGTGTGAGGAAATATGCTTATTTTAAATTGAAATGAAATTATAAGAATAAAATAATAATAAATATTTAAAACCCCGATCCAGAAAAATTAAAGATTGTTTTTGCTGTTAATCTGACATTATTGTGCCCCCCACCTTGATGGTGCACGACCTCTCACTATTGGATAGCGATAATATTAATAACAGACTAAGAAGTGGTACGATAGGAGAGCTATCTGGGAAGTATATGGCCACTCATGGTCTCGGGTTTTCTCGGGGTCTTTTATCAAACTCGTGTCACCCACTTCGCTAAAATATACCTCTAATTCACTTATTCTCTTATATTTCTGCAGGTTTACCAGTAGCTTGTCTTGGCTACACCCAAGTCTCGGTGTTCCACGCAATGCAGTCCGTGCGCTCTAGATTCGCCTCGAGCCTCTCCTCAGTCTAAGACGTGTGAATATGGCTTTCTTGCGTTATTTGACCCCCAGAATATTCAAACAGGGGCTTTAGAGTCGTCGTCTGGTAACGCCATTAGTCCCTGCAACATGCTCTATTTTGACTACTAGGAAAACATCACTATACGAGATACGATTGGATAGCTCTGAAACCAGGTGGTTCTGAAACCTGTGTATCTGTCATCGAGCACAGCTTCAACAAGTCTTGGATTGGCATGCCAAGAGCCTCTAAGTAGCTGCATCTATTATTAGCTACAGAGGCCAGTATGCCTCCTAAATTGGCCAGGAAGCCAACTAGCACCTCCTATTCTTGACTACTCGTTCCAGCCACAATCCCACAAAAGGAATTGGTGTACTTGGTTACCAAGGCCCCCCTGCCACATGTGCTCAAGTCACGTTTTAGATCCTCGCGTAGTTCAAGGGTAGAGAAAAAGCGGGTCTCAAGTTTGTCTGCTTCCTGCAACTGCAAGTGTCAGTTTTTGTATAAAACCCAGGTGTAGGCCCATTGTGTTTCCTGGGACAATACGACGACTTCTTCGCCATAATTTTGAACAATGCAGGATTACCACAGCACTCTTCAATCCACAGCTGCATGTCCATTGTGTTCTAATCGTTGCGTGCCTAAACAGGAAAAATTTTATGCATGGCCTCATCATACCCCTATTCCTGGAAAGTAGTGCCCACAGATTCCCTAGCGACATACCCTAGCAAAAATTTGAGACATTTGGATGACCAAGACCAACCACAGCGTCGTATTTTGAGAATACGAGGATTTTTGTCCCAGGTTAAGTCCGTGGACTTATCTCCTCGGACCTGTCAGAATCTACCGAATACGAGCTTTTTACCGCATATACATGCATGGTACATGTATGTATCACACACAAGATACGTTCTGGCCTTGGCACCAACGCTCCAGTTTGTTTTACGCTAATCTAGTATAGTGGGTCATATTATATTCCGCCGCTAGCCGATTAGTGGACCGTTCTAGTCGTTTTTTTGTGATTGAGACGGGAAAAGGGGTGAATCAAAAATGAGGGGCTGTGAGACCGAGAACGAGACACTGTTGAAATGTCCTACAACAGTGTCAATTCTCCTCTTTCATAATATTTTTCAATTTCAATCTGGTTCTTCACCGCGCTAATAATTATGACGCTATCGTATCTGTAAACCTACACTCTCGGGTTTAACGGATGGAAAAAAAAATTACCCCTTTTGGCATTGATTTCTTGGAGAAGAAACGTGGGGTTGAATACGGACTCAATTTGACACTGGATTGTTTCAAATCTGCTGCTTTTGAGCTTTGGAGCTCTTTCGACCTCTTCTGATGTGTTCTGGACACAGCAGAAGATGAATGTGCGTGTTGTAGAAAGTATCTCCGAAAGAGGAGACTGGAAAGTGTGGGCAAAACGGTTTTTTTCTCTATCCAGACACAAGTTTGTGCTAACGCTAGATTAATTCCTGAATAATTCCTGAATCCGATTGACATGGTCTTTAGGAGGAGTTGTGAGAGGAGTTGCGAAAAATGGAGAGTGGAGTGGTGGCTAGCAAGGTAAAGAAATCATGAAAGACTCAATAAACGGTCAAAAAGCAGCAAAATATGTGTATCAAGCTCAAATCAGCCATCCATATCTCATCTCTCCAGACACTTGGGGCTATGGGTATGCACGTGTCGGTAGTAGTCTTGGTTCGGATAACTAACCCTGAGAGGAATGCAGACCCTTGTATAGGGGGCAATGGTTTCCTTATAAAGACCGTCCGGGTTCACCAGTAGACTTCATACGCACACAGTCATCCAACTTTTCTACTCTCCTTTTTGACATGAAATTTTCTGCTGCTACTCTCGCTCTCGTGGCCTCCACGGCCTTTGCCCACATCGAGTGGTTTCTTCCCCCTCCCCCGAATGTGGATGTGACCTACGTCAAGACGGTCGAGATTGCCATGCAGACCCTGGCCACCAACCAGGAGAGCATCATCAACGATGCTCGAGATGCTCTTTCCAAGCAGATTGGCGCCAACCAGGAGGAAACCAACCAGTCCCTGGCTGGCCTCAAGAGCCAGCTCGATGCCCTGACCACCTATGTCAAGAGTCTTGAGGCCCCCGCCACCAGCAACGGCTCTGACTTGACTGGTGCCCAGTTTGAGAAGATCTTCAACCAGCTCCAGCATATTCTCGAGAACCAGACCAGTTACCTTCCCAAGATTGATCACGCTGTTTACGAGGCTGACGAAGAGGTTTCCGGTGTTGACCAGGACGTGAACAGGGTCTATCTGCTCCTCCAGCAGCAGTTCTCCGCCATTCAGGCCCTCCAGAACGCTGTCGGAGACTACGCTCCTATTCCCGACTTGACCCTTCTCATTGGCAAGGTTGACCATCTTTCCAGTCAGGTTGATGGCATCGACGGAAAGGTTGGTCAGGTTGGCGCCCAGGTCTCTGGCGTCGCTACCAAGGCTGACAATATTGCTTCTCAAGTCTCGGACGTGTATGCTCAGGTCACTGATGTGTCTGACAAGATCCACCGTCTTTCCGAGCAAGGAGAGCACATTTCGGACCAAATCGCCGATGTTTCCAACCAGGTTTCCGATCAGCTCGGTGCTGTGTCTGGCCAGGTTGACGGCGTTGACTCCAAGATTGCTCTGCTGTCCACTGAGATCGAGGGGCTCTCCACTGCCATCTCGGTCGACCTTCCCGGCCTGTCGGACTACTTCAAGGGTCTGGACAAGGGTCTGGACAAGATTGACGAGCTCCAGAAGAGCCTGGCGAACCTCATTGCCAAGAACTCTGGTGACTTTGACAAGGACATCTCCACCGCTGCCTCCAAGCTTGACAGCAAGATCTCCGAGCTGCTCAGTCAGGTTGACACCATCAAGGACCAGATTGTCAACAGCCAGACTGCTATCCAGGACGACATCTCGTCTTCTGCCGAAGTGATCAAGTCCAAGATTCTCGAGAGCACTCAGGCATCCAAGGATAACATCGAGAGCACCGTCAACTCCAACACCAACGCTGTAGCCGACCAGATCAAGTCTGCCATCAACGACGGCTCCCTGGCCACCGAGGACCAGATCAAGACTGCTACCGCCGAGCTCAAGAAGCTCATTGCCGACAAGTCCAAGTCCGCCGAGCTCGATATCATCACTTCCGCAGACAAGATCCAGTCTCTGCTTCTCGATCTTGTCTCCCAGCAGGGTGACTTCACCTCCCAGCTCAAGGCCAACGATGGCGGCGATGCCTCCACTCTCAGCAAGCTGGTTGAGCTTTCCAATGCCCAGTCTGATTCTTTGGCCTCCATCTCATCCGCTATCTCTGCCGTGGCCACTGCCGCCAAGAACAACGACCCCCTTCCTGAGCTGGAGTCCATTTCTCAGGACATCAAGGGTGTCTCCAATGGCATCCAGGATGTTTCTCAGGGCGTCAAGGGACTTTCTCAGGATGTCAAGGGTGTTTCCGACGACATCAAGGGTCTTTCTCAGGACGTTTCTCAGGACACCAAGGACATCTCCAACGGTATCCAGGGCGTTTCCGACGACGTCAAGGGTGTGTCTGAGGGCATCAAGGGCCTTTCTCAGGATGTTTCCAATGGCATTCAGGGTGTTTCTGACGGTGTGAAGGGTGTTTCTCAGGATGTTCAGGGAGTGGCTCATGATGTTCAGGGTGTTTCTCAGGACGTCAAGGGTGTCTCTCAGGATGTTCAGGGTGTTTCTCAGGATGTTCAGGGAGTGGCTCATGATGTTCAGGGTGTTTCTCAGGATGTCAAGGGTGTCTCTCAGGATGTTCAGGGTGTTTCTCAGGATGTTCAGGGAGTGGCTCATGATGTTCAGGGAGTTTCTCAGGACGTCAAGGGTGTCTCTCAGGGTGTTCAGGGTGTCTCTCAGGATCTCCAGGGAGTTGCTCAGGATGTTCAGGGAGTCTCTCAGGATGTTCAGGGAGTCTCTCAGGGTGTCAAGGGTGTCTCTCAGGATGTCAAGGGTGTCTCTCAGGGTGTTCAGGGTGTCTCTCAGGATCTCCAGGGAGTTGCTCATGATGTTCAGGGAGTCTCTCAGGATGTTCAGGGAGTCGCTCATGATGTCAAGGGTGTCTCTCAGGATGTCAAGGGAGTTTCTCATGATGTTCACGGAGTTTCTCAGGATGTTCAGGGAGTCGCTCATGATGTCAAGGGTGTCTCTCAGGATGTTCAGGGTGTTTCTCAGGATGTTCAGGGAGTTTCTCAGGATGTCAAGGGTGTCGCTCATGATGTCAAGGGTGTCTCTCAGGGTGTTCAGGGTGTCTCTCAGGATCTCCAGGGAGTTGCTCAGGATGTTCAGGGAGTCTCTCATGATGTTCAGGGTGTTTCTCAGGATGTCAAGGGTGTCTCTCAGGATGTTCAGGGTGTTTCTGAGGATGTTCAGGGAGTTGCTCATGATGTCAAGGGTGTCTCTCAGGACGTGAAGGGAGTTGCTCATGATGTTCAGGGAGTTTCTCAGGATGTTCAGGGAGTCGCTCATGATGTCAAGGGTGTCTCTCAGGATGTTCAGGGAGTTGCTCAGGATGTTCAGGGTGTTTCTCAGGATGTTCAGGGAGTCGCTCATGATGTTCAGGGAGTTTCTCAGGATGTCAAGGGTGTTTCTCAGGATGTTCAGGGAGTGGCTCATGATGTTCAGGGAGCTTCCAAGGACGTCAAGGGTGTTGCTCATGATGTTCAGGGAGTTTCTCAGGACGTCAAGGGTGTCTCTCAGGGTGTCAAGGGTGTCTCTCAGGATGTCAAGGGAGTTGCTCATGATGTTCAGGGAGTTTCTCAGGATGTCAAGGGTGTCGCTCATGATGTTCAGGGAGTTTCTCAGGATCTCCAGGGCCTTTATCAGGACGTCTCTCAGAACACTAAGGACATTTCTAATGGCATCAAGGGTGTTTCCGACGACGTCAAGGGTGTCTCCAGCAGCATCGAGGGTGTCTCCAATGACCTCCAGGGCGTTTCTCAGGGTGTCAAGGGCCTTTCTGACGACGCCAAGGACATTTCTTCTGCCACCAAGGACATCTCTCAGGATACCAAGAGCATTTCGCAGGACACAAAGGACATTCTTTCGTACCTGAAGACTCTCCATGACGAAATCTCGGGTCTCTACGATGCTCAGAAGAATGTTGCCAAGGATGCTGAGGCTGCTGCTGAGGGTGCCGTCAACGCTGTGGCTTCTTCGCTCGCTCAGGCTGCTGCCGAGAACGCCCACGCTCAGGCTGCCCAGTTTGCTTCTCTTCAGGACCACCTTGCCGGTCTGGAGCAGCAGCTCAACGACATCAAGTCCGACAACCATGCCGACAATGTTGAGACCGCCAACAAGATCTCCAAGGATATTGATGCCAAGGTCGACCAGCTGTCCACTGAGATCACTCCTCTGTTGACCGAGCAGGGAGAGCACACCGCTGCTGCTCTCCAGGCCGCCTCCGACCTCAATTCCGAGCAGCTCAAGGCTCTTTCCGAGCAGCTCCAGGCCCAGGGAGAGGCCACCAAGCAGTTCTTGGACCGATTCCAGTCTGACATCTCCTCCGAGTTTGCCAGCTTCAAGGAGTACCTTGTCTCCGTCCACGACGAAATCCACTCTGTGTACGAGGAGTTCCATGTTGCTGTTTCTGATGCGGAGAGCCATGGAGCTTCTGACTCTCTCATCTTGGAGTCCATCTCCGAGCTCAAGGAACTGCAGGAGTCCAAGTTTGCCGAGCTCAAGCAGCTTCTCGAGAACGTCCAGACCCGTGAGGAGGACAAGGTGGCCCAGGCCGAGCTTCTCTCCAAGCTCCAGGAGCTCTACTCCGCCCAGCAGCAGAGTGCTTCTGACATTGCCAAGACCGCCGAGGAGTCTCATTCCGAGATTCTCAAGGCCCTTTCCGAAAAGGTTTTCTCCGAGTCCACCGTCATCTACAAGCTCTGCAATGCTGGTCAGTCGACTGTTGAGTCCAGCTCCGTCCTTGAGTCCAACTCGACCGTTGTTGAGTCTTCTGCTGTCAAGTCTGCTTCTTTCTCCTCTGGTTCTGTCAAGTCCTCTGCTGCTGTCAAGTCTGCCTCTTTCTCTGCCTCTGCTGGAAAGTCTGTCTCTCTGGTCAAGTCCTTCGCTACCACTCTGGTCGAGTCTTTTGCCACCATTGAGTCCAAGACTGTCACTCTGGCCCAGGCCACTGCTGCTACCGAGTCCAAGTCTGCTTCTCAGTCCTCTGCCACTGCCAATGCCATTGTTGAGTCTGCTTCAGCCTCTGTGACTAAGTCTGCCGCCACTGTCAAGTCTGCCGCCACTGTCAAGTCTGCCACCACTCTCGCCAAGTCCTTTGCTTCTGTGTCTGCTTCTTTGTCTGCTTCTGTGTCTGCCTCTGTGTCTGCTTCTGTGTCTGCTTCTGCTGCCTCTGTTGCTTCTGCTGCTTCTGCTGCCTCTGTTGCCTCTGTTGCTTCTGCTGCTTCTGCTGCTGTGTCTGCTGGTGTCAAGTCTGCTGTTGCTTCCGGTGCTGCTGTCGAGTCTGCTGCTTCTGACAGGTCCGATGCGACTATCAAGTCTGCTGCTACTGTGTCTGCTGCTACTGTGTCTGCTGCCTCTTCTGAGTCCAAGACTGTTGTTGCTGTCGAGTCCAAGGCTACCGCTGCTGTCGAGTCCAAGGCTACCGTTGCTTTCGAGTCTGCTGCCTCTGAGTCCAAGGCTGCCACTCTCATCAAGTCTGCTGCTGAGTCCAAGACTGTCTCTGAGTCCAAGACTGCTGCTACTGTCGAGTCCACCACTCTGGCCAAGTCCGCTGCCACCGTGATTGAGTCTGCTGCTACAGTCAAGTCTGCCGTTTCTGTGGAGTCTGCCGCTTCCGTCAAGTCTGCTGTTTCTTCCGAGTCTGCTACTCTTGCTAAGCCTACCTCCACAGTCAAGCCTGGCTCCGAGTCTGCTACCACCCTGGCCCCTGCTGAGTCTTCCAACATCTCCGTCGCACACGTCTCCAACTCGACTGCTGCTGAGACTGGTTCCATTGTCCCCATCGTCTCCGTCCATGTCACCGAGATTCCTCTCACTTCTGTCGATGCCAATGGTTCCGCTAATGTGGATATTGTCAAGTCTACAGTCTCTGCCAGCGCTTCTGTCGGTTTCAGTGTTGTCGTTTCTGTTGGCTCCAGCTCGGTCGCTTCCGTCGGTGCCTCTTCTTCTGCCTCTTCTGCTACCTCGTCTGCTGCCTCTGTCAAGTCTCAGGTGACCTCTACCATCACCAAGCTCCAGACCCTCGACTCCACCCAAGTCGAGACTCCCAAGGTTGTCGAGACCGGCAAACCTGGTGTCAGCAACACCCTCTCCAGCTCCGTGTCCAAGCCTACTCCTGCTCAGGCATCCTTCTCTGTGCCTGCCCAGGCTAACGCTGGTCACAAGCAAGCTGTTGGAGTTTCCTTTGCTGTCCCCATGGTTCTTGCTGCTCTTTTGTAAGACAGATTTGGCATCAGTGTTTAATAATATGATTAATGTTAATGTTTCTAATTCTAGTCTCCAGTATTTGTATCATCTTCGTTTCCATATACATTCTCTTCTCTTATAAATACAATCTCGCTTGTCCTTCTACTTGTCCTTCTCCTTCTCCTTCTCCTGCTGCCTCCTCTCAGCAGCTCTCTGCAACAGCTCGCGAATACTCTTGTTCTTGTCCTCCTTCTCCTGCTGCAACTCATTGCGTCCTCGTCCAAGCACATAGGTGCCTCCATGCCAGCCTCCAGAATCGCCAACGTCCTCGTCAGAGTCCATTTCAAGCCACTCCTGATACGGCCCAGACGCTGACGAGCCAGCAGAACCTCCCACAGCGTTGCCTTGCTTGCCAAAAGGATCGAGATCAACCACTTCCTTCTCTAGCAACCTGCATAGCCGCCAAAACTGATCGTCATGGTCACCGTACACGTTATGGGCCAACTCGTGACAAAGAACTTTTCGCACATTGAAGTAGTTTCTCCATCCCTGGTAATTGTCGGTTCGCAGACGCAATTCGATCACCTGACCCCGGTTTCGGTTCAAACCCAGCAGTCTCTCAGTACCCTGATGGTCACTATTCGTGTTTGAAGCAGGATCCAGCTCCGTGAGCACTCCGACTCGCCACTTGTACTTTTGTAGCACCGCAATCACTCCCCTATCCTCGCTGAGACGTGTCAGCAGCTCCAGAGCCCGCTCCTTGTCAGGAAGCCAGTCCAGAGGCACAATCTTCTCGAAACAGTACTCTGAAGGAGCTGGAGGGGGTGTATTTCGGCCAGTTTTTCGTCGGTACAGCTCCCGATCGCGCCGCTGTCTAGCCTTGAGCTTGGCAGCTTCCTGAGAAGCACTTGTTTCCATCTCTTCGAGCTTTCCAAGCGCCGAAACGGTCGATCCAATCAACATGACTTTGGAGCCGTCAGGAATGAGCTTGAAGACGTGATCGCCTCCGTTCTTGTCGCTGATTTTCACCAGCCCCTTTTTGCCCAGAAACACCTTTTGGTTCTTGGGTGGCACGCCTGTGGTGAGATCCAGTTCAGCTTGTAGATCTGCCAGAGATAGGTCTTCAGGCAGATCGGTCAGAGGCGTACTTTTGCCCTTGAATGACAGTGTCAGATTCATGGTGGTTGTGTTTGTGTCTTCTGAATGGGTTGGTTGCGTATTCCAGGTCGAATGAATACCAGTGCAAGTTGCTGTTAGCTCACCCAGTCATGATCCATGCTGTGGCGTGCATAATCGCAGAATGTTATTAGTAATGCAATTTGTGAAGTGGCAACAAAGACTCGATAAGAAGGAGTTACAAGGTACGATACATCAGCGCATAGTAGACATTCTCGAAGCTTCTAGAATAATTTCTGTAAGAGCTTCCAAAGAGCTTCTAGAAAAACTTCAAAGCGCGTCTACAGTATGCTGTGAAAAATCAGCAAATAGCTCGATCTCCGTATCGATCTCGGTATCTATACTGCTGAAGGCATCTACATCAGCTCGCCTCCCTTCACTAACTACACTCTGGATAACTCTCGTTCAACTACACTATCAAAAATGTGTATTTTCTAAAAATCTCCAAACATCAAGATTACTTCTTACCAGACTTCTTGATACCTCCTCCAGAAAGAGGACCACCCTTGCCGGCCTTGGCAGCCATCTCCTTTCGAGCCTTGGCATCAGCGAGCTGCTTCTGCTTGAAAGCAATATCCTCGTCGTCCATATCGGTCTGCTTCTTCTTGGGAGCCTTAAGAGCTGGGTTAGTGGGTGTCTCGGGGAACGTGTTTGGTCACGTGAGACGTTCTCGTCGGTCGGCCTGTTGCTGCCGACACGGACTCGCTTCTTTTCCCTCATAATACTCACGCTTAGCTTTTCCACCCTGTCGTCCAGACATTTTTGTTGATGATGGTTATGGTGGCTGCAGAAAATTGTTTTAGAGTTGCTGCACGTGATGCTTAGTCATGGTGAGGAGTAGTGCAGTCGGTGTGATATGTACTAAAAGGGTGTATTTAGTCTTGATTGTGGTCTGTATGTTGCTTTATTGAACTAATAGTAGTCGGATGTTTGATAGAGGGTCGCCAGCGGCCTTCTATTCTCATCGTATTTCCAACGTACCATCAGTACCGTGGATTCTAAGTAATTGTCGACAAAAATACACCAGTAAACTACTCAACAATACGGTAATATATGATACTGAGGTGCAATGAGTATGTTTCCACAGCATGTTGGAGCTTGAAGTTGTCTGTTTCTATGGTCACGTCTCCTCTTCAACGTCTGCCATATACAATGTGCACCAAACAGCCATCTTTCCTACTGGTACTTCTAAGTACCTCTTAAGTAAACTGCAACTTTGAAGGATGCGATTATTTGACTATATCAATGACTGTGACATGAACCAATCGCATTCTAACGCAGATCTGTGAACCTTTTATCAACCCTGTTCCTGATTCACGCTAGAGAATTGCCCATGGACCTTGCTTATGTAAGACCGTGTACCTGGTAAATGAAAGGGCTCTAGAGAGGTATATCTGGTGGAATATGTCATGCAGACGGCGTATGGGTGCCATTGAGGCATCTGGGAGGCTGTCGATAACTATATTGGTCACGTGATATTATGGTCGCTACAACTCTACTTAGCTATGCTCATTCAATATAGCTCTCATACGTGCACCAATTGCGCCAGTCACGTGACACGGAAATACTTGCAAAGCGAATCCACATCCTGCTATCGACGTACCCAGCCCGTTATACTCGCGTCAACCACCCCAGACAACCCCCTTTACCCCCTTTTCACGACAGGGCATCTTGCCATGCGAATGCGTTATTTCACTATCTATGCATGGATTATGCTGGCCCATCCTCACCCTTACCCTCAGACGGCATAATTCCGAGAAATAAAATAGACGAAGGTCTGGGACCACCCAGGGCCGTTAGTGCCGCCGCCCCTACAGCGGAACACAAACCTACTCAGTCGGAACAAGTCTGAATGGTTTAAACATCACATTATACCCGATTAGGACAGTGCCGTGGAAGGCTGTATCACGGAAGTTTGCAAGAGCGACAATTGACAATATATAGACGAATAGGCGAAGTGGCATTGAACAAGAGGCATTAGAGTGAGCAATCCGACACAAAAGAGCCACAGACCACCCATTGTACACTCTCCAAGACAATTGGTCGACCTTATTGTGTCATCGGCCATGGGTATGATACCCCTGAATGAAATTTCCGGAGATTATGAAGCCACAATTTCATTGTCTCAATTGACGTCTGATTTAAAAAAATAAACGTATTTGGATCTAGTGAGTTGTTAGCACGGAGATGATAAGGAGTTGCCGGCTTCACAAGCCAGCGATCACGTGACCGAGCCAAGACATCCAGCGAGAGGGCACGCGCCACAAACGGTAAACTGGATCAAACTATCTCCACCCTACAGATTATGTACTTGTACCATATTTACCCACGGTGACACTATTCTAATTCGTTACTGTAAATTACATAGTCATTATCCTTCTACCAATCGTCTCCATCGGACTCATCGTCAGACTTGCTAACCTGGCCCTTCCTCTTATTAAGAGCCGAGGCCAGAGCGTCTGCCAGCGAGTTGCCTCCTCCAGGAGCTCCCGGAGCAGCCGACGGAGTGGGGCTCTCTCCACGAGCCTCCTGCAGAATAACTGAGGGTCGGTCGAGCTGAGACTTGTCCACCTTCCTAAGCGAGCCGATTCCACCGGCAGCTGTGATGGATGATAGCAGCGCGTCTCGTCCAGCGTCTCCCGTAGGAGCAGGAGGAGGGCCGGGAGTGACTCCAAAGTCTCCAGGAGGAGGAGGAGGGGGAGGAGGAGCAGCACTTCCAAACGAGGGAGCTGCTCCAGGGGGAGGAGGAGGGGGAGGACCTCCAGACATGGTAGGAGGAGGAGGTCCAGGAGGAGGAGGCGGGGGAGCTCCTCCAAACGTAGGAGCAGCTCCAGGTGGAGGAGGGGGAGGAACTCCTCCAGGGATTCCAGGAACAGGTCTCGACGTGGCCGGAGGTGGGGGAGGAGGAGGGATGTATGAGCTTTGGGCCGGAGGAGCTGCTGCAGGAGGGGGAGGGGGTGTGTATGCAGTTTGGGTAGCAGCAGGAGGTGGAATGGCCGATCTGGAGGGAGGAGGAGGCGGTCTCGACAGAGGTGTGGCTCCATCTCTGGGAGGAGGAGGTGGAGGAGGTCCTCCTGCCGCTCCAGGGGTTCCAGCTCGTGCAGGAAGGGAGGGAGGAGCAGGCACAGCTCGTCCTGGAAGTTGTGGGGGAGGAGGCACTGTTCGTCCGGGGAGCGCGGGGGGGCCTGGGGAGTCACGTGACGGCAGAGATGGCGGCAGTGAGCGTCCTGGAAGTGCGGGTGGAGCTGCTGCTGCTGCTGGCGGTGCTGTGGGAGGAGGAGCACTTGCGTTTTTGCCCATGAACGATGGGGGAGGCGGTAGGTTGAATCGTCTGGGTGCTGCTACAGCCGCAGGAGGGTCCGCAGCAGGAGCAGCGGGAGCAGCAGGGATTGCTGGCGACTCGGGCTCTGGCGTGTTGGAGTAGCTAGGAGGAGCAGAGGCTGGAGGAGGGGGAGGAGGAGCTGATCTTCTGTCGTTGGATGATTCCTGAACAGTAGCAGCAGGAGCTGGGGGAGGAGGAGGAGGAGGTTTTCGGGCAGTTGTATCACCCGAGGAAGACGTAGCTACACTTGTACTTCGTCCACGGCCTCTGTTTCGAGGAATTGGAGGTTCCAAGCCAACAAGAGGTCCTCCTGTTTGGCGAATATGTTCCTTAATGAACTCGGTATTGTCTGCAATCATCTCTGGAGTAATTCCCTGGTCCTCCAGCTCTCTGTACAGAGCTCTCCATTCCTCCGGAGGCTCGTCGTCGTAGTAGACGGGGCCTGAATATCCCAGACGAGTTCGAGGCTCTCCTCGAGGACCCACGGCGGCCTTTTCCACAGGGGCGGCTTTTTTGAGCGCAATGGCATTCTTGTTTTTGATTGTATCCTTGCTGGCATACTTTTCTCTGTTTTGGATCCGCTTGAACAGATGAGCCGCTTCGGACTCGTCTTCAAACAGAAAGCCAGCAAAACAGTCCTCCAGCTCGACGGAGTGGAAAAACGTTCTGTCCTGGAAATAGTTGACTCCAACATAGAGCTCCTGGTCCCACAGCACGCCACGTGACCCGTGGATATCGATGAGCTTGAGAAACAGAGTGTGGCCAACAAGATCGTCCACCAGAGCCAACGCTCCAGATAGTCCAGTGTACTGCCAGTTATCCGGGTCCGGGTAAGCAATATAGAGACGTGCAACCGTGCAGTCAATCACCTTGTTGGTGTTTTTCGGCACCACCCGCTTGATTTTCTCCTTGTCCGCCGAGTTGAGAAGACCCATGGTATGGTGTGTGTAGTGTGTTGCTGGATGGAGATAGAGTGTGCTGTATGATGCATCTGACAAGAAAGCTTAGTAAGAACGGTGAGTGACTTAAAGCGGGGGAAAATGAGGGAATTTCATTTTTGAAAATATTGATGATATGCTGTCGTGGCTGTGGAGTCGGGTATTGCTTTTGTTTTCCTGTTCTCCTTCTACAGCGTGACTCAGTTGCCCATTATAAGTACATGTACCTCCTAAATGGCTCAAGGATAGATGGGTACTCTTGGAGACAGATCGATGAGAGGAAACTTGCTACAGCACAACCAGTCACGTGATAACTGACGGAGAGTGTCTGGTTTTCCAGTTTTCCAGTTTCCCAGTTTGCTACGTATACTGAGAATAGATTTCATCTGTCGGTGACATCTCACGTGACCTCTCTGACTATAAATCCCAACGCAACATTCCATACTGTTCCATGAGCAAGGTGGGGTTGGGGGTTAGAAAAAGACGATTTATTAACTGTGGACGATTCTTTTGTGTCAGGTATGCGTATCCACTCACGGGCAAGGTCTTTTCGAGTCTTTTCGACTCGTTTCTTGAGAGATGCCACTCTGACGTCACTTCCACAGAGTTAATTATAAGCCCGTAAATATTATGCCTGCCGCGCTTACATATCCTTAACTCAAGAATCAAACGGTCTGGGCCAGCAAGCAGAAAAAAAAACCGACTGAGAAGTCAGCACTACTTGCACCATTACACGGCCAAGGTGACTGACTGGTCGATATAAAGAGGCCCGACACGCCACGTTTCTTCTTGCACAACGCCACCATCCCAGGTAGGCTACAAGACTAACCACAAACCATGAGTGACAACAACGACGGGCCCCCTGATCCAGCCCGAGACGCAGTGGCGCAACTGTTGCGGAGCGCTCTGCGTCGAAATATGGACGTCCAGCACAACAGAGAGGTGGTCCAGGAGTACATGGACCGACTTTTGAACGGAGATGGCACAAACACAGACCCAGCTCCAGGAGACACTCCAGACGCTACAACCACAGAAGCAACAGCGACAACAGAGGCGACAACAGAGGCAACAACAGAGACGCCAAGTGCTCAGGGTGCACAAACACCCCCGCGATCTCCCCATGCTCATCTGCCTCGTGATCGGCCAATCATGTTCGTTACATATTCACTGGGTACGACACAGGCACCGCCACCGGGAACTGCGGACAACACCATCTGGAACCTGGCCACAGAGGCGTCGCGACAGGCCCGGGAAGCACGTGGACGAGAGGCTCGCGGTCGTGCTGCAGAAGGAGGAGCCACACAAGCATACCGATCTCGATCGCAATCCCAACGCCGGGCCGGAGATCGGACTAGAGAACGGTCTCCCATGCGGACACGGGTCGGTGACGGAAGACCTGAGGCTGCCAGAGCAGCTACAGACTCCGCGGCTGCGCCAGAGGAGCCTGGCAACGTGCATCTCAACCCAGCGGCTGTGGGCTGGTTGAGCAACCCTTTGATCCAGCGACTTTTGCAGCGACGGGCTGCGGGAGAGGACGGTGCCACAACAGAGGTAGCTACAGACTCGGCTACAGACGCGGCTACAGACGCCCCAAATATCACATTCACACCTGGAGGCATCGACCATCGTCCCGATGGCACCACTACCGCTACATTCACCATTCCCACGCACCTGTTTGCTGGAGGGGTTCTTGGCGGTGGAAGACAAAAGCCCAAGGCGTCGCAACGGGTCATTCGTAATCTCAAGACGCTGGAGCTGAGTGAAGTGGAGGAGCGACAATGCCCCATTTGCTACGACGAATTCGAGGAGAAACCGCTAGGTTGGGATGCCATCATCGCCAAGCTGGCCGAGCAGGAGAGAAAACAGGAGCAAGACAGACAGCAGAGTCGAGGCTCGGGATCGGGGTCGGGGCAAGAGGCCAACACATCTACAGCATCTGCAAATGCTGAGGCATCAGGCCCCATCTCTGACTTTACCCAAGTCAACCCTGCGACTTCGATTCACGGCCCTGTGCTGATCGAGCTCGCTTCCCCCAGTGAGCGAGCCATCCAGGCCGAAGCCGACGAGATTATGCGGGCTAGAAACGATCCTAGCGTCGAGGAAAACGGACGTCAGGCTATGGACGAGGCTGCTCGCCAGATTCGGTACATTGTAGACACACCCGAAGACGCCGCTGCATTCAGAGAAGCCAACCCTCACCACCTGTGTCCCATCATTCGAGTCGACCCCGATGCTGGTCCACGAGAGCCATTTGTGATTCCTCGGATTCCCGAGGGTCTTCGGGAGGCACATGAGGAGGTGGCTTTGCATCGGGTGCATCAGCGGGTGATGGAACGGGCCGTTGAACGGCAGTTTGAGAGACAGACTACAGGTGTTACGACAGAGCAGACCACCAGCTCTGCCGATACTACCACTACGGGATCTACGGATGAAGCAGGGACTCAAGCAGGGGCAGAGTCGAACGCAGAGCCAAATGCGGAGAGCGAGCCCGAGACGGAGGCCAAGTTTCCAGAGAGTCATGTGGCCACCCAGATGCCCTGTGGGCACGTTTTTGGCCACCTGTGTATCTGTGAGTGGCTTCGGTCCAGCAACTCCTGTCCTCTATGCCGAGTGACGGTAGAGTCAGAGTCCGAGTATCTGCAAGCTACTGGACAGGCTGACGAAACGCGTGCTGGTGGCTTTTTCGAGGTGCTATTCAACGTGCTTCCTCGAGTTTTTCAGGAGATTGAGGCCGACCGACGACGTCACAACAACAACAATACCCCCCAGGAGCGCCAAACGGAGGGCGAAATGACTGCCAGTGATCTGTTACGAGGTCCTGCAGCCACTGGGGCAGCTGGGGAAGGGCCTCAGTTTATGAGCCGAGGAATTGAAGGCTGGCCACAGTTGATCCATGCCCATCGTGTAGAGACTGGCACTGGGCGTCCGCAGAACCTGCCTCCTGTTGCAGATGTGATTCGGGAGTTTCATGCCAGAGCGTCTACTGAGGGAGGAGAAGCAGGAGCTGGAGCTGGAGGAGTTGGAGCAGGTGAGGGTGAGCCACGTACTCACACCCACACCCACACCCACACCCACACCCACGCACATGCTCACGTGCACCAGCCAGTTCCTGGAATCTATGTGTACCACCGTCCGTCTGACTTTTTTCGCCTACATGGGGATGCAGGTGAGGGTTTGCGGAGCGAGGCCAACAGAGTTTCGAGCTCTGCGACGGGGAATGTTGGGGCTGCAGGCTCTGCTTCTGCCTCTGTGGGGCAAGAGACGTTGCGGGCAGTCGGGACCGACGGTGGGGACTCTGGCGGCAATACTGGAACTACTGAGAGCGGCGGGTCTGCGAGTGCCCCTGCCTCTGGGGGATCTGGAGAGGGTCTGCGTAGCCGGCTGATGGAGCCTATCATGAGGCGCATTTTCCGGTCGCGAGAGCCCGACCGACACCATCCCTACAGGCGAGCTGGAGGCTCAGGTTCTGGGTCTGGGTCTGGGTTTGGATCTGGGCCAGGGTCAGGGTCAGGATCTGGAGCAGGAAATTAGACGAGATATACTTGCACAGCATAGAAAAGGAAACAAACTACTAAACAAAAGAGAATAGGGTAGATTTGGGGGTGAAACAGGAGGTTTTTTCAGTGTATGACGTATCATACTTGTACTTGTACTTCGAATATGGGGTGGTATGTAGGGGACCTTGGCGGTAGTCAATATGAACTTGGCGTGCATCAAAAAATACCAGTGGGTCGAATGGGGTGGGGACATTTCCATACTTGTCGCGAGACAAGCGATTGGAACAAGTGGTTCTGCGCGAGACACAAGGGGTAGACGCATATCCCCAAAGACCAATCATGTGTGGATGTGGGCCCAACGGCTGCAGAGGTCTAGATATATGGTTATGGAGCAAATGGAGTGGATCACATTGAGAGGCTGAGTGGGTGGATACGAGGGTGTTTTTTATTGGAAGTTTGGATGTATTTTGAACATATTTTGGATTTTTTTTGACAGATTGGAGATGTATGGACAAGAATTATCTGATTGGCTGACATGGCAGACGCTTGTATCAGTTGCTTGCAGTTTTTCCGTTTGTTCCGGATGACGTAATTGGAACGTCAAATGTAGGACATGTAATGCACTGTGGAGGTGAAAAGCTCACAAGCCTGCAAGGTCGAGTGTAAGAAATGTAACGCGGGGTTAGGGCGGTACGGCAGTTGAGACAGCTATATACGGTACAAGTGGCTTGATGGTGTTTGGTTGGTTTGTATGGTTTGACATATGATTGAGGTTTGAGGTTTGAGGTTTGAGGTTTGAGGTTTGAGGTTTGAGGTTTGAGGGTAGGGTTGAGGTTTGAGGGTAGGGTTGAGGATTGAAATTGTTTATGGATGTACGGGTGCCTGGTGCTTGTGGTTGCTCTGGCAGTATGGTTAATTACGCATCGTTTTTGCAGATTCTTGTATCGTACATGTTTGCAGTTCATCTATGGCTCTGGAATGATTGGATACTGCCAATAGGATGGCGATGTTTGTTTCAGCAGGAGAAGGAGAGAATGGACTGGATGTACGGGCTCGGTAGTGGTCGGAAATATGCACGGTGCACGTTGGACTATTCGCAGAGATGCATTTATGCCCGCGATTCCGTTGCAAGTCGCCTATGGACTCTGACGCCGACTTTTGGTTGCAGATTGACCAACGATTCCCGGCCCAGAACCGTACATGATAGCGGCGGCCTGTGGCTGTGAGCCGTGGGCCTAAGGGCTAACTATAGCGACCGTTTGTAAAGCCAAACAGAGATAAACAGTCGAGCCAAAGCCAACCAATGGGGGTATTTGTATACTGAAGACACTGTAAGCTTGAGATGGGCAAGAGGGTCTCAATTGAGAAATTTGGGTCTGGTGAAGTGCAGAGAAGAGCGACAATGGCTCCATCTAGGTGAGCCCATCCCAGTCCCCCCACGCACGTCTCATTTTACCCACGTTTTCCGCGCGCATCGGGTTGCAAACTTTTCGCTCCATTGCATGTGGAGCATGTCCAAACCTAGAACCACCCCTACCGGAGATAATCTTTTCCACTCTCGGATCTACGGTTGGGTTTATTCCCTCGATCTGACCAACCGGAGCGGTTGTATCTGTGATAGCGAGATCAGTCGTTGTAGAGGGAACAAAAGTCGCATCCAGAGATGCACCCCCCAAAACAGGTGCTCTCAAAGAAAGACATTCCCCATTCCCCCACAGCGGCAAGATTCTCCGGGTTTCGAGTGCCTTTATCTAGCAGCCAAGGTCGTTGACCCAAGTTTGGGGTTTCCTTTTTCGTTTTAGATTGCCTTGGAGATAGGAAGGTGCATGTCCGTGTAGGCCGAGTTCACGTGATTGCAGCGTTGCGATGGATCTCCAGACTCGGCGTGTCGGCGTATTAAGCGACCTTGCCGCTTGTTCCAGCCCTCCTCAGGGCCACAGAATGCCTTTATCGGATATAAGTGGACGCACGACCCGCAGCAAAACCACGTCTAATGTGCTTTCGCTCGTCTAGCTTTTGGTCAAGCCTAGAGGAGGGTTATCGTGCGAGCGTTTGTCTACAGCTCGCTCCATACACATTGTGGTCCTGAGCGTAAGCGTCGGCACGTCATCAAAACATTGGGGAATGTAGTAACCCCGGAGACGATGGGCGTGACATGATGGAGATATTACTACGGGCGGTCCAATTCCGCGGAAAATAGACGAGATTTGCTGGCAAACGCAATGACGTAGGTCTGCACAAAGAGATAGCCAACCCGGTTTCAGGTCTTGCTCCACCCTTCTTCCCCTTGGCTCGCTCCTTGACACCCATCTAACCTTGAGCGGGATTTCATCGCCTGGAAAAGGTGGTCTTTGTTTGGCAAATTTTTTTAGGCTTCAGACAATATCATCACTGAGCGTGCATGAGCCAACAGGGCGGGAGTTGAGGGGCCATTGAGGAGCAGCTATTATGAGGCTGTTAAGGGCGAATTGGAGGATTTAAAGCGGACAATTGAATGCCCCGGCCATAGAGTACGGCTCTCAGGCTGTCTCATGGCAAAAATACACATCCTCCACGGGTCTCAAACATCCGAAAGCCGCGCCAAAACATGCAGCGTTACCCTACCAAAACATGCACCATTGTGATTTTACGATGGCCTCTGAGTGTGCGTGCAGATCGACTTTTGAGCGTATTATCAGGACCATGCTGATTGCGGCAATATCTTGGGTCAAGGGAGGTGTGTAGACATGCGAGAGAGGGAGGGGGAAGAACCAAACAGACACAAACATGGAGGCTTCCTTATGGCATGGACCAGCAAGGCCATGGAGGTGCCATTAACTACGCAGTAGAGCCATAGTCTCAGTATAGTCTATGTTGGAATAACCCAGGAAAAGAGCATCCAATGGCAGGCCGTACAAAGGTCTAACCAGAACTGCTAAGACCGAAATATTGCATGCAGGCAGTTCCGAGCTCCGTTAGCGCGATTATGTCGGATCTAAGACTCAGGAACAAGGCTCTGTGATGCTTCCAATTTGGGCAATACACACACTCCCCTAAATGGTAAAAGCAATACACTTGGGTGTAGCTACAGCGTAGACAAATTGAGTTTAGTCCGTTTAATACCTCGCTGCACGAGAGGGTCAGACCCGAGATAATGGTCAATCCTCAGGATATATATACACAAGCCGTCCGCTTCTCTTGTCTTTTTTTCTTCTCTCCTTGTCTTGTGCTACTTCTTCAACGGTGTCAATTGGTTTCCCTACGACTTTCTCTCGACACCAGTTACTGTTCTATTGCCTGTCTACTTCGACTTTGACACTGCAATAATCCGACACCAGTAACTCTGAAGACGTACAATTCGATTATTGGCATTAATTTATTCACAGCATAGTATACCCGCATAATTAATGTGAGTATCAGGAGCAACGAGAAGGATTTACGGCGAGTCTGGTGTTTTTTCCCCTGGGTCTGGTGATTTTTTGGTGGTCCTTTTTCTTGGCTATCGGATATTATGGCTTGTTCCTCTCTTTTTCTTTTCTCCGCGGATAAGCCTTTCTCGGGGATCGCTTTGCTTTTGTGTTATGCGCTCTCTCTGTCTCCCCTTTTACCTTGCAGTGCTCCTCCAGTGTTTACTGAAGTTGCCGGGTAACTCTGTGCTGCCATTCCGAGATTGTTTACTTCCTCCCAAACCTTGTTTTGAAATTCCCTCAAAAGGGGAAAAACTTAGCCCGATTTGGCGAAAGAGTTTATCTCGTCTTGGAACCTTCACACCTCCAGTTCTCTCTCCAAACAATTCAATCGTCAACATCTTGATTGTGAGTGAGCTGGTGGTGGCTGAAGGGCGCACACACAGAAGGCATTGAGAGAGCCATGGCACGACGGCTACAACGCTACGGGATTGCGACCTTGCACAGCACGCTCCGAGCTCCAGGACTGTGGTATCTCCTACCCCCTGGTCGCTCTCACTGTTGTTTGGTTACTTACCTCTGCGTTGCGCGAATAACGTGATTGGCTTAGAGTTGCGGTGTTTTTCGGCGAAGCTTAATTTTGTTTCAGCCCGATGTGGACATGTCCCAACCAGCCATACAGATGTGTGGATGGTATGGGAAGAAACCTTAATTGCCATAACTCCCAACGACACCCAAACATGGTATTAAAACCAGTCTGCTCCCACCCTACCCATCTTCTCTTACTAACATACAGCCCAGCATGTCCGCCAACCCTTCCCTGGACCCTGCTCAGCTCCCCCAGGAGCACCCCATTGAGGAGAAGGCCCCCGCCCCTCCTGCCGCCCCCGCCGGTGGTCTCGACGATGAGCCCGATGATGATATGGACGCCCTCATTGAGGAGCTCCAGTCCGATGCCGGAGATGATATCTTCGGTGAGGACGGTGAGGACGCCGAGGAGGGCGCCTCCGCCAAGCCCGTTCCCGAGGAGCTTCTCCAGACCGACCCCTCTGTTGGTCTGACCTCCGAACAGGTCCTCCAGCGACGAAAGAAGTACGGTCTTAACCAGATGTCCGAGGAGCAGGAGAACCTTATCCTGAAGTTCATCATGTTCTTCATCGGTCCCATTCAGTTCGTCATGGAGGGTGCCGCCATTCTTGCCGCCGGTCTTGAGGATTGGGTCGATTTCGGTGTTATTTGCGGTCTTCTGATGCTTAACGCCTGTGTCGGTTTCATCCAGGAGTTCCAGGCTGGTTCCATTGTCGAGGAGCTCAAGAAGACTCTTGCCCTCGGTGCCGTTGTTATCCGTGATGGCCGAGATGTTGAGATCGAGGCTCCCGAAGTTGTCCCCGGTGATATCCTCAAGCTTGAGGAGGGTACCATTATCCCCGCCGATGGCCGAATTGTCACCCCCGATTGTTTCCTCCAGATTGATCAGTCCGCTCTTACCGGTGAGTCTCTCGCCGTCGATAAGCACTTTGGCGACAACACCTTTGCCTCTTCTTCCGTCAAGCGAGGTGAGGGTTACATGATTGTTACCTCCACTGGTGACAACACCTTCGTTGGTCGTGCTGCCGCCCTTGTCAACAAGGCCTCCGGAGGCCAGGGTCATTTCACTGAGGTCCTCAACGGTATCGGAACAACCCTTCTTGTTCTCGTTATCATCACCCTTCTTGTTGTCTGGATCTCCACCCTTTACCGATCTGTTCCCATTGTTGACATTCTCCGATACACTCTTGCCATCACCATTGTCGGTGTTCCCGTCGGTCTTCCCGCTGTCGTTACCACCACCATGGCTGTCGGTGCCGCTTACCTCGCCAAGAAGGAGGCCATTGTCCAGAAGCTTTCTGCCATTGAGTCCCTTGCTGGTGTCGAGATCCTGTGTTCCGATAAGACCGGTACCCTCACCAAGAACAAGCTGTCTCTTGCCGAGCCCTTCACCGTTGAGGGTGTTGATGCCGATGACCTGATGCTTACTGCCTGTCTCGCTGCCACCCGAAAGGCCAAGGGTCTTGATGCTATCGACAAGGCTTTCCTGAAGTCCCTGAAGATGTACCCCCGAGCCAAGTCCACTCTTACCAAGTACAAGGTTGTTGAGTTCCACCCCTTCGACCCCGTTTCCAAGAAGGTTGTTGCCGTTGTTGAGTCCCCCGCCGGTGAGCGAATCATCTGTGTCAAGGGTGCCCCTCTCTTCGTCCTCAAGACCGTCGAGGAGGACCACCCCATCCCCGAGCAGATCCTGAACGACTACAAGGCTAAGGTTGCTGACTTTGCTTCTCGAGGTTACCGATCCCTCGGTGTTGCCCGAAAGCGAGGTGAGGGACACTGGGAGATTCTCGGTATTATGCCCTGCATGGACCCCCCCCGACACGATACCTTCAAGACCGTCCAGGAGGCCAAGGGCCTTGGTCTTTCCATCAAGATGCTTACCGGTGATGCCGTTGGTATTGCTAAGGAGACTTCCCGACAGCTTGGTCTTGGTACCAACATCTACGACGCCGACCGACTTGGTCTCGGTGGAGGAGGTGACATGCCCGGTTCTGAGGTTTACGATTTCGTTGAGGCTGCCGATGGTTTCGCTGAGGTTTTCCCCGAGCACAAGTACAATGTCGTTGAGATTCTGCAGCAGCGAGGCTACCTTGTTGCCATGACTGGTGATGGTGTTAACGATGCTCCTTCCCTTAAGAAGGCCGATACTGGTATCGCCGTCGAGGGTGCTTCCGACTCTGCCCGATCCGCCGCTGATATTGTTTTCCTTGCCCCCGGTCTCTCCGCCATTATTGATGCCCTGAAGACTTCCCGACAGATTTTCCACCGAATGTACTCTTACGTCGTCTACCGAATTGCCCTGTCCCTCCATCTCGAGATTTTCCTTGGTCTGTGGATTGCCATCCTCAACGAGTCCCTCGACATTGACCTCATTGTCTTCATTGCTATCTTCGCCGATGTTGCCACCCTTGCCATTGCTTACGATAACGCTCCCTACTCTCCCAAGCCCGTCAAGTGGAACCTGCCCAAGCTTTGGGGAATGTCCATTGTCCTTGGTGTTGTTCTTGCTGTCGGCTCCTGGATCACCCTGACCACCACCTTTGTCAACAACGGTGGTATCATCCAGAACTTCGGTGTCCGAGACCCCATTCTCTTCCTCCAGATTTCCCTCACTGAGAACTGGCTGATTTTCATCACCCGAGCCAACGGTCCTTTCTGGTCCTCTATCCCCTCTTGGGAGCTTGCTGGTGCCGTCTTTATCGTCGATATCGTCGCCACTATCTTCTGTCTCTGGGGTTGGTTCATTGGTGGTCAGACCTCCATTGTCACTGTCGTCCGTGTCTGGGTCTTCTCCTTCGGTATCTTCTGCATCTGTGGTGGTCTCTACTTCGTCATGCAGGGCTCCGTTGGCTTTGACCGACTCATGAACGGTCAGCCCATGAAGGAGAAGCCTAAGCAGCGATCTCTTGAGGACTTTGTTGTTGCTATGCAGCGAGTCTCCACCCAGCACGAGAAGGCCGCATAATTAATACCAAAATTCTCTTCTCCCTTTTAATATTTACCTAATAATAGATCTTTCTTCATAAATGTGTGTTTGTAGCTTCCAATTGAGCCAAGTGAATAGTAATTGGATCTTTCCAAGTAATCACATTCTCAATTTCAAGTAATGAACGCCAATCACAAGAGATTGCCCATGAAAATTTTTTCTCTGCATATGTCAAGTTTAGTTGAATTTAGTTGCCGAACTTATGCCGGCTGACGTCAATTATGGGCTTGTCATAAACGGTTTTGAAACGACCTGCCAATCTGCCAATTTGGTCGTCTGAGACGTCACATTAACTTGCTCATCTGAGATAGCACCTATGTCTCTGCATGATGCGTTCTGACTGGTATTTTATGGACCCCATTGGAAATCACTTGATTGCCAAGCTCTGCATATCTATTGTAGGCTTGACAAATGGACGGTGGAATAACTGTGGTTATACGGTAGAGTTATTACGGCGCTACAAGTAGCGTCATGTCACGGCAAGTGAGACCTGTAATGCAATATCCACCTGCTGATTGGGTTCACACGATGATAACCGCCATGATAGGGGCGTGGAGGGCTGACAACAGGGGTATCTTTCCGTTCATCTATAGACCTCGCTTGCGTTTAATGTGGAGTGGGTTGGGCCCAGAATGGAATGTGCGCATGTCTAGATTAGGAAAGAGAACAAGTGTGGGGAACAGCAGAAACAAGCAGACAAGGCCGGTGGAGCAGCATGGACCCCACTGGCTGCCATAGACCAGACAATACAAGATTTGGACCCACGAGGGCGGGTTTCACGCCACTACAACGTGCTGTTGTTGCTGTTGTATGCGTCTGTTTTTAGCTACGGTTTTAGGTCTGTTTTTCTGTCAATCTTTTGCTTCATAATAGGGTTGGATGAAGATCGTCGATTCAATTGAATCAGAGTAATCATAAGGAGACGATGAAAATGGTCCGTGGAGACTCTGTCGGTTGTAGTGACCTATTCACCTTAGAGAAACAATATCGATTACCCATAATCTCATACAATCCGCCAGTTTTCTCTTCTGCCTGTACGATATCTATAGTCTCAAGCTCAGGTCTTTGTATGCTAATCGGTAGGGTTACAACCAAGCCCATGGAATACAAAGACCTGTGGAATCAGTTCATGAGTAGCAAGAGGGGAACTGCGTGCACCAATGGACATGTACACAAGGCAGGAGTCATGTGGCTATGTTTCAGCAGTCGTACATGGACACTTGATGCTCAGCCCTCGTTCTGTTTCAACGCTGAAAAATGGCCCATTACGTCACCTGTAGCCAAACTCAATGGCACTACAACAGTAAACTCTGACCATCTTTTGAAAACAAGCGACTGCTCCACACACTGGAACCATGTACAAGTACGACAGATACGGAGAGCATAAAAAAGCAACCAAAAAGGAGTCTGAGAGCAAGCACCAGATAGTTGCTGTCATTACTGACCCCCAGGACTCCACCTGTCGTTACACACTGGAAACCTTGAAACAGCCTATCCATTCCACCTGCAGTACGGAATCGTACAATATTTGGAGCTCTAGCTCTCGCCTTATACACAGTGTAGATCATCATGGCAGGAATGTGAACGAGAGGTAGACTTTTGCGCCAAGGAGGCGTCCCTCCAACTTTGGGTGGTGAGATCCCAAGACCTCTGCACTGTGAGAATGGCACGTTTTGCTCCTTGGAGTTTACATGGTTGCAGAATATAGTGGCTCGGACTTACCGGGTTTATGCCATAAATGGTGATATGCATATTTAGCTCCTTGTATTCTAGGAATTCTCGGACCGACTAAAAAATGGCAGTTTTAGCAGGTTTTGACTCATGGGACATCCCAGTTCGTGTGACCTGGAAATTAGTTTGACTTGGACATTTGATGACTTGGAGGAAGAATTCCCAAAGATTTTCAAGACTTTTCGATAATAATTTAACATAAATCCAACTGTGGTACTAGGGTACAACTATCTCACCTCACCAGACCTCCATTGTCATCCATACTCTCGTGCATGAGTCCACCGGCCACGTGTTCAGAGACTTTTTTTCATTTTTTTCCACACAATTCAATTGGTTATATCATAAATAACATTCCAATATTGTTAAACAAAATGTGCATGATCTTGTCGGTCACAATTTTTTAGCCGAGGATTTTTTTTTTTTTTTGTTTGAACATAACCATGCAACATGATTCCAGGATTGTTTGTGTACGCATATTGATTTCTTGTTCTCAAGGGGTTTCATTTCCAATTATTCCTATTTTCAACATTTCAGAAATTTTCGACTGAAATTTTTGACACTGAGAAACGTGGCTTAGTCAGCAAACATTTGGGATAAAACGAAGAGCGATAATTTTAACAAAAAATGTAAGGGTTTCTTCCAGAATCTTCGTCTCCTTTGTGGAATGTCAGCTGACCAGGTCATCTGACCATTGCCACCGGCGATCGGCATTGCCACCCCGAATCGGGTCGCATATTTGCCACCGGTTTGCCTTGGGCACCGGTTTGCCACCATTGTGTTATTATTATAAATAGGGCACCATCGAGTGTCTCAATACATCAAGTTATTCAGTATCATTGGCAAAGTCTAGCTTACTCATCAACCTAAGAGATTATTCTTACAAAAAATCCGCGCCTGGTTGGCTCAGTTGGTTAGAGCGTTAGTCTCATAATCTGAAGATCACCAGTTCGACCCTGGTACCGGGCACGTTTCTTTTTGCATGCCTGAGGCGCACTGTGGACATTGACAGTTTTTTATTGTACTTGTACTTGCAACTATATTTTTTATTTTCATGATGTTAGATCATCCCTAAATAGTGTAAATGATATAGTCTCTTACACCATCTTGCTCATTGGCCGTTAGTACCTTGTTCACATCTTCTTGAGGCCAGATGCTCATCTTCACCTGTCAAATCACTACATGTCGAGTCTATCTGTGCCAATTAGGGAGTTATCCTGCCAATTATGTCTGATGCTTCCCACAAGCCCTAATTAGTTTGCTCGTGAAGCCCCATCTACTTGACGATACTATACCAGCATCTCAAGATCAGTGATTATCAAGACAAAATTGGGGATTTGAAACATCACAATTGAGGCCATCAATCAAGATTCTCCTTTTAATATATCAATGAGGAACTTTTCTCGCTTTCTTGCTCGTCTTATATTACCCTGTTTCAACCCACCCTCGAATTGGTACCGGTACTAGCACCTCTGTCAAACGTAGAAGACGAGCGACACTAACTATCTTAGACAATATATTTTGACACAAATCTGGTGTATTTAGTCCCCAAGCCTCCAGGTTACTCCTTGCCTACTCAAAGTTGTGCGCTTGTAGCACTCCGAATCTCATTCTGAGCAGTTCCCCAGAGATTCCACATGAGACATAGACAACATAATCAACTCCTTATAGCACGATTCCACTCGTTTATACTCAAATCTTGGGTATGTTACACCTACTGTCGAATATCACTGCAGGACTTCGAAGGATGGAACCACAGAAAGAATCAACTTGACCTGTAGGAATTTCTAGGGCAAATAAATCGATTCCAACAGTTCAGAGTAGCTTATAAAACCACTCTTTGGTTCAATATTCCAACTTCCTGAAACCCTCACTTTTGAAGAAAGAGATCGGCGATGTCTAGACCCCAGCATAACAACAGTGGACTTGAAGAGGTCTTGTCCTTGATAAATGAGCCAAATCGAGAGTGATGAATTGAACATTAGAATCAGTTTAGCAAAATAACAGACCATCAATAGCTGTGATCAAAATGCTTGTGTTTCCTACATCCAATGTTGTAGAGACAGAATTTGCTTTCTCTAGCACTCTCAATATCCTCTATTTTGCAATCCCAGGTCCATATTAGTACCCTGGTACGAGTACCAGGTACTATAACACAGACATCAGGAATCGATTGATGCTGTTTTTTTCTCATCTGAGATCTTGAAGGTGGGAATAATAGTGGTTGTTTCCCCGATGCTGGTAACACGACGAAGTATAGATAATCGAAATATCATGTTGTTAAATTCTGTAAATTGTTTTAAATGTCAATTTAACAGCAGAAAATATACCTGCTATATGTCACCATCAATAAGTCCCCATACTTATTCAAAATACGGAATCCTAAAGAAGCAGCCTGCACCAATGAAGTGTAAAGGAACCGGTTCAGAATGCTACCATTGTAGATCTAACAACATAATCCTACTTGCAAGGCGGAATAGGACCTTGAGATTGAAATATATGAGATCAGCATTTATATAAGGACAATATCAGAAGCCAATATGGGAGACACCTCAGCTCCAGAGTATACTATCTGAAGGAAGCTGATTTGTGCAAACGAAGACACCTATGTTGACAGATATTGTATAAAGAGAATAAATCAACTGGATACCAAGTAACTGGTACCAGTATATGGTGTAGCTGAGAGGAGTCAACCTTTTTTCTATGTTTTTGGTGTTTTTTTTCCCCTTGATTTTTCTTGACACACCTATTAGCTTAAGAAGCCTGGTTATTGTAATTAAAGGGTATTGCCCTTCTATTTTGAACTATTTCCCCTTGTGAGTGTCATTCTTGTCCCCAAATGATGAGGAAGGCTTTCATTTATTTTTTGTGAGTTTTTGTAATTTTTTGAATTTTTCGGTATTTTTAATTTCAAAATTCCAATGACCACGCCGGAAACCAACAATTGCCTGGTTGGCTCAGTTGGTTAGAGCGTTAGTCTCATAATCTGAAGATCACCAGTTCGACCCTGGTACCGGGCATGTTCTTTTTTTGGACCTTTCACCCTCATACACTTGATATGTATTGTCGCCTCTCATCTTCATGATGATTACGTAACCAAGACCAGAGGAGCTTATTGTTTCCGGACTTGGACATATGATTATATAATCACGATGAATGGGAGTCCAAGGGCGAATGAACAAGAAAAATAATTAGCAACCTACAAGTAATAAAGTCTCTAAAAGGCTTACCAACGGCTCTCCCCTATTTTCTGTTCGTTTTTTTACAATTTTTTTTTACCAGTATTCAAGTTTGAAACTCTAAATACACTGGGCAACATCCACGGCTGAAACTATCCCACCCACCCCACAGCTCTATCTGAAACACCCCTCGCTCGTTCCATACACTCGATCGACACCCAACATGTGGGACTGGCTCTCTACATTTTTTAAGACCATCTGGCGATGGCTGGTCAAAATCTTTTCTTTCGTTTGGTCATGGCTTTCTGTCTGTCTGGACATTGCTCTAGTCATCATGGTGTTTGTATACACGGGTGCTGGCATATACAGTCTGGTTGTTTATGCGCGTACACGATGTACACACAAGGATTACAATGCCTGGGGCTCACGGTCGCCAATTCAGGCCTTTATTGCATGGTTGACTCTCTACCGGTTCCCTCTTTCGCAAGGGGCCCACTGGTATAGTCCTACGCGACTCATAGCGTACCTGGCGCTCTTCTATGTGTGCCTCAATGTCATCGAGTGTTTGGTCTGGAGTTTCCGACATACCCAGATGATCAACTCGTTTGATGATGGCACCTATTATGAACACTTCCCCCATGAAGCTGACGAAGAGGAGGATGACGATGAGATGCGACGAGTTCCTCCGCGGTTTGGCTCCAGTGAATGGAACTTGTTGGTTCACGTTGGATTTCTGGTTTGGTTGGTCTTGAGCTAGGCTCTGGAGGTACGAGTACTGTCATAGATATTGCATATTTTATTTGGTGTGGACTTTGTAGTGTACGGCTGGTACGTGTGGTGTGCAACTTGGAAATAGTATGAAAATGAATTGAAGCGCAAGAAGACCAACACCAAGACCATTCAGGAACACTACACTTCTACTTATACCATAATATCGCCTTCAAGGACATATTCGGAAATAACCGGAAAAGTTTGTATGACTCGAGGAGTGGAAACAATATTTCGGTTGGAAGAAATCCATCTTGAACCAGAGAAGGGCGAAAGATAACTGCATGCAAATAACATGTTCAAGCGGTAATAGCCAATATATCGGCTCAGTAAATTACACTCTTTGTAATTGGCTAAGTCCGACAGCTTCGTTCCCATCACGTGACTTGCATGAAAGATTTCATGCATGGTGCATGCACGCGGTGATATTTTGAGAACCCAGACCTTGTTGTTTAACATCACCACCGTCATGTTGAGTACAAGTTTGTGGAGAAGTCGAGGATTCCATTCCTCGGTGCAGGTTGCAGTCAAGCTGGGATCGTCGCGATTCCGAAAGGCCGCACCAGCAGCTCCTGCTCCTGTCAAGGACACTCCCGTGGATCCCTCCAAGAGTCAGATTCGAAGCCCAGGCCAGAATCAGGACCGAGGTCACAACGGTCAGAACCGAAACAACAACAGATTTAATCAGGGTGACAATCAGGGTCAAAACCGGAACAATCAAGGTCATAACCGGAACAATCAAGGTCAGAACCAGAACAACCGGAACCAGAACCAAAACCGAAACAACAACAACGGCTACAACAGCAACAACAACAACAACAACAACAGTAACAGTAACAACAACAATAACAATAACAACAATCGACAACGATCTCCGAAGCGGAATATCGATCTCGCCCATGCCGAGACGCCGTCGCTGATGAAAATCATGAGAAAGCACGAGGAGTCTCAGGCAAAAAAGACGTTCAATACCCCCAACATGTCTAGTCAAGGAGAGAAGAAGGAGAAGAAAGATAAGAGCAATTTCAACCAGGACAAGGGCAAAAAAACGGAAGATAAGCCCAAAAACGTGTTTCTGAGACACGAGGACTTTGTTGTTGCAACTCCAAAGACCGTGCCTCCTCGTCCAGTCAAGGAGAAGAAGGTGAAGGAAATCGAGATTGTGCGTCCACGATTGGCTATTCCGTCGTTCGTGTCCGTCTCCAACTTGGCCACCATTCTGCAGGTGTCTCTGGAGACTCTTTCCAAGACCATGGTGGAGCTTGGATTCGACGAAGAGACTACCGACCATAACCACGTGCTGGACGGTGAAACCGCTCAGCTTATTGCTGACGATCTGGGATTTGATGTGTACACCAATGAGACACAGGGTGTTGATCTGTTCCTTGCTCCCAAGCCTTCTGCTGAAGAAAAGGCTCTACTGCCTCTGCGACCTCCGATCGTGACCATCATGGGCCATGTTGACCATGGTAAGACTACGTTGCTCGATTACATTCGAAAGTCGTCTGTTGCCGAGAAGGAGCATGGAGGTATCACCCAGCATATTGGAGCCTTTTCTGTCAAGGCTCCCCAATCCGGCAAGCAAATCACTTTCCTTGATACCCCCGGTCACGCAGCTTTCCTCAAGATGCGAGAAAGAGGAGCTACCGTCACCGATATCGTCATTCTAGTTGTTGCAGGAGACGATTCCGTCATGCCTCAGACCAAGGAGGCCATCAAACACGTCCATTCTGCTGGTGTTGAGCTGGTCGTTGCCATCAACAAGTGCGATAAGGAATCTGTGACTGACGAGACCATCCAGAAGGTCTATTCTGATCTCGGAGCCCATGAGGTGTACGTTGAGGACTATGGAGGAGATATTGCGTGTGTCAAGGTCAGTGGAAAGTCCGGTCTTGGTGTGGAGACTCTCGAGGAGACTCTGGTTGCCATTTCCGAGGTTCTGGACCTTCGTTCTTCGCCCACCGCCAAGGTTGAGGGTGTGGTTCTCGAGTCGCAGGTCAAGAAGGGTGTTGGAGCCACTGCCACAGTTCTTGTCCATAACGGTACTCTCAAGCCTGGTCAGGTCATTTGTGCAGGCACTGTTTTCTGCAAGGTCAAGGCCCTCAAGGACTCTGCCAACAAGGTCATCAAGGAGGCTGGTCCTGGAACTCCTGTCGAGGTGACTGGCTGGAAGGAGCTTCCTGCTTCAGGAGACCAGGTTCTGCAGGCCGAGAGCGAGCAGGAGGCCAAACAGGTGGCCGAAAACCGTCAGAAGCGAGCCCAGCTCATGCAGCAGATGGACGATATCAAGATCATCAACGAGAAGCGAAGACAGCAGAAGATTGACCAGGAGGCCGAAGAGAAGCGTCAGGAGCGAGTCAAAATGGGTCTTCCTCCCATTGAGGAAGATGAGCCTGAAGCAAAGTGCCAATTGGCCCACTTTATTGTGAGAGGAGACGTGCATGGATCCGTGGAGGCTGTTTCTGAGTCCATTGCCGATATCGGTAATGAAGAGGTCCACGTCAACATTCTGTCCCGATCCGTCGGCCCTCCTACTGCCAACGACGTTGAGATTGCCAAAACTGCCAAGGCTTCTCTGCTACTGTTCAACGTCAAGCCTCCCAAGGACGTGATTCTCAAGGCTCGACAGGCAGGAGTGCCAATCATCGAGCAGACCATCATCTACCGAGTGATTGAGCATGTGACTGACCACGTGACCTCGCTGCTCCCCAAGATGATCCGGGACAAGGAGCTTGCTTCTGCTCAGGTTAAGGACATTTTTGAGATTTCCATCGCCAAGAAGAAGGTGAAGATTGCCGGTTGCAGAATTACCACGGGTCCTCTGCGACGATCTCACACTGTCAAGGTGATGCGAGATGGCGAGGAGGTGTTCCGAGGCACCATTTCGTCTCTGAAACACAACAAGGATGATGTGACCGAGATGGCCAAGGGTCAGGAGTGTGGTATTGCCCTTGAAAAGTGGGACGAGCTTGAATCTGGTGACATTATCATTTCCGTCGAGGATGAGGAGATTCCCAGATACCTCTAGAGGTAGAATTGTATATATGTATATAGATAGAAGGAATTTTGATAAAATAAAATAAATAGACACAATTACACTGTCTTGCTGATATCATTATTCGTTATATAAAATCAAGTTCTTCGAGTACTAGTTGTCTCCGACAAAGTCTCCAAAGTCATCATCGTCGTCTTCGTCCTCCTCCTCTTCGTCCTCTTCCACAGTGGCTCTCCTTGGGGGAGGAGCTAAAATAGGAATGGCCAAATCTGCAGCAGGTTCATCTACCACCTTGTCAGGCAACTTGTAGCTCTTTTTGGACACCTCAATTGGGGTGGCGTGTTTGCGAAAGTCCTGCAATGCCACGTTGAAGTCGAATCCCGCAGATCTGTCTGGAAACCCGAGACCCAAAATGGCCGTCTGTCCTCCATCTCCCTGGACTCGAATGGCGTGATATCGAGACGAGTCAGAAACGGGCGTCAGACCACTACCGTCCACGTGATATGGCGCCTGCGCAAACACCTCGTCGGTCTTTGTGTCCTTGAGCACAATCGAGCACTCCACGTTGTTGGTTGCCTCCTTGTTTTGCACCTCCGTCTCCACCACCTCCAGACTGCCGGTCCAGATGGGCGTTTCGAGTGGCCAATCGGCACTGAGATAGCCGGCCTTGGCACTCTTGAGTGGCGGAATCTGGTAGATGTACACCGTGTCCGTTTTGAATAGCGAGTGAGTGAACATGTTGTGTGGAGAAGAGTGCTGGAGCTTGTGATGAAATTAGGTGAAGTATCGGGCAAGTAATTACTTTATCCCAACAGAGACACTTGAAGGCAGAAGGGTTACAAATCACGTGACGGGGGACGCCGGGGAGATATGGTCATATTAATGGTCACATGAGAGGAAATATCGGTCAACTTCTTCTTCATCTATTAATATTCTTGCTTTTCTTTATACGCACTATTTATTATTTATTAATTAAATAAAACTTATTTATCTGTTCCCATTTTGGGCCAACTGCTCATCCAAGAGCACATTCCGCACAAAGGATGATGTTAGACCAGAAAAAAAAGAGAAAAAAAGTGAGGGGAACCGATTGGACTACCAGGTACTACGAGTATGATACGCTGTACAAACTGCCAATTACAATCATCCAAATACCCCAAATAAATATTTTAATGTACATGCTGTGGATACAGCTGGCCTGTCCCTAGGTCATTTTTCAAGCGGCAAGACTCTCTTTAGCAAAGCGACAGAGCCATTTCAACCTCCCAGAACTCGTTTGGCATACGCCAAGTCCTCCTCGGCTACCATGACAATACCACTCTGGGCAGTACTAAGATAGCCCATCTGGATGGGCTCATCGACCAGACAAGAGGCGACTCCAGCCACAATACCGGTGGCGTCTTCGGGCAGATGGGAGAGATCGAAACAGGTGGGGATCATGTATTCGTCCATGGATCCCACCACGTCCATGGGGGAGAAAGAGCCAGTGTCCTTGCTTTCCAACAGCAACGACATTTCTCCATCTGGTCCCACAGAGATGCTGAAAAACTTTGGTGGGTTGAGCAGCATTGTGGAGATTTTGAAGAAGAGAAGTTCATTATCCTGCACCCGTTTGTGACGAGCTCCAACAAGAACCACCTTTGTATTGTCGTAGAACTGAGGCGAGACCTGCAGAGAGGCAAATAGCGAAGAAGATGCCATGGAAAGCGAGGCCTCTGTGATTGTTCGGTCCGCTTCTGTGTGTGGCTCGGCCAGAGGCATCAGAGCACTGGTCAACTTGCTGTGGTTGAGGTTAGTGATGGACACATAAGAGTTGTTCATGTTGTTGAAGAAGAAGCCCCGCTCCTCAAGAGCCTGGACGACACGTGATCGGGCCGACAGAGGCACCATTACAAAGTCCGAAAAGTAGGTGGTGAGGAAGAAGATGGGGATTCCTGCTTTTGACAGAGGAGCTGTCAGATCCACCACTCGTCCCCCATTGTCCAGTCCGTCTCCGTCCACCTGGATGGCCACGTACATTTCACGTGACACTCTAACCTGGGCCCTTGCCTTTGTGTCGAGCATGTTGAGCAGAGGAGTGAATAGCTCTTCAAAAACCGAATCAGCGATGATCAGAGAGCATTCGACTGGAGTGAAGGACAAGTTCACAAACGGTTCTGTGCTCTCGAGCGACGACATTGACACGGACGAGTGGCGAGAGTGGGTTTGAGATGACGCTGTAGAAGACACAGAGTCCTCCAAGTTCATGTGATGGTTACAAGGTCCCCCCAAGGAAGAGGGAGTCTTTGATTTGTGGGTTTTGAGAATCAGTTGAGTCACAGCTGACGATAGCAGCGGATACACCTCCCATGAAATGGACACGATCCGCAGCTCCTCGTCGTAGAGACTGACCTGGGTGTTCATCTTGTCTAGTTGTTTTGAAGAGTGTGGTTCGACAGAGCGGCTTAGTCTTATACAAAAGTTGCCTGCTTGACTCATTAAAGGTTAATGGTTATATGGTAGTCCGAAAGTCTGTATCACAGGCTCAAAACACAGAGTGGGGGGCCAAAAGTGGTATCAATATGGAGCCCTTGTTTCGGAGTATATGCGAGTAATTTTTTTAGAGCTGGTTGCGTGCTTGTATCTTCTATTGTACCGATCCTCGGGACGGGTCACACATGGCTCCATGCATGAATCAGGCATGTGGGAAGCGGAGGGAGAAAAAAAAAAGGCCCGCAGTTCAAACGCGTATAGGGGGGGTTTGGCGCTGAGTCATCGCCGCAGTTAGTAAGCGGTCCTACATTGGAGAGAGCTTTAGGCACTGTACGATATTGCGTGCAGTTGTGTTTGTACCGAGAAGCTCGTCAAAAACTGCAACACCCGGAAATTAATGGGGCATGGTCTGATGGTTTGAGACAGTTTTGGCTAAAAGAGAAAAGCCATAACATTTGTTTGTAGGTTGGAGAAGAGGTACGATATTGGAGGCATCAAAGCCAGCCCAAAAAGGGTCATTATGTGCATGGAAGTGGCTAAAAGCAGCCAAATTGGGTAAATGTGTGGTTTATGGAGAAAAATAGATCCTAGTTAACTCTCCACGGTCTCTCAATCCCCTCTTCCACGCTCCGTCCATAATACTCCATGACCCCTCCCGGCACTTTATACGACTTTGACTTCCAAGGCAGATAACAGGCATGCATGTCTTATCTATGACACGCGTAAATGGAGATAGCTGAGATGCCCGAAGAAAATGAATGACAACCGTGTACTCATACGGCTATTGCTGGCGAGCGCAAGATAGTCCGAGAAAAGGTCCACAATCGTCGAGTCGACCTCGGTAGCGTCGAAAAAGAAATTCCTGACAGTTGCCAAGCGCTAGTAGGCCTTCTGCCAAGTGATAGAACTGTCCACGGTGAGTTGTCCAATTGCAATTGTAGACTACTTTTTCGTTTTCGCTTCTGGTGAAGCGAGTCTCTGTGATAGTCTGATTATTCTCTTTGAATGTTCTCTCTGATTTTCTCAGGTGAACTCACTGTTCAGGGGGGCTAGTCTATACGAAGCGTGAGTGTCTACAGTATCGTACAAATAGCTACAGTCCAGGTCATTCAAACCTGGTCATGTCAACCAGAATGTGGATAACATTCGGCCAAAAACTTATTGGAAGCTTTGACGTGATTTTGCTACAGTTGCACTTGTATGTTAGAATGATAGACATCTTCAACCAGGAGAACAGCACCACTCGGACAACTGTCTATAAGAAGAACTACTGGAACTTGAACCGATATAAATTCATAATGGCTTTTCTCTCTCAACAACAACATCACCCTCACCCTCTGTCTGTCTTTTTCGGTCACATCTGTTTTCTTGTTCTTTCGGTCTCATCTGCTTTCTTTTTGTTGAATAATATCCCTCCGTTTTTCCGGGGTAATTTCCAACAAGCTCTGCAACATGACAATGGCTATGAGCCCAAAGGACCACAAGTGGATACTGTCTCAGGTGGTATATTTTACACTGGAACTTTTTGTTTTTTCTGGCTAGCGTGGATAATATTTGGAAATTACTGGATGTGGAAGTACCAGCGTAAGGTGGTAGAGTGACACTGGAGTGAGGTCTAGTGGTTGCCACTATTGATGACATATCTTTCACATGTCATTGAATGGATAATGGTCACTCCTGAATATGCTAGAATAGTTTCTCTGGTACACACTTGACAAAAACACATTAGTTGGAGTGCCATGGTCATTTGTTGGAACCTACAAATTTTACTAAAAGGACAAAAATTAAGAAAGTAGGATGATATTCCACTGTCACAATCGGTAGTAGTGTCCATATTGTCACCCAACTCGCCACATAGATTGCTTAGTCAGCTACCAGTTAGTATCCTTAGTCACCCACAATGTCTCCACTAGTCACCCACCCGAGACTTCCTTAGTCATCTAGACGTACTCCTGTACCCCTCACTGTCGATACCCGAGCTAAAGAAATTTCGGAAGCGCTATGCAGGGTCCAAACTTTAGTGCCATCACGCAAGACATACAATAGTATATATACCAGATGAGCCGTCTGAAGAGCCACAAACTAACACCACCACAACTTTTTTGATGTCCAGCGCAACTCAACTTTCCACCCACGACCAGGTCGTTCTGTCGAAACTGCTGAATCCTGGCGAGCTGGAGGAGCCCACTCAGGCCCAGCCACAACGCATCCAGGTCAACACTTATCTTCCTCCAGATCAGCATGTGTCTGTGAAACTTGTGGAGAAGTTTGTGGAGATTGAGAAGACTGTCATTGCGTCTGTGGACAAGGATGACTCTGTGGAGAATGTCAAGCGTGCCATCGAAAAACTCCAGGAGATTGTTGACGAGGCGCCCAAGTACGCATCCGTCTACAACAACCTGGCTCAGTTGGAGCGGATTCTGGGCCAGAAGGGCGAGACTGTGTCCAAGCAGGAGATTATTGGTAATCTAGAACGAGCAGTCAAGCTGGCTGGTCCCGATCAGCTCATCATCTCTAAGATGCAGGCTACAGTGCTGCAGCAGGCTTATGCTCAGCTGGGTCAGATTTACATGGAGAACCGACCTGAGGAGGGAGATTCGTGGGGCGACGAAGAGAAGGCGTCTGAGTGTTTCCGACGGGCTGGAGAGTACGGCAACAAGATTGCTGCAGAGTTGGCCGTCAAGGTCAACCCCTACGCTCGTCTGTGTGGCAACATTGTTCGAGAAGCTCTTATCGAGGAGGGTAAGAAGTGGGAGCAGTTGAACCAGGAGTAATTATACCAATGCATTATTTATACGTTTTATAAGAGTGAATAGCGTACGCGTTTTACGCGTTTTCTGTAGCATTTACTATCACTCTCCACTTGGGAGGAATTCGCCAAATACCTGGTTTGCACATCTCGAAATGTCTAATTCCGTCTATCCGTACAACTTCCTTTTTCGTGTCTCCTGTCCAATCAAAACTCACATGATAAGCGCACCTCATCGGAGAGTCGGTTATTATACACACGTGGAGTATTATCAGTGCAAATATATCTCGGTTATCGTTCTCCAACAGCCGGCTATCAACCAGTTGAGGAGACTCTGAGGAGACCCTGAGGAGAATCCGGTTGCGTCATCGAAACCGTTGTCGGAATATCTCCACCCCCACAGTTATTGATGCAACCGTTCCTGCCAATCAGTTGTCCGGTTATTGACTAATGAGGGGGTCCAAACCTTCTACACACCTTCCTTCGGATAATCTGTTAGTGGGAAAGATCTTCTGTGCATGAGACATGCGCCGGGTATTGGGCTCTGAGGTGGTATGATTTGTATATCACAAATAAAAGGGTGTGGAAGTGAATAGAGAACATATAATATCGTGATTGAGTATTTCATTCCCATTTCCGACTTTTTTCCCCAAAAAAATCCCCTCTACCCCTCCTCACGAGACCTGTACTCCTCCACTGGTTAAAACTCTAAAAACAAAATACTTTGCGCCGTTTGGTACCCCTCCGGTAAGGCGCGGGACTGATTGTGCACTGCGATAATCGTAGTGTGCAGGTCGAACCCTGTTTTTTTTTCAAGGTATGCACACAAATAAGAATCTCCAATATATATAGAAGGTGGGATGGACCTTGAGTTTGTCGCTACACAATTTTGACACAAGCACAAAACAAAAACACATAGACAACATGTCACCTTCCGTCGAAGTCACTCCCGCACACACTCCTACCTCCAACGAGGTGACCAGTTCGCTAGAGAGCTATCGGGGCTACGACCACGTGCACTGGTACGTTGGTAACGCCAAGCAGGCTGCCGCCTTCTACATTACTCGAATGGGCTTCTCTCCCATCGCCTACAAGGGTCTTGAGACTGGCTCTCGAGACGTGACCACCCACGTTGTGGGCAACGGCCAGGTCAGATTTGCATTCTCGTCTGCCATGCGAACCGGCGAGCCCCACGCCGATGAGATCCACGAGCATCTCGTTAAGCACGGTGACGCCGTCAAGGACGTTGCTTTTGAGGTCGACAACGTGGAGCAGCTGTTTGCCGCTGCCGTCAAGAAGGGCGTTCGAGTCGTCTCCGAGCCCAAGGTGGTCATGGATGCCAACGGTTCCGTCACCTACGCCGTCATTTCCACCTACGGAGACACCACCCACACTCTTATTGAGCGAGGCAACTACAAGGGCGCCTTCCTGCCCGGATTTGTTGACACCTCCGCCAACAAGGACCCCATTTCCGACTTCCTGCCCAAGGTTGAGCTCATGCACATTGACCACTGCGTCGGCAACCAGGACTGGGAGGAGATGGACGATGCATGCAAGTACTACGAGGAGACCCTGGGCTTCCACCGATTCTGGTCCGTCGACGACAAGGACATTTGCACCGAGTTCTCCGCTCTCAAGTCCGTTGTCATGGCCTCGCCCAACGAGAAGATCAAGATGCCCGTCAACGAGCCCGCCGTGGGCAAGAAGAAGTCGCAGATTGAGGAGTACATTGACTTCTACAACGGTCCCGGTATCCAGCACATTGCTCTGCGAACCGACAGCATTCTGGAGTCTGTCCGAGACCTGCGAGCTCGAGGTGTGGAGTTCATCTCCGTGCCCGCTTCCTACTACGAGAACATGAAGGAGCGACTGGCCAAGTCGTCGCTCAAGCTCGAGGAGAAGTTTGAGGAGATCCAGGCTCTCAACATTCTCATTGATTTCGATGAGGGAGGATACCTGCTGCAGCTCTTCACCAAGCCTCTGATGGACCGACCCACCGTGTTCATTGAGATCATCCAGCGACGAAACTTTGAGGGATTCGGCGCCGGCAACTTCAAGTCTCTGTTCGAGGCCATTGAGCGAGAGCAGGCCAAGCGAGGCAACCTTTAGGCATCTCTGGCGAGGAGTGTGCATTCAATTAACCTGATCAAGTCAAAATCTATAAAATAAAAGTATAAAGAAAAATATTGCTAACTATACCATACTACTTGTAGTAGAGAGTGTTGTCACAGTACGTACCAGTAGAGTGTTGCATAATTGATCGGCGATGTAGCTGAGGGAAAACGAGCCAGATTTACGTCCTTTTTTCAATGTTTATATGCTTATACCACAGATGTCCAATGAGATCAGAGTATTACAAAGCGGGAATTGAATTTGTAGCGGCTGTTGGCGAGTTAGCTCCTGTGTTTTGCCACGGGATTGAGCCGTTTATTATTATTACTTTTGAGCTGGAGAATGTTTTTCGACACCGGCTATGCGATATCTATTTTTTTATTTTATTGCTTGTCTTGGCCCCCTTGTCAAACTGAGTTTTTAATTCTCCTCCATACCAACCTTAACGGCTATGCCAGGAGAAGAGGGGATGTATTCATGAAGATATTAAACGGTATTCCTGGAGGTTATTAGGGTATTTTTGAGGTTTGATAGGGTAAATAATCGGTTTTGTTTACTTTGGTTTTCTCAAAATCCTGAATTTCCTTCTGTATTATGTCCAAATAGCCCCTCGGATATCGACTCAATAGCCGTCTCCAGATAAATTTCCTTTAGTGTTCGGATTATGCTTGTCATCTGCACTAAGGTCTAAAAGTATGGGGAACTTCCAGCCTTACTATCGGTACTGATTCGGGACATTTGCAGGAAATGGGGATTTTTTGAGGCCACGAGGTCATGTGTATATGAGATTTTTGTTAGTTTGAGGTTTCTATATGTGTAATATTGGTTTGTGCAACTCGTGACTACTCCTGCTCACCATGGAGGCAAATACATGATTATAACGGGCTACTACACGGTTATACTATGCGGGGTGCTACAGTAAGACGGCTAATGCTGCCAAGCGAGCGACTTTTCTGGGGTAAGCGGTAATAGCCTTTGTAGCTTGTTCCATTGGCGCAACCACTTTGTCTCTGTTGTCTTGTTTTGCAATAGTATATAAGAGGCGCCCTTCCCTCAGAACTGGACCTCCATCAACCCCCAAGAAGAACAATGTCCCTTTTCGAAACCGTTGTTCAGTTTGTGACCCTGGTGGTTGCATTTGTGGGCGGCTTCCTGGCCCTCGCAGCTCTCTACAGACTCACTCTTCACCCACTAGCACAATACCCCGGACCTCTTTTGTGCAAGCTCAGTTCGATTCCAGATGTGTACCACGCCTGGAAGGGAGACCGACATCTCCATTACTACCGACTTCATCGAAAGTACGGCTCTGTTGTCCGATACGCTCCCAACAAGGTCTCGTTTGACACTGGTGCTGCTCTCAAACACATTTACTCTGGAAACAAGAAGGAGTTCATCAAGTCCGACTTCTACGAGGGCTTCCCTGCCGTCAAGGGCTTCCCCTCCGTTCACTCTGCCATCATCAAGTCCGAGCACGCCAAGAAGAAGCGTGTCATGTCCCATGCCTTCTCCGAGCAGGCTCTGGCCTCCGCCCAGCCCTACATTATGGACAAGATTGTGCAGCTGTGTGATCTTCTGGGAGACAACACCCGAGACACTGTGGTTACTCCCTCTGGAAAGCCTGCTAAGATGATTTCTCGACTCACCTCCTTCTTCTCCTTTGACGTCATGGGCGAGCTCTGCTTCGGTAAGGGTTTCGATATGCTGACCTCTGCCGATAACCGATTTGCTCTCCGAATGACCTCCAACGCTGCTCACCGACATCTCGTCTACGGCTGCTTCCGTCTGCTCGATAAACTGCCCTTCATCGGCTCCTACTTCTTTGGCCACATTGTCGACGACCGAAAGAAGTTTGTCGAGTACTCCCGAGCTGTTGCCTCCAAGCGAATGGCTCTCGGCGACGAGGGACACCGAAAGGATCTCTTCCACTACCTGATGCATGCTACCGACCCCGAGACTGGCAAGGGCTTTGAGCGAAATGAGCTGCTCTCCGAGTCCAACCTGCTCATTGTTGCAGGCTCCGATACCACCGCTACTTCTCTGGCTGGCTCTCTCCACTACTTGGGTCTTCACCCCGAGGTCCGAAAGGAGCTGACTCGACAGGTTCGAGCCCAGTTCTACTCCGTTGACGAAATCCACTCCGGTTCTGCTCTCACCAAGGGCATTCCTCTTCTGCGAGCCTGCATCGATGAGGCCATGCGTCTGTCTCCCCCTGTTCCCGGTGTTCTCCCCCGAACTGCCCTCGAGGACGTTGTTATCGATGGTTGCAAGATCCCCAAGGGCTGCGACGTCGGAGTCTCCACCTGGTCCATGCACAGAAACCCCAAGCACTTTGTCAAGCCTCTGGAGTACGATCCCTACCGATGGTTGCGGGGCGGCCAGGTGGACGATTCGTCAAAGTACTCGGATGTTGCTCAGGATATCGACGAGAAGGCTGCCTTCAACGAGACTGCCAACGCTCGAGCTGGATACGCTCCCTTCTCCATCGGAACCCGATCCTGTATCGGACGAGCTCTGGCTTACTCCGAGCTGGACTGTGCCGTGGCTCGAATCTGCTTCCTGTACGACTTTGAGGTCTGTCTGGAGGGCAAGCTGGGCTCTGGCGAGTTCGGTTACGGCTACGACGACTCTGACGAGTTTGTTGTTGGCCGAGGAAAGGGCGGCAAGATCAACGAGTGGGACGTCAAGAAGCGAGATGGTGAGGAGATTGGAACTTTCCGTCTCTGGGACCATTTTGCTGGCGAGAAGGAGGGCTCCATGATGGTCTTTGCTCATGCCAAGAAGGATTAGGGTGCATTGGTAGTTATATAAAAAAATGGGTATTAGGATTATATGAAAGTGCAAAATTGTAATTATAGTAGAGCGTGAGGGAAATGTCAAAAACACAATCTTCAGTAATGCAAAGGGCTTCGTGGGGATGGCAAAAAATGATTTCTGGCAGGATCGAACTGCCGACGTTCTGCGTGTTAAGCAGATGCCATGACCAACTAGACCAAGAAACCAATTTCTTGAAAAAATTGAAAAAAAATTCGGGTGGGTCGGTCAAAAATATCACGTGATCCGCCAATAAAACTGAATTTTTGAGAATAAAATAAAATCGAAAAAAAATGAAACTAAAATCTTTTAGGACGAAAAATAAGTCCTCAAATAATCAAGTCTCTAGAATTTGTTGTTTATTAAACCCTCTAGGTAGAAAGAGGGGTTTTTCAAATCCGATTCTGTGATTTAACGCATCTTTGTTAATAATACATCCCTTATTTTGTGAAACATTAAAAAAAGAACAAAAAGACAAAAAAAGAAGGAAAAAAGGGAGGGACAGAAAGAGCAGCATGTCGTGAATGGTTTCCTACTATCGTACCTACTGCCTATACACAGTGAAAACTTTTCAATTTAACTTGCGACAGCTGTCTTTTTATCACTTCCTTTTGCTTCTTTCATGCCATGACCAATTGCATCTCGGATGTAGACAGCTTAGTGAGCCGGATAATAGCCGACAAATGGAATACGGTATAATCTCTGAGCTGCATGGTTGTTTGAGCTTGTTGTTGCAATAATAACATTTCCATATCGGAGCTTAGGTAATCGTCACCCGAAATATGCGCGCAAGAGAAGGCAACCAAACCTTTCTTCACATTTGGATAGATAATTCGATTGCTGTTGTCGCTGCATGAGATAAGAGATCGGTTCAGTAGGAGCAGTTTTCATGTGATGGATTCTCTCTGAAATTTTCCGAAATCACATTCTGGTTTGGCAGCTGAAGATCCAAAGTGGATCTGATCTGCTCTGGTGCACACGAAGGGGCAGAAGAAGGACACGTTTCAGCTCCGTTTTTGGCCAAAGTTTGGGGATTACTGCAAATTCCAGCAATTCTATCCCTTTCTGTAACCTTTTGATGGCCTCTTCCTTCCTTTCACGTCTGTTACGTTCTGGGCCGTGATAGCTGTAAGATGATGTAAAAATAGCTTTACAAAGTTGGGCGCCGTAGGGTGAAGAGTTGTGTCCAAGTATTGTAGGTGATGAAATGGAGATGAAAAATTCGATTATTAACCTGGATATTCATTCAAACTCTTGTTTGGCTTGGCTGTCTTGTCTACAGTTGCTTCGGATCTTGGTTTCGGGTGATTCAAATTCTCCTATTTTGTGTATCAGAATCAAAAGAGAGTTGAGGCCGAAGATGACGAGAGAACGTGAAGTGGCGTTAAAGAGAGAGATAGGCCATCTACGTGCGGATGAAACCGAAGAAGAGAGAAAGAATGGGATCTTTTACTGGTCCTACAGTTTCCCGCACTAGTCTAGCTCACCGAATTGACAAGATATTGGAACTTGAGAACCGTGACAATGTTCAGTCCTTTATTTGGACAGTACCAGACAATATTCAGTATTATACCGATTGATAAACAGTCTCTTCACTCACTCTTTATGACGTCAAGTCGCTATCTCTAATGTAGAGACATAAATGTACGCCACAATGCATATGCTTATTCCACTCTTTTGGGTTTGCCCTTACATTAGAGACGCACATTACGTCACTGAACCTCCAATATCAACATTCAGATGGAAGCCTCCAGGGCTTGTAGGGGGCCGAGTTTGCGACGAAAAAATGTATATAAAGGGGCTGATCTCAGTCAATAGTGGTTGGTTATCAACACACACAAATTCACAAACACACACATTTCACAATGACTTCTATCGACTTTACCATGAACAACGGCAAGACCATCCCTGCCATCGGTCTGGGAACCTGGAAGTCCACCACTGAGGAGGTTGCAGGTGCCGTGGAGTGTGCTCTCACCGAGGGCGGCTACCGACACATTGACACCGCCTTCAACTACCGAAATGAGGACGCTGTGGGTCTTGGAATCAAGCGAGCCATTGAGAAGGGAGTCAAGCGAGAGGACATTTTTGTCACCACTAAGATCTGGGTCACCTACCATGACCGAGTCGAGGAGAACCTCAACATGTCTCTGGAGCGTCTCGGACTCGACTATGTCGATATGCTTCTGATTCACTGGCCCGTTCCTCTCAACCCCAATGGAAACGATCCCGTCTACCCTCTGCGAGAAGACGGATCTCGAGACATTGACGAGTCCGGCTCTCAGCCCAAGACCTGGAAACAGATGGAGGCTGTTCTGAAGACTGGAAAGACCAAGTCCATCGGTGTGTCCAACTTCTCCATCCCTTACCTTGAGGAGCTGCTCAAGGAGGCCGAGGTTGTGCCTGCTGTCAACCAGGTCGAGTTGCACCCTCTGCTGCCCCAGCTCGAGCTCATGGAATTTTGCAAGAAGAACAACATTGTCATGACTGCCTTTTCTCCCTTTGGCTCTGTCGGTGGCCCTCTTCTCAAGAATGAGCTGGTTCTCAAGCTTGCCGACAAGTACAAGACCTCTCCCGGAGGCATTCTCACCTCGTACCACATTGGTAACGGAACCGTGGTCATCCCCAAGTCTGTTACCAACTCCCGAATCGTCGAGAACGGAAAGTCTGCTGTTACCCTCAACCAGGAGGACCTCAAGCAGCTCAACGATCTTCACAAGACTCAGGGTATCCACCGAACCTCCAAGCCCAAGTGGGGTGTTGATCTCGGCTTCCCCGACTTTGACTTCTGCTAAGTGCAACAACAAACATTTATAGACATAGACGTTAGAAATGATAGACATTGAAATTCATACCGAGACATGTACCTTGTAGCCAGAGAACGCGATACTTACAGGATTGATGGGCTGATCTTGACGCGGTCGTTTATCCGATGAAGATGATTCAATATTCCTTTTGGAGTAAACCCCAGCACAATCCATTTCCGACATCTCTATAAAAAAAAACGCAATTGATAATTATATTAAAAATATAAAAAAATATGATAAAACCATGATAAAACATTACAGCTACAAGGGTGCTTGCAATCATCTACTTGTTGCATGCAGTGTTATTGGTTTTCAATTGATCTTTCGCCTCGTCCTGTGTGTCGAGAGCTGGCTAGTATCTGTCAGTATGGTGTTTGGGATCCGTATTTATTATTGGGATTTTTCATTTTAATTTTTTATAATTTTAATAGGTTTAATTTCATTCCTTCTTTCACGCCTGTTTCGGACGTGTTCTGCTGGTATACGTATCTCGTTCAATACCATATATAATTCATCTTCATGAAGAAATACCAATTTCACATATCACTCCGCCAGATAACAATCTCCACTTTGAACATGCACAATGGAGACAGGGGTTGAAGTTCCCATATCACTCTATCAAATCACTTTTTTATTTACCACGAGAATGCTGCCCGTGCGAAACTCGAACCGAGGAAGTGTCTCGTGTCAAATGAATAGATGCAACTGATATAATTTGTACTGGCAAAATCAACTTCATATAGACAAGGTTCCAACGTGATAAATTCGCTAACGTTTCACCGGCATGAGAGACGCACAGGTACCCCGCTAAGTTTCATGCCCTGGAGCCAAAGTTGCCCTCTGGTATCTGACTCGCAATAAAAACCGTACGACTCTCAGTTTCAGCATAGACACACACACAAACACACACAAACACAGCCATGGTGTCGGTTCCATCACTATCCGTGTCCATCTTCTGCGTCCTTCTCGATTATGGCTGTCTTCTGGGCCTTGCATACATTCCGTGGTCATCTGGAGTGGTGACCCGACGAGATGAAATTTACACGCTTCTGTTCACCACGCTTCTGGATGTCTTTTTCATCTCCGGACATATCAACACCAAGGCTCCCGAGGGCTGGTGGTACTCGCCAGAGGCCAATCGAGTGCAGCACTTTCTCATCATTTGCGTGACTGGATCCATCTTCTTGCGACTACTGGACTTTGTCATGAATCTGAGTAAAGACGAACGGGAGGCGTTGATTCGGCTAATCGAAAGAGGACGGTATGAAATCCAACGCAATGCCATGGCCAAGCTTTTTCTCGCCATTTGTCTCGTGTTTGGTTTCAGTGAAGCGGTGCATTATCTGTTTGTCACATCCGAGCTTACCTCGGCTTGGAGTGTGGCTAAGGATGAGCTCTGAGGAACGTACAAACACAGGACAGCCCGAAAACAACCACCACAGCTGACTCAAGTCTACCTCGGCACATGCGACTATACATATTCATTATAATCATACACAACTGTCATACTGATAAATAATTAGGCCTTGTTAAGACCGTTGAGAGCGAGCTCGAACTCGTCCTCAGTGTGCTTCCAGATCTTGTCCTGATGGTGCTCAGAAAGATAGCCCTTGCTGACGGGCTTTTCGTTGATGACTTCACAGGCGGGGTTGAGCAGGAATCCGCCGTGGGCAAACTTGGGGGAAGCAGCGCTCATGTAGAAGAACTTTTCGCCGGCATCTGCGGGAGAAATGGCCCAAGGGGTCTTCAGCAGCACGGCAGAAGGGTATCGGACGTACCAGGGCAGCTCTCGCATGATTCCAGTGGCCACTAGACCGGGATGGGCGTGGATGAACGACAGATTGGGGTGTTCTCGAGCAAACTTGACAACTGATGCCGAGCTGAACTGGACAATGTGACGGTTCTGGTTCATCATGGAGAACTTTTTTCGCAGCTGCATGTCATCCTCCACGTAGGGGCCCTCGTTTCCAGGCGCCAAGACAGTCACCACTCGAGCATTGTCCTTGTCTCCATCATCGTAGGCCTTCTGAACCAGGGGCAGCAGCTCCTTGACGGCGAGCCACCGACCGTAGTAGTTGAGCGACATTCGCAGCTCAATTCCCTCGGATGTCTCGGTTCGTCCAGCGGTACTCAGAATTCCCTGGGACAGAAACAGCAGGTTGATCTTGGTCACGTCCTGCTTGACAATGTCCGAAACTCGAACAACCTCCTTCATCTGCGACAGATCGCTCTTGATGAAGCTGGCCTTGGCGTTGAGCTGATTGAGATCGCTGACAATCTGGTTGCCTGCCTCCTCGCTTCGTCCCACAATGATCACTGTGGGGTTGTCAAATTTCTTTGCAAACTGGTAGGCAGTCTCCTTGCCGATTCCAGAGGTTCCTCCGAAAAACACGGCAACCGCGTTCTGAACAGTGGGCTTGTAGGCCGCATTGACCTGTTTGATTTCAGCTAGAGAGGGCATGGTGTGAAGAGTGAAGGGTGGCGAACTTGTAGTTCAGGGTCGTACTGGTTGTACTTGTAGTGCAGGGTCACGGCGTTAGGCGTTTAACGTTATTTGGAAGTGAGTGAGGCAGCATGAGGAGGGGTAACGATTGTGACCTGAATATTGGCTATTTTGGACCGGAGTTGCTTTAAATCAGTCAAGTTCATCATTTCTAAAACAATTGTTCACTTGGATTCCTACTATTCTACTCTGAACACCTTCCTTAAGTCCGTCGCAGACGCATCTCACCTGCATAAATTACTAAGGTGGCGGAAATAAAGGAGACGTCAAAAGGACCACATTTATCCGTCGTCACGAGGTAAGAACTTACCATGGCATGATACCAAACGAACAGAGGAAGTGTCTCGTGATGAGCAACTGATACCCAGACTGATACTAGCGATAATATATATGTCTTCTGATCTCTGATCGAGGCATTCACTCATTTTCGATACCACACTAGCAAGGGAAAAATATGGACCATAACTGCAACATTATTTTATCAAGAGCGCACCTCTTGTTGAGTCAGCTTTTGACTCATTTTTATGAGTCCTTTTAGTCGTATCTTTCCCCGCCGTGGGGGTCCAATTGGAATGGGGGTCAACCTAAAGATAACCATGCAGCAAACCCCAGACCACTTGCACAGTTCACTATACACCAATTGCCGCACAAAATGCTCCGAACTCGACAGCAAGCCGCCGGAAAAACACTGGCGCGATTCTACTCGACGCAGAGACCAAAGATTCTGTTTCTCGACAATGTGGTGGACGCCAAGAAGGAATTTGAAGAGCTCGAGAAGAAGGCCGACGTGGTGACTATCAAGGAGGGAACCGACCGAGAGTCGTTCCTCAAGGACCTCAAAACCGATTTCAAGGACATCAATGCCATTTTCCGAACCTTTATCAGTGTCAAGAAAACCGGCCGATTCGATGAGGAGCTGGCAAAGGCTCTACCCGAGTCCTGCAAAGCCGTCTGCCATTACGGAGCAGGTTACGACCAGATTGACGTTCCCTTTTTCACTGAGCGAGGCATCCAGATCAGCAACGTGCAGTCCATGGCTGACGAGTCCACCGCTCTCACCAATCTGTATCTCATGATTGGAACTCTGCGAAACTTTGGAGACGGAGCCCGCAACTTACAAAAGGGCCAATGGCTCAAGGGAGTGGCTCTGGGCAACGACATCACCGGAAAGACTCTTGGAATTCTCGGAATGGGCGGAATCGGCCGAGAAATCAGAGACTACGTGGCTCCTCTGGGATTCACCAAGGTGCTCTACTACAACCGAAACCGTCTTGCTTCCGAGCTGGAGAAGGACTCCATTTACTGCGAGTCGCCTGAAGAGCTCTTTTCCAAGGCCGACGTCATCTCCATCAACGTGCCTCTCAACGCTGCTACAAAGCACCTGGTCAACGCTGAGGCAATCTCCAAAATGAAGGACGGAGTCATCATTGTCAACACTGCCCGAGGTCCTGTTTGCGACGAAAAGGCGCTGGTGGACGGTCTCAACTCGGGCAAAATTGGAGGAGTGGGTCTCGACGTGTTTGAGCGAGAACCTGCCATTGAAGAGGGCCTCCTGAAACACCCTCGAACCCTTCTTCTGCCTCACATGGGAACCTGGTCCCATGAGACCCACTACAAGATGGAAAAGGCCGTTCTGGATAACCTCGACAGCTTTGTTGAAACCGGAAAGGTCCTCACCATTGTCCCTGAGCAGAAGGACAAGTTTTAGATACACACATATACAAGTACAAGTAGCGAGAATTGATTGAGAGAGAGAATATCACGATATGGGAGAGCCCCAGTAACGGGGAGCAAAAAGAATGAGAGCTGTGAGGTTCGAACTCACGCCTCTTTCGAGACTAGCACCTGAAGCTAGCGCCTTAGACCACTCGGCCAAACTCCCATATGCACCAAGCCTGCACATCGCCATGTAGCGCGGCAAAACAAGTCACGTGAGTCTAAATTTCAAATGCAGATTGTGAGGTCCAGGAGGTCATTAAAGGATAATAACTTGGATAAGGGGATATATATCAATCACAACTAGTCTACAAAAGTAGTTGTAACTCGATATCGTCAAAATAGCGTCTTATAGAGCCGATTGAAAATTGGATTATGTAATACGAGCCTCCCGAAGCTAAAATGGACACCCGGAAGTTTAAAACTGTATATACGAAGGAACGATATATGCACGTACCAAATCTCCATCTCATACAACATCTTCAGCTTGCCAAATTGCAGCCAGTGAATCTCTAACACCACAATACTACCAGTAGCTGCAATACAGCCATACAATCTCAAATGATATAAATACTAAATACTAAATACTGCCAGTGATAACGGCAGTACATTTTTTTGCGCTCCAGACACGACTTACTTCTTAAGAGCAGCCAGCATCATCTCCTTGGCCTTCTCAAGACCCTCGGGAGAGCCTCGCACGGTCACGGCAGAGTTGGAAACACCGGCCTTGGGAATGAAGATCTTGCAGCCAGACTTCTCTCGGATGTGAGACACGGTGGCTCCATGAGGACCAACCAGGAATCGGTATCGAGAGGTGTCAGGCAGCCACAGGTATCCGGTCTGGGTGTGCTTGAGAGCAACTTCAAGAGCAGCCTCGATGATGGCCTTGGCCTTGGCGACATTCTCATCAGAGCCCTCCAGTCTCCAGGGGATGGAGCCGTTGGCAGAGTGGTCAACAACGTCCTCCACAACGGACCATCGGAACGAGTCCTTATCCTCGGAGTCGGAGCCAATGGCACCGGCAGGGACAACGGGGTTACCGTCTCGAGGAGTTCGGACGGAACCGTGGTCAACGTTGACCTTGAGCTCGTACTTGAGCTTTCGGGGCAGGTTGCCGTTGTCAGACACGGTGGTGTGCAGAGATCGGGGAACGAGAATCTCCTCCTTCCACTTGTCCTGGGACAGCTCCTCAATCTTGGCCTTGGCAGCAGCAACATCCTCGGCCTTTCCGGTGACGGTGACGCCAGTGTCGAGCTCACCAGCCTTGTTCTTGGCACCCTGCTTGGGGATCTGCAGAGTGACCTTGAACTTCTCCTCCAGAGCTCGCTTGGCGGCTCCTCCAGCTCCAATGAGGTCTCGGTGCTTGGAAACAGGCACGTCGACAACCTCGGAGATCTGGGACTCCCGCTCAGCAACAATGTCCTGGATGATCTTGACAATCTTGGCCACAATCTTCTTGGAGCCCTGGATTCGGATCTTGTTGTCCTTGGTGCCAGCAGCAGGAACAGCCACGGTTCGGGCAGCAATGGAAGGAGTCACGTCGGTCATACCGGCCTTGGTGAGGATATCCTTGAGAGTCTGGCCACCGGGACCAATCAGAGCACCGTGGTACTTGGGGTTCACCTCAACGCTCTCCTCAACAGTGTCCTGGAACTCGGAGACAATGGCCTGGATCTTGGCGGCAGCCTCCTTGACGCCGGACTTGGTGCCGACAATCTCAATGTCCACGTTGCTGTTCTCGTCAGTGTTGTCGGACTTCTCCTGCTTGACGTCGATTCGGGTGTTGGTGGAGTCCTTGATGTCGTTGATGAACTCTCCGCCTCGACCAATGATTCGGGGAAGAGCCTTGACGGGCACGGAGATGGTCTGAGACTGGGAGTTTTCAATCTCGTAGTTGACCAGATCCAAAATCTCCTCCTTGGCCTTGGCAACGCCCTTGGAGGGGCCTCGCAGGACAATCTCGTTGGTGTTCTCCTCGCCGGACTTGGGGAATCGGATTCGAACGTCGTACTTCTCCTCCAGTCGCTTGACGAACTTACCGCCGGTTCCAATCAGAGAGGCGTGGTGGTCAGCAGGCACGGGAAGCTTGACGTTGACCTCGTCAGCAATCTTCTTGGCAAACGCCAGAATCTGCACCTTGGCCTCGTCGGCGTTCTTCTTAATACCCTTGACCACACCCTTTCCGGACTCGTCGAGGTCAATGTTGACGCCGTACTCTCGGAACTTGGCGAGCTGAGAGCCGCCCTTTCCAACAACGTGCTTGACGTGCTCGGGGGGAATCTGGAACTCGGTAGTGTACTGGGACAGAACGGCGTAGTTCTTGCCATCCTCCACAGCCTCCTCAATCTCCTTGAGAACTCGAGTGACCTCGTCCTTGAGACCCCGAACGTAGATGGAGTCAGCAGAGACGGGCTCCTCGGCGTCCTTGATCTCGTCACCAAAGGTGACTCGCACAAAGGGCTCGTGGCCCTCGGTGCCACCAACAATGGCTCGCAGAGTGGTGTTGTCGGGACCTCGGACAAACTTGTGCTCGGCCACAGGGACGGAGATGAGCTTGCCAACAATCTTGGCCTGCTTCTCTCGAATCTCGGCAAAGGACGAGTCGACAGCAGCAAAGGTGGCCTTGATCTCATCGGCAGAAGGGCCAAAGTCGTCCTCCTCAGAGGAGCCCTCGTAGATGAGCAGCACGTCGGCGTTGGCCTTGGGGTTCTCGGGAACCAGAACGGTCACGCCGTGGTCCTTCTTGTACTTGGCAAGGTTTCGGTCCTTGGGGCCAGCCAGGTTTCGCAGGAAAAAGGGGTCAATGTCGGACACTCGAGACACCTTGGAGGGCTCGTACTGGTTGACAAGAGCGACAATGGCCTTTCGGGCAGACTTGACAGCCTCCTCGTTGGGGCCAGAGGTCTCGATGGTCACGGCCTCGGCTCCGGCAGCGTACAGCTGGTCGGGCTGCTGGATGTAGATCTCCACCTTGTACTCGTCGGCAATCTTCTGGAGCTTGCCAGAGGCCTTGAAGTAGGTGGCCAGGGCCTGGGCGTGGGGCACGCTCTTGCCGTGGGCTCGGGAAATATCCAGAAGATCAATCTTGACAGAGTTGACCTGCTCAGACACCTTGTTCATGGCGGGCTTGATGTCCTTGGGAAGTCCCAGGAACTTGACGGTGTCATCGGAGGTGTTAGGGGCCTGGGGCACGGTGATGAACACAGAGGTGGCGGCAAACACGTCCTTGGCAGAAATGTACTTGTGCTTGGAGGCGGGGAAGGTCTCGGTGGAGGTGATGAGATCAGTGGACAGAGACTCGGCCAGACGCTCCAGACGCTCCTTGACGGTGGCGGTGGCCTCTCGGTCGCCAGACAGAGTGATGGTGGCGGCAGTGGTGAAGGCGGGGGCAAAGATATCGGGGATGTTGAGCTTGACGTCGTCGTGATCCTTGGTGAGATCTCCGGCGGTGTTGGCCAGGAAGGGGAACAGCACGTAGTTGACGTTTCGCACTCGGATGGTCATGTTCTTGACTCGCTCAGACACAATGGCAAAGATCTCCTGCTTGGCAATGGCAATGCCCTCAGCATCACCCTCGACAATGACCTCGACGGTCTCCTCGTCCTCGTCCACGTTGCCGTTGGACTCGACCTTGTCAATCTGGATGTGGGCTCCGGACTTCTCGAGAATGGGCTTCAGGTTGGAGCCTCGGGGACCAATCACGGCGGCTCGCACGCTGGCGGGGATCTCAAACTTGGCGACAATCTTCTGGGACAGGGCTCGGTGCAGCTCTCGTCGGGCCTTGGCCACGTTGTCGGGGGTACCCTTGATGACAAACGAGGTGTGACCGGTGATCTTGGAGGTGGACGAGTCAATGGTGGTTGAGGTGTTGGCCTTGACCTTGGCGATGATCTTGGGGAGCTCGGATCGCACTCCAACCTGCTGCTCCTCTCGCTTGAGAGTGAAGACATCGGAGATGGTGGAGGAGGTGGCTCGGCCAAAGGACTGGGGAGAGGGAGCAGCGGCAGCAGATCCTCCCTTGCCCCAAACGGCCTTGGGGGCAGGAGCACCACCGTTGAGAGCGGGGAAGGCCTCGAGAGAGTTGATATCAAGACCCTTTCGCTTGGAGGCGGAGGGAGCAGCAGCCTTGACGGGGGCAGGGGCAGTCTCGGGAACGGGGGAAGACTCCTTGGACAGAGAGCCCTCGGAAACGGTGAGGGTGGGCTCGGAAGCAGCGCTCACGGCAGCGTGTCGTTGCCGGAGAAGCTCAGCGGGGGACAGGTCGGACATCTGTGTTAGTGGTGGACCGTATGTATGCCAGATGGTTGGGCAATGAATCCGATGAAGTTCACATGTTCAATGGTCACATTGTTGAGTGGCCCACATGCTCAGTCACAAGCTCAGTGTCAGGGCGTGGCTCAACTCATTGCAACTCGCACGAAACAGATCATCAACAGACCCTCAACAGACCCCAACACTCCAAGACGATCCTCGACCTCAATTCATACTCACTTCAACAAAAAACAAACAAACAAACAGGGAGGGGACCAGACAAACAAAACTCTTCAAGTTGAGTATTCCAAACGGGGTTTTGGGGGTAGAGAGAGTTTTTGATGGGGGATGAAAAATAGGCGCCAACCTTGTCTAGAGGAGGTGACACGTTGTGCTACTTTTTTGGGGACAACCCTATTCCAGAGATGCAATGCAATGGGCCCCAAAATACGTGTCAGAAGCACTGTAATGCGGCTCACAGGTACAGCCACGTCATACGAATCAAAAACATTATGTGGAGAGTGATTGGACATTGGTATGCTGTGTGAGGGGGGACGTGTCATCACCATCTTTTTCAGTTCCCTCGTGTTGCATCATTTCCGAGGAACTCTGAGCTTATATATTTCATCCCGTCAGACCCTATTACGTCGTTGAAGAACATCGTCTGGAGCAATAAAAAATAGGGGAGGGCAAGATTGCAATGTTTAGACACCCTTACCACCCTGCAGAGGCACCAACCAACTTGAAAATCAAAAAAAGGGGCCGAGCAGGGATTTGAACCCTGGACCTCTCACACCCAAAGCGAGAATCATAGCTACTAGACCACACGGCCGGTCAATTGAATTTTTTCTTCGTTGAAACACTATAATCCGAAGCGACACAAGTCACGTGACCAAAAGTTTGAGTGCGATTTCCCGGGCCAATAGTGGTGCGATTTGAGTAGGAGTTTTCGGAGGGGGTAAATAATGAGCTGGTGTTTTCTTTGGAATGAAGACATTTGAGATATATTTATTATTCATTCTGTTATATTGAAAACCCCGCTTGGTCAAGGTTTGCGTGATTAGGTCATCGATAACGCGTGAGCTGCACGAAAATGGGAAAATGAATGTCGAGTAAGAGGCTTTAAAACGTTGATTATACGTTCAAAATGAGAGTGATATATGATTATTTAAACAAAGCCTATAAGATTGACAATTGTCTCAACTAACATCAACAAATGTTCACTTTAAAAGTGTGTCTTCCAATGACCACCCTCAATGTTCATTCCAAGCGCCTGGTTGTGAGTTAACATGTCAGGTGTATTTTGAAAAACTGATAGTCACGCAGCACGAGTGAATTATCCTTTTCAGGGGATCTTCGACAAGAGATTGGCTTCGATGAAAGATTGTGGAGAATCACGTATAGAGCTGCATGCCATACGAGATACAGTACAAGATTTGTTCATAATAAAGCTGAAACATGGGCAAGTAGGTTGGTTGGTTTTTGACGTCGTATGTCCCACGGTTAATTGAGTCCATGTATCGTACATTCCAACCAACGTGCTTTAATGTTATAATTTAATCAATTGAATTGCATGAGAAAATCAAAAAGTGGCTGCCAGGTGAGACTCAGGGGTGAAAGTTCGAATGGGGGTGATGCTGTCCTCAAATATACCAATGTATTGAGCATGTGGGGACCTCATAGAGTCAGTTTCTAGATCTTAACGATATATGTACCGCTTCCGGCGTAGGGTGGGCTTATAAGCAAGATTATGTCTCAAGTGCAGCATGAAGGGCCCAAGTGCACGACTAAACCACAGGGGTCATGGTGGATCTAAAGAGTTGGATCGAGGTAAGGGTAACGTTGGGTCTTTTTCTGGAGATTAGCTGGAGAATCAACAACATGTTGAGATGGCCATTCAGAGCTAGTTCATGGATGTAGGGGGTGATCTCATTCGACAAGAATCAGGTAGGCCTGCAAGCTAGATACGCATCTGCAATGTGACTGTGATGAGATGAGAAGACAACAGTATTGTAGTCCGAGTGAAGGTACACATCCAGAATCGGTTGACAGCCCATTTGCGTCATTCTTGTACCGACTTAAGATTCCAACCGGCATGTCGCTAGTGCATCAAACCCCTATTTCATGCATGAGGAGCGCTCGACCTAGCCGAAAGGAGAACGTTGTTCCAGACCATATATACAAGTAATCAAGAGCAACAGACTCCTTTAGACCATCTTCAACATGGGCGCCTTCAAGAACCTCTTTGCTATTTTTCGACGAGACGACCGGCAACGGCCCAGAGCCCCCGAACGAGCCAAATCGTCATCTGCACGTCTCCAGTCCACCGCCACAGGAGTCTCTGAGTTAGGAGTGTCCAAGACCCGTCCTTCAGTCCAGCGGGTTCAATCCGACGTTTCCAAGCCCAAGATTGGCTCCAAACGGTTCTCGTTCAGACGCAGTGTTTCTACGCCGACTCCGACTCCAGCTCAACCTGCAATCGCTCCCTCAGCAAACGACAGTGTTCCGAGTCTGGATTACTCCTTCGACCGCACCTTCCAGACAATTGACGAGGAGCCAGCCACATCAACAGTGGACACTCGCAAGTTCAGAGAAAGTCTCAAGAAGGAGCTTCTTCTGGACCTGGACGTGTACTCCAGCAAGAACGAAGACCGGCCATTGTCTCAGCTGTTTGACACAAACTCGTCGTCCCAGCTGTTTGACAGCAAGCACACTCTGGACCTGTCTTTCAGTCTCGATCCAGGCTCGAGTCCTAGTCTCGACCCAAGAGGCTCCAGTCTCAATCCCTCCGAACTTTCACCTCTCGGATTAGGCTCCAATTCAGGAGCTCCCAAGGTGCATAATTCAAGCACCCCCATTCCCCTGTTGGGATGCGACCACGCGCACTATCCCGACCACTACAGTCTTGATCTCGCTCCTGCTCTCGACTATTTGCATTTGAACTTCGAAATGGGTGGCGACGACACAGACACAAAGACGCTCGACTCGCTGGGAACAAAGACAGTCGATTCCCAGGACACCAAAACCAGCCTGGAAACGACGGCTCCTGACTCGGCGTCAGCGTCAGCCTCAGCCCCCTCCACTACCTCATCTTCTGCCAAGACCGCTAAGAACAAGAAGAAGAAGAGCAAGAGCAAGAGTAAGAAGTCAGCGACGATATCGACGTCATCCAAGCCATCTTCCCCGGCAATTGGCACGCTAGAATTCGACATGGATGATGATGATGACGGACTCGACTTTATGGCGCAAGAGCTCGAAAACATGAAACTGGAGATGCAAGGAAAACGCAACAAGAGAGAGTCTCCTGAACCCAGCACCAAGATTGACGTCAAGCCAGCCGAGAAGCTCACATCTGCTGACTCTGCTGACTCGCCTTCATCCAAGGGATCATCTTCTACTGGATCCACGGAGAAGACGAAGAAGAAGAAGAAGAAGAGCAAGTCGGACAAGTCTGGAGACACATCGGAGAAGGATAAACCCGATTCGGCGGGATCTGCTAATGCACCAATCGATCTCACCTCTCCAGTGGCCACGTCACCAGTTGATCTCACCAGCCCAGTGGAGTCTAAATCTGAAACCACTGCTGCACTTGAAACGACAAAAGACGTGCATCTGGATGATCCCATTGAGGTTGATCATAAGTCCATTGATTCTGAGAAGGTTGATGACGTAAAGGTCCAGAAACACGATGTCGTCCAGGACAAGGAGCATGAAGAGGAGTCTGATAAGCCCAAGGAGATTTCTACTCCTTCAACTCCAGTGAAGACTCCATTGAAGACCCCAGTCAAGGAGATTGAATCTTCCACTCTGACTCCTCTGAAGGAACCTCTTGTTAAGGCCGATGACAGTGCTCTTCCCGAGCCCACTCCTGCTGAGTCATCTACTCCAGTCAAGCTGTCTCTCGAGTCTTCCCTCAAGGCTGCCAGACCGGTTACTCCTCTCACCGAGCCCACTACTCCCAAAAGTCTGTCTTTCATTGCCACTCCCATTGGAACCCCTCAGTCGTCTTCCCTTCATGCATCGCCCTCCAAGACTCCCACAACCGCTACCACTTCGACCACGGCAGACGGCGAGCTCTTGATCCCCCCTCGAACGTCTTCTCTTCGACGTCCCGAGGTGGAGCTGGCCAAGCAACAGTCCAAGAAGAAGGAGGAGAAGACTGAAAGCAAGGATGGGTCGAAGGAAGAGAACGGGGCAAAGATTGAAGCCGAGCCTGAAGCCAAGATCAAGTCTGAAGCTAAGTCTGAGTCCAAGACAGAGACCGAGCCCAAGCCTGAGCCCAAGCCTGAGCCCAAGTCTGAGCTCAAGAAGAAGCCCGAGCCCGAGACCAAGCCTGAGACCAAGATCGAGACTGAACCCTCCGTTGAGAGTGAGCCTGAGGCAAAGACCGAGACCAAGGAGGTCAAGACAGATGTCGAGTCCGACACCAATCCCGACACCAAGTCCAAGCTTATCGAGCCTGAGACGGAGGCCAAGGAGCCTGAGACTGAGAGCAAGGACACAGAGCAGGAACTCAAGACTTCAGTCAAGATCGAGCCTGAGTCTGAGCCCTCCGCCGAGACTGCCGGCTCCAAGGAGTCGTCTCCTGAGCCCGAAGACCAGGACAAGACGTCCGATCAGGCTTCTGTGAAGAAGGACAAGAAGAAAAAGAAGAAGAAGAGAAAGTCCACCAAGGTGGCCACCGAGGACAAGGAGGCTCTCAAGGAAGTAGTCAAGGAGGAGGATGTCAAGGAGTCCATCAAGGAGAAGGACCATGATGCCGTCGTCAAGGAAGAGGTGACCGAGCCTAAGAAGGCTGATGCCGCTGAAACCGAGACAGCCAAGGAGGCAGAGGCAGATGTCAAGATCCTGACCACTGAAAAGGCCACCGATGTTGCCGAAGACAAGTTGGAAGCTGCGGTGGAGGCTAAGGAGGCCAAGGAAGCCGAGGAGGTCAAGGAGGTCAAGGAGGTCAAGGAGGTCAAGGAGGTCAAGGAGGTCAAGGAGGTCAAGGAGGTCAAGGAGGTCAAGGAGGTCAAGGAGGTCAAGGAGGTCAAGGAGGTCAAGGAGGTCAAGGAGGTCAAGGAGGTCAAGGGGGTCAAGGAGGATGCCACTCCAGTGGTTGAGACCGAGGCTGAGGAACAGAAAGAATCCTCTGAGACTGCCACCGCGGAATCAGAGTCCACTCCTGCCAAGCCTGTGAAGATTCATGCCAAGCCTGCTAAGGAGGACGCTGAGGTCTCAACCAAGGCTATTGCATCTCCTCCTGTTTCCGCTACATCGACTCCCGAACCCGAGACCAAGGAAAAGAAGAAGAAGAAGAAGAAGAAGTCCGAGTCCGGAGAGAAGACGGAGAAGACGGAGGAAAAGAAGAAAAAGGTGGTCATGCCTGCTGACGCCATGCTTGACGGCAAGTACTACGTGTACACATCTTTTGGCACCGGTATTCGAGGCATCATGGCTTCCACCAACAATCTGGTGAACATTCTGGCAGCCAACGATCTGGAGCCTCAGATTGTCGAGATAACCGTGCTTCCTCGAGCCCGACGAGTGTGGCGATTCCGGGGCACTGGTAAGGAGCTTCCTGCCGTTGTCAAAGACGAGGACGTGCTGGCAGACTACAAGGAGGTGTGCGAGGCCAATGAGGCTGGCACCCTTGAGGATTTGTTGGAGATTGGGCTTTAGGCCGCTAGACTGAAATTAGACAACCACAATACATTTATTTCATTTTATGCAAACCATGCACTAGTAAAGATGATTAGATATGTTTTTCTGATTATTACGGCGCTTAATTAATAGTCTAGTATTAGAGGGTGTGGGGTAAGTCTGTTCAAACCTGAGTTACATACGCGCTCTACTTGTAGTGTTCTAAGGTGTTCTCAGACAGGGCATTCTCAGACAATTGATCAAGTTCTTTAAGACAACAGACTTGGCTGACAATTTAAACAGATTTTTTCGATAACATTTATCTGATAATGAGCCCTTGTTTAGTTCACGCGCCATCTATGTATTCCGCATCGTTCCTGCCTAAGTCTCGTGCCTTGGGAGTAGAATAGGTTGGAATGTGAGAAAAGCATGGTTATGCTGGGAACGCACTGCGTGCCGGGTTCAATTGACTGATCGATACCAACGTTTGAAGGCAATATTCCTCGAAAATCGGGGCTTCGAAACTGGTACAACTGGTCACGTGACTCCACCACCCCCATGCCCCTCATCTGAGCAAAACCCCATTCCCAGAGTGTGATCGGATGCGGATCGGCTTTCTCTTCCTCGGTCAATGAGCCATTATTAACAAGAAGGCGCAGTGCAGAGTCGTCGGCACGCACGTGGGAAGGAGCGGCATTTTTGAGCCAGTTGCGGGTCTATCCGAATATTAGTTTGGGTGGCTAGAAGCTGAAGGTATTATATATTTAGTGCACAAGCCCAATGATTTCTTCTTGCTCTCTTATCTCCGTCGTTTTCAACCCTAGGGATCTGGGTTTTTTTTTATGGAGGCTCCCAAGTTGGTACGGCTACAATCTTGTTTATTCTTTGGTAGAAGTTGCGGCGTATCCACTGGGAAACATGACTGACCAGATTTGGGTCCAGAGAGATAGAGTGTAATAATCGTGGATGCGAAGTTACCAGTGTCGTGGGGTGCACAAGACTACCATATTTTCTTGTCATTTAAGCACGTGAAAATCCCCCAATTGCCATGTCAAAGTCGTTGTCCACCTCCCTTCATCCACCCAAGGTTGAAACCGTTAGGCAAATTAGGTTTGGGATTTTTCACTCCTCCGAACGACCCTCGACGCTCTTCTGCACACATCTTCTCCATCGACGCTTGCTAACATGGAATCCGAGGACCACGACTACGAAGCCCTCGGCGAAAACACGGGACTTGGCGCCAACATGATCGCTGGAGCCTTTGCCGGCATCATGGAGCACACAGTCATGTACCCCGTGGATGCCATCAAGACCCGAATGCAAGTGGGTCCTGGAGGCTCAGGCTCCATGTACAAGGGAATTGTGCAGGCCGTGTCATCCATCAGCGCCAAGGAGGGTGCGTCGAGTTTGTGGCGAGGAATTTCCTCCGTCATTGTGGGAGCAGGACCTGCTCACGCCGTGTACTTTGGAGTCTACGAGTTCACCAAGAAGAACTTGTTGCTGTACCAGGGACACACCGAGGACTCCTCCGACGAACACCATCCCGTCATCACCTCATTGGCCGGAGCTGCTGCCACCACCTCGTCTGATGCGCTCATGAACCCCTTTGACGTTATCAAGCAGCGAATGCAGCTGCCCGCATCTGCTGGAGGCTCTGCTGGAGCATCTTTTGGCCAGACCGCCAAAAATATCTTCAAGAATGAGGGCTTCGGCGCCTTCTACGTGTCGTACCCCACTACACTGGCCATGAACGTGCCCTTCACAGCCATCAACTTCACCGTGTACGAGTCTGCCTCCAAGATTCTCAACCCCAGCCGAAAGTACGATCCCCTGGGCCATTGTGTTGCCGGTGGTGTGGCTGGAGCCGTTGCTGCTGCCGTCACCACCCCTCTGGACGTTGTCAAGACGTTCCTGCAGACCCGTCGAGCCATGGGCTCCGAATCGCTGGAAGTGCGATCCACCAAGACCTTTGCGGGCGCCGTGAAGATCATCTACCGAGAAGATGGCATCCGGGGATTTTTCCGAGGTCTGCGTCCCCGAATTGTGGCCAACATGCCCTCCACCGCCATCTGTTGGACCTCTTACGAGATGGCCAAGTTCTACTTGGCCCCTAAGGCTAAAACCCAGGAAAAGTTTTAAGCCATAATGATTTACGAGTAATGATGTATATAGTTAAGAGTGATGAGACATGCTACCAAATGGTGATGGTGAGATAGACGACGCTGCACTTTTAGAGGGGAATGAGATAGTGTACTGGAAACAATCAGGCACGACTAACCAAGACTATGCTTCAAGGATGTCTTACACTCCTATGCAGTCTATGATCACTCTGAGTGCTCAGGCGACCTCTTGCCAAGCGACCTCTTGTCAAGCGACCTCAATTGTCTGTCAATTGTGGCTTGAGGTAATGCATCAGGTATCGTACTTATATACAATCTCCGTCCTGTAGCCCACCAATGAGAGTCGTATAGCAGGACGGAGATTGGACAATGTAAGGGGTATCGCGGTGTAACTTTTTGAGAGTTCACACAAGGTATCACTTTCTCATAGAGAGGGTATGGATGTTGAACGCTGTGGTTAGCTAGGCCAGTCGCCGTTGTCCTGAGATCACCAGTTTAGACCCAAGTATCTGTTCATGCTCCAGTATAGAGACAACGGGATTGGTTGGGCTGATCTAGACAGATGGAAGCTGGGGAACAGCATCCATTGCCCGATCGGGTTGCTTCTAAGCCTTTTTGAGACAAACGGACTGAGACAGGCCGAAGCACAGTCCAAGAGCAGCCCTTTTTCCCGACATATTCAAGGCAAATCCGAGAATAGCAAAAGGGTCCGATGCTGCTGGATATATGTCGTAATGATGCAGGTGAACTAGATGGAGCGTAAAGAAGATGTTCAAGAGCAACTGTAGGAGCAGCTATCAAGTGGCCCCTGATTCGAGCAACAGCAGGTATACATGATGTGCAACTTTTGGCGAACTTGCCGATGCGTGCGGCGTGCAGCATCTCACAGGAATACATTCTGCAAGATCCACTTCTTTGCAGCAGGTGTGCTTGTGAAACTAGGGTACCGATGGGCTTTTTGCTTGGGTTGAAAATCAGCCCATTTATATGCTTCGCTTGCTTAATTTCCCCTGGAAAAAACAGCCATACGCTGTATCTGTAGTTGAGAATATACGGCTCCTGATCCAGTCCAAGCGTTCTTTGTCCAGACCCAACAAATTTGAAGCAGCACTCGGAGATTTGAGATTTTTCGATTTCTGTCAACAATCAGTTGGATGAAAATAATTTGCACAGATTAGTGGTTCAAAAAGTGTGGTTCACTGCTTCAATACTGTATGAGAATACGAGTATCGAAGATTTCACTGATAAAGTAGAATGAGTAAGAGAGGGCGATTTCGAGCGTTCCAATTTCGAGTGTATCGAATTCGAGTATACCTTTTCTCAAAGTATTCCACACCCCCCAAAAAAAACCATCTCCAGATGTTCCATGAGCACGTGAACGGTTGATCTGTCTCGGTATTACTACGTGATCGTCCCTACTTGAAGATCCCTGCCCTCGACCCCAAGAGATCTGAAATAACCGAGATCTAATATGATTTGAAAACCCCCTTGGTTTCTTTTTGATCTTCATTGCATCGCAGAGCATCTGTCTTGGTCCTGCACCTCCAGGACGTCCTCTTTTTTTCACGATGAGATCATCGAAGGCAGCCACCATTAGAGGAGAGACAAGAGAAAAAGTATCGTTCGTAAACTGCACAAGCCAGCAGACCACATACGAACATAGGGAAACGCACGACATGGGCCCCTACAGTTGCTTGTTATCATAGTGAGTGTATTTCTTTTTCTGCTGTCTCTATGAGAGGCTCCATATTGCAAGTTGCAGCATGCCGATTTTGGTATCCGGACCGTGAGATGAGAGAAGTTTGTATAGTGAGTATTTCGGGTTTCAAAGACAAACAGTCAATATCCAAGGAGATAATGAGTTCAGAAACAGAAATAAGCAGAAACGTAGATGAGCCAGAAACACGAGTCGTCATTGTCTACCAAAAATGTATCTCTTGTCTGACTTTTTGCCGATATAATATTACGGCGGCAAAAGTTCATGCACCAGAAATTACTTTTTTGGAGGCGCATTCTGGGGCAAGAGGGTGCTTATCTGCTTCTATCTGCTTACTCCGATGACACCTCTTTGCTCTTATCTCGTCCACGAATGAGGTCCGGTTGAATTGTGTAGCATTGAAGGTTGGTGTGCATGCGGAATGAGGTCAAGGGATTTGAACCTAGACGACATCAGAGGGGTACGACATGGAGACCCTGGCTTGCTGGATCCACGTGGTCCTCGGGCTATCCATCTCTATTTCTAACTACGCGGCAAACGAATCCGGCGATGATAACACCCATGTATAGTAGGCGGGGTCTAGGTGTTTCAGGTTTCAAGAGGAGGTTTGAAAAGGTTAGACGTCGTGGCTGCTAAGGACGGGATCCTTTTCTAAGACATTGCCGGTTGCAGGTAGGTACGATAGTGATGAGACAGTGCCAATGGCCGAGATAGTAGGGATTGGCAACATGTAACCTGGAGATCCTACATTTATGATGACGTGGACATAATTATCTGGATACGACCTGCCGTAACTCATCACCCCGGACCCTGCTTGGCAGCTGACGGCCATCTGACGAATGTAACCCCCAGAGTTTGCTCAACAAAAGCACTATCAAGCTCAGGGTAGATAGACACAGAGTTGGTGGGGGGAACTTTTTGGCTTAGTAAGAGCAGCCTTTCAAACTCACTATCTATGCCCTTGTCACGCGTGCATGTGTATGTTTCGTGAGATTGGGGCTGAGTCCAGAGTCTCTCAGGAGAGCTCAGGATCTATGGCCTGGCGTGATATTTTCTGTCAAATCTCTGCACTGGTGCTTGCTGTCGTATCCTGAGGCGAACAACCACGACCTGGCAGGTATCTGGATGTGGACAGCCGCGTAAGGAGTACAGGGTGGCCACGATGACATGCCCCCAGTACAAGGGAAAATAAAGGCATTTCTCGACAAAACCAGAGTCACGCATAACGGAAACGTGGAGCACATGGATCTACACGACCGTCCCAGGCAGAAGCCCCGGTGCCCGTGCTTGGCAACCACCGGTTTCAAGCAGGCTTTGTTTCAGGCTAGCGAGTACGAAACGGTCTGGGTTAGGGAGCCGCTCCGAGGTGCCACACCAAATAAGCTTTTAAACCTTGGACACCGCATACTGCCGGGGGTACTCCTCCAGATGGTGCAACAAGAAATGTAAGATTCATGCCGTGTATTGAGCTCAGTACCTGGTACCTGGTACCTGGAGGTAGAGGCTCTAAGTGTTCACCTATAGTGCATGTATTGGGGGTGTCAGGGGGTGTGTGAAATCTTGCAGTTAGCACTGATCACCACACACCCCATGGCTAGTGCCAATGATACGAGCCCTGTTGGCTCCTGTGGCGATCCACAACTCTGTCATGTACCTATCCGGCATTTCAGAGTGTCGATCTGAAGGGATCGTGCTGATGTCAGGTATGGTTAACGTAGATTTGGTTTAACTCAACGAGGGACTACAAGTACGAGGACGGGCTGGAAACAGACATTAAAACATTCATTCAAAAAAACTCTCTATTCGCTGGTTACAATAAAAAAAATGGAGCGGAGACTAGGAGGCACTCTACCTCTAATCCCGGGGATGCGTACGCATATGCTGGGCGAGATTGTCCGACCGAGAAAACTTCTTGCCGCAAGTGTCGCAGTTGAAGGGCTTTTCTCGGGTGTGTAGGGACCGGAAATGTCGCTTGAGATGCTCCTGGCGCCGGAAGCGACGCTGGCAGTGGGTGCAGACAAAGGTCTTTTTGGAGTCGTCGATCGACGGCTTTCGGCCTCGGCACGACACAGGGATGATGATTTCGGGCTGGACGGGCAGCTCCGTGTCCACGTCGTCGCCTTCGTCTTCCACGTCGGGCTCGCTCTTCAACTCGGAGCCAGCCAAGTTGAGAAACTCGTCCTCGAGAGGCGAGTAGGTGGAGGCCGGGGAGGCAGGGGACTGCTGGGGGGAAAAGCTCGATTGCGAGTCAGAGCACGACGAAGTGTCTTGCAGCTCGTCGTGGGAGTAGTCGACCGCTGAGTTTTCAATGTCAAACAGGTGTTCGACGGAGAGAGTGGCGGGCTGCGATTCAAGCTGCTCGAGCTCGTCCTGCACCTCCAGCTCTCTCGGGTTGCAAAAGGATCTAGTGGGGGAAGGTGACGGCGACATGACGGGCATCTCGTACTGGTAGGGGGCCGAGGGAGGCCACAGCATGACCGGAGAGATGGACACGTCCTTGTTGTAGTCCGCAGGCGACAGCATGTAGAGGGGAGGAGTGGTGGAGGGTGTATGGGGGTAGTGGTGAGACAGCGTCTGCTGCAGCATGTGGATCTGCTGGTACTGGAACTGCTGCTGGGCGAGTCTGTGGGAGTCGACCACCTGGTGGTGAGGGTCCATGGAATGCAAGACGGGGATTTCCAATTCGAGGTCCATGTTGGCGATATCGGGGGTTTGGCTTTTCGTTTTTTCGGGTTGGGATGGTTTGGCGAGATTGGCTAATCCGGGTTTGGGTTTTTCCTGATTAGATGCGATGCGACACACAAAGAAGTTTTATAACGGCCACAAGAGTTTAATAAGTGGGCCAAAGGTTAGTGGGAAAGTAGTGCGGTGGAAAAGGCGAAATGGGGTGTCGAAACAAGAATGGTAGGGAAAGGTGTTGAAAGGCTTGAGAGGAGAGGGTATCAACCAAAATGACAGGCAAAGGAGTGACTGGAAAGGAATAAGGGTAGAAGGAAGAGGGGACACTTGTTTTGGCGCAGCCAGAGATGAGTGTCTTTTAGTAAAGGAGCGTGGTTAGAAGAGTATTGGTGGAGCGGGTGAAGGGGGGAGGGTGAAGGTGGTGGTGAGTGTGAGGATTGAGGATTGAGGGGGGTGAGGAAGCTGGTCAGGACCCACGATAGTTTTTGCCTATCGGGAGAAAAAAAAAGCTGCTGGAGAGGGGACATGTGGTGCTTTTGTACTTATCCCACCGAGCTGTGCTAACCGTAACACCCGCTTACGTTTACGACAGATAGTGAGACAGACGTGAACAACAGAGTTTGAACAGAGTTTGGATAAACTTTGATATATGGTTTACCAGCATTAACTTTTTCACAACTTTTCGTTTTCTCTTTTTCGCTTTTTTACATCACGTCCGTTTGTCGTTTTTCGCCTTTTCTCAGAGTTGGTAATATTAGCCTCTGCATCTCTACCTAAGCGTGTTTCGTCTTGCCTCACGAAGGGAGGCCATGTGAGCTCGATTGCAGCCTCTGGGCGCTCCGTTGCAGCTACAGCGGGCCGGCAAGCGCCCCTGGACCCACCCAACCCTTCCGGCCATCCTGCCAGAGCTCCTATCTCCCTCGCTTAGCGGGCTCTGACACCTGCCACACCCCGGACTTGGTCTACAGTCCCAATCTAAATTTCTGCTGCCACCCAAGACTCATAAACCGACTTCCTGTTTCGACGACATAATAATATTTGTGCTGCGCGTCGGGGAAAAATTATTTGCCAAAATTATCTCGTGAACTTCAGAAGGTCATTATATTTTTCAACATGGTGGGCCTGTCACTGGCCCTCTGGTAGTCTTTTAGAAGAAAAATGAGACCCCTGGCCTGTATCTTCCCCGCTTGGCCTCGAGACTCAGAATGAGAGGAGGTTAGCTCCACACGTATGGGCACCCGGACCTCGCCGCGGTATCCATCGCACTTCTCGCATCTACATGTCTACATGGCCTTCTTAGATTGGCCCCGCAATATAAGCTCTCGATCTAGGAACTGGAAATTAGCTTAGAGAGGGAGAGAGAGGAGAGACAGAGACCGAGACAGTGAGAGACAGAGAGAGAGAGAGAGAGAGGCCTACTGCACAACGCGAAATTACTACGCAATCAAAACAAATGTCTTCTTCGGGGTACGAGGCTTTTGTTTTTCGTTTTCGCACGCCGTGAGCTCCAATTGAACTCTTCAGAGTATCGCCAGACTGTCTCCTGACGTCACCTATAGCTGAGCCCCCATATTTAGCATCTACAAGATCCACCGTGGAGTGAGCCCAGACGATAGGCAATCTGTTACTAACTCGGAGGAAGGCCAAAAAGCAAACAGGAACGAGGTAAATGCGATGTCAAGTGGATGCATCGCCCCATCGAGTGACACTCGTACTCGCAAGTCACATAATCTGCCCACTTTTGCGAGAGGCAGAGGTCAACGGCAAAAAATATTCAAGAGAGCCTTTACAGCAGCTTGCAGAGGACTTTTGACAATGGGGAGCTCGGACATTGTGCAAACGACCATCTGCCTCTTACCAGACTCTCTTGGTCCCCGATAATACAAAAATCTCTTTACATTTGGCTTTCGGGTCCTTGCCCAAGCAGCCAGGGCTCCATGTCCCGTTCTTTTGTTCTCTAGGGCCGTCTGGGGTAGGTATGAGGGTCGAGATAGAGGCCAGTTCAATGTCAAACTCTGATGCCGACAAAAGGCAAACCTGACACACGTCATAAGGCCGCGTGTATGACCAGAGGGCTCGAGCTACGCGAGGACTCACGGCCACGCAAGGGCTTGCAGAGATGCGACCGTTGTTGTACGCATTATATAAACAGTGCTGTAAGCCACAGTCTGCAAAAAGGCAACCGTTTACGGCTCAGAGCAGAGCTCACAAGACTCGGCGGAGCTTGCAATATCACCGGAATACTAACCTTGTACGGAAACAAGCCACGACGGGACATCTCAATGACAGATGGCCCACATCCCCAAAGTGTACCCTGCGCGGCAACCAATGTAACACGACGGAAACCAAAGGTTTTCCGCAAATGGCCACCGGCATCCCTAGGCCTACAACTAAGCTCTTGGGTTTTGGCGTGCATGCGTCTGACCGACAGCTCTTACAGGGCCCTGCAATCTGAGTCCATAAATCTCCACACTTTTGGTGCAGGTACTATTGACGCTGCTGAGAGTGTATCAGGGGAGCGAGTGGGGGTTCTATGGATGGGTCCCTGGTCAGGTGCTACCTTGTGTAACATGGCCTCTGTTGTGTCTTGTAACGAATCCAGAGTCTCGATCTCTCAATATAGTTGTGCATCGCAGTACATTATTTTTTACGGCCATGGTGGGACGATTACTGAGAACCAGGTGCACTTTGTCCAGCAGGTGGACCAATGGCAATGGAGCTGGAAAAATGCTCAGTAAGCGAATGCGTAGACATGGTCGGACTACCCGTTCTACTCGTACCGATACAATCTGGATAATTCTCAATTGGTTGGCTCCCTTTTTTTCTGAGGAACTCGTAAAGGCTTCCCAAACGGTCTTGTAAAATAGCCCGCAGCAAAAGAGCATCAGGGCACACAAACAAGAAAAAAGCCCCCGCTCCGTCGGCCACGGATATAAGCCGCGGGTTGGTGGTCAACCCAGGGCAGTTCCTTGTGCCTGCTTTGCGCTGTTGCCAATGTCTATTCCTCCAGATGATGCCGTATGGTACGTCAGGCTCAGCATTGACTTTTACAGAAACATACCGGCTATTTTCTTTGTCTACCACTCACCTTGTCTTAGGCCCAACGTTGAAGCAGGAAGAGGGGATAGCGTTATGGCCCGAGCTTGGCTAATTGCAGTTTGAATTTGAACCTTGCCAGAGCCGATATTATATTCTCCCTCTGGGTTTTCTTTTATCTGAGGAAAGCCAGAAAAAATACAAGCTCCGGCCAGAATGACGCTTGCACGTACAGATCGTGATCTGAGACAGCGGAGGGGGACCGGACGCGAGGGCGAAAAAAAGACAAAACAGCCCTCATTCGCTGCACTGCCCCGGACGGGACCAGCGGAGGTTCCTCTCCACACCCCTCGTATACTTTGCTGTCCTGTGCAATGGTTGGCTTGTCTATACGAGAATCGACTCCACTGATACGGACGCAGTCCTGCACCTATAGTAGACAAGAGTACTGTGCCAATTGCTCACACACACCTGGTCCATGTTTACTTGTCTTTCTGCAGCTACTGTAGTGCAGAGAGGCGGCTCTTGCAGAGGGTTTGGCAGCGGTAGCAACAGGCGCACCAGATGCTTGGTCAGCCGGAATTTTTCAATATATTAAATTTACAATGGCCGCCAAAGACCCAATCGGGCACAAACACGGCCTCTTTGAGCGAGGCGCTCCGGCTCTTGTTCAAATCAGGTAAATAGAATATATGCAATAAATACATGAACCGAGCGTTAGTACTGTCGACCACCTCAATGGTACATGGCTGAGGGCTCAGGCTTGGCGACATTGTAGTTAGGGGGAGAGGAAGCCAAGCCCTCGCTGGCGGTGGCATAGGACGCTGCGTCAAACGGCTTTTCCTGCTCCGGCGGAACCACAGTTGCGGCTCCAACAGTGGGCGAGTATCCAGGCTCGTAGCCAGGCTCGTTAGGCTGCATGTATGCGTACTCCGCCATGGGGGGAGCAGTGGCCATGGCGTTTCGCTCCTGGTACCGCTTGAAGGGCACCAGATCAAACGCCAAAATGATCAGGTAGAAGCCGTAGAAGAAGGACAGCGACCACTCAAAGCCTGCAGCCACGTTGGGCTCGTTCTTGTTGTTGCACACCACGAAGATGACGGCCAGCACAATGGCTATGGCGACCCAGACCCACCGCAGAATGTACGATATTCGCAGACGGCGCACATCCGGGTAGTTTTGGTCCAATAGGGTGAACTCGGCTGAATTGAGAATGGCAGAGATACCCAGTCCCACAATGAAGAGTACCAGACAGCCTGCGTGCACGCTGTGGTGGTTCTTGGTGTCGAAGATGGACACGAGAATGATTCCAACCTGACCGAAAATGCCAAAGATGATGGCGCCCACAGACAGCCACTTTTCAGCCTGCCGGTGGTTGCGCAAAAGTCGACCCTTGTGTCGCATCCATCGCTCGAAAATCAGAGCAAACATAAACAGACCACCCTGAGTGGCTGCACAAGCAATAAACACGGGTTTCAGGTTGGTTGCTCCAACATCGGAGATGTACGCCACCTTGTCGTCAGGATCCATAAAGTCGTAAACAGGCTTGCCCTGAGCCGCCCATGCTGACATAAGGGCAATGAGCATTCCCCACCAGACCACACAGGCAAACAGCGGAACGATCCACAGGAATCTGTACATTTGAAGCGTGAGGCGAGACCGAGAGAGCAAGCGCGAGCGGAGACTGAGACGGGTCTTTAAAAACCGTCTCCAAGTAGCAATGTCAAACTTTGCAAAAAGGAGCTATATCAGTGAAGAGCGGCTTGCAGTGCTTTGATCTGCATGATGCGTCAACAATACTTTTGTTCGCTTGCGCCAGGCGTATCTGACTTGTTTGCAAAGCTACAGACAGGAAAATCGAGTCCCATACGGATATCTCCACAGCAAAGCTGCTCTCAAAATCTCTAGTCTCTACGCCTCCTCCAGGGTAGCATTTTCCTGGACTTACTATAGTCGGATGATCGACTCAAGGTTAAACTCCTTCATGCCAAAAGCAGTGAGCAACACACAGCCCAGCAGTCTTGGAGGAAGCAGAGAAGAGGCTGAGGAACACTCGTCCTACTTGTACTATTAATAGTGGAAGAGAGCTACATCACTCATGACGCAGGCTGTGCACGACGCCAGTCTTCTAGCGCGCATTACCGTGACACATGAGGCGTCGGACAGACTAGGTGACATCACACGACCACGCTAAGCCTTGTCTTAGACTCTTTCTCGGTAGCAAACCAGCAAAATCTAGGTTTCAGACCGCAGTCTTGCTGACTGTTTTACAAGAGCTGTGGCGAAAATTGGCTGTGTTGAGAACTTGCAAGAAACCTGTTGGAAACGAAAGACTTAGAATATTGGGTTTACATTCCATTCATCTTACACTTCGATCTTTGCGTGAATGGATGGTTTAGTTTTTATTTCCTTTTTTTATTCTTCCTTTTTACCTGTCAATCCGTTCCTGAGTCTGTTGCATTACTCGACCAGTCGAGGCCATGAGATGACCTTGAAAAACCCAAACTGTCGTGAGTTCGATTCCCACAAAATGTACCTTCGGTGCAGCTTTGGATACCTCGGCAAGAGTTTGACACAATTAAACGTGGCTGGCCACTTTCCCCGCCAGGCACAATACATGAGTGGGTCGATTGATACAGGAGAAAAACAAAACATGAAGAGCTTAATAACTATACGAAATTAGAAGATGCTTGGCTTCTCTGTCGCGCTTCTAAAATGAAATTTAATGATCGCTTCAGACTACCGCCACAAAGGTTCTATCAAATGCTCAGCCATAAATGTTTTGCCCTCCAACAAAGTCTCACATCTGGGCTTAGCCTGGTATGTTTCTTTGTTGGAATTGCTTTTCACTTTGAGGTTCAACCACCCCTGCATGGCATCGTTGAAACTGATACAAGTACCTCCACCTTCGGACACCCGGCGGTTACTTTCGTCCGATGCACGTATTTTTTCTACGAGTCGAGCACTCGCCACGGTCGCGATAGAAGTGCAATTGAGTGTGTGTGACGTTAGTTCACGTAGGAATGGAGGCTGGAAGCCTCCTTCGTTCCAACCATTGACATGGGGTTCGATTTCGTACCCAAACAAGGCGACGACAAATATTTTTCAGGCCCGTTTTTTCCTTGTGTGTACCATGAAGCGAAAAAGTGTCCTCCACCGTCTCGAATAGGTTAGTCAAGTTTGGTCAGGGTTAACAGTTGTGCTAGTGGGGGCCAAAAGTTTACGCCTCTCATGCGACCTGACCACAATTTCCGTTCTCGTCGCCTCGCCTTCGCTTAGACCTCTTTGATGCGCCTGTAAAACGGCACCAGTGGTTTAGTGCAGCTGCTAGTTTTCGGGTCCAGGCTCTCGGGCGGTTGTACTAAAAATAAGAGGACGCGTCCTTTTAGGCGCAGAAGGCCGTTTTTTTTGCGTCTTCCTTGTCTCTTGTGAAACACCACTAGCTGCTGTCAGTCCCGTCGAGAAAGGAAATGAGATGGGCCACATTGGCCCAGCGTCTGCGTCCGTCTCTTTCTCGCCATCGTCGTCTCTCTGCATCCGTCTGTTGACCACGTCTATTTTTGCCAGATCCATACACAAGATCGGCCCAACCTAATCTCTCGGAAATCTGCCCTCAGAGTTAGACCTCAGCATATCATCTGCAGCTGGAGATAGTGGAGAGGGGCCAAATTGAACAAGGACGAGACACACTGTACATGAGATTGGCACGCTGGAATGGAGAGGGGCACTCTTTGTGGCTTGGAGGGGCCGCACGACGGAATCCGAAACCCGTCTCTTGGCCTTTGCTTTAGTACAAGTGGCTATTAATCTAACCCTTCATATACAAGGAGCAGTGACAGGCAAAGACTTGCATCTCATTTGCCCCGTGGGGCCTCTTGAAACAAATCACCGACGTCAGACTTCCCCACTAATGTAGTGCCATCGTCGTTCCGGGCCCTTGTACGGTACGGTTAGCTTCAACCTGTCACCTCTAAAGAGTGCTAGTCTTCTGACAGCTCTTAGATAGTCGGCTGAAACAAGACTTGACCGACAGAGAGGGAGATAACGTGCAGAAGTTTGCTTGAAAACACGAGATTCGACCCCACGTGCTCTGCACTATGAAACGAACTCCACATAACCACACAGGTCAATGTTGCATTCCACGGGTGATATTTGCCCACGTATTGAGCTAGGGCGGTAGTCACAAGCTACTTGTGTCTATTATTAGCTGATCCCACTCGATAATATTTTCCAGAGCCCAGTCTTGTGAGATTGACATACTGTAAAACCGTTATTTTGTCTTGTCCACAATGTAGCCCACCCTCCCGAACAAAAATGCTCAAAAAGAAACATCCGCAAGCTCAAAAAATCGCTATCAGTCGGATGCCACGGAAGTGGGTTAGTTCCGGATAGATACACAAGTGGCGTGATTCAATAGTCCCGAGTCTAGCGGCGCAGTAGAATGGTGTTGGTGGGTCCTAAGCGCGCATACTTGACGGTTGTTGGAAGAGTAACTAAATTGTATAGAGCATTTAACTAAATGATGGTACCTGCCGATTTACCAGCTAACCGAGTGCAGAAATGTTTAGTCGTCAGGTATGTTTCTTATAACAGGCCAGAAAAAACTTGATCGAAAAAACCCTCCGGATTCCTCTCTCATTATGTCCTCATCATCTTAGTCAGCAACACTTCTTAAAGTTTCACCTCCCAACCTAATACAAAAAAAATCTCGAGGGTGCATGAGAAGCGTTTTGAAGTATCATTCACCACACACTCACTATGGATATCTTCAAAGTACTGTCTCGAGGAGCGACGATCCAGCGAAACGGTAAGCACAGAAAGGACCTGACTCTGCTGAACCACGCGGCCCCCAAGGACACCCAGGACAATGTGGACATTGAAGTTGCCCGAGAAACGGACTTTTTCAAGACCAAGACAGAGACCTATTCCAAGAAACGGGTAGCTGAAGAGGCCCAGTTGGACAATGACGAGGAGGATGAGGTGCCCCCTCCCATCATCAGCACTCCCGAAGAGGCTGTTGTTTTCCGAAACAAGCACAAGATCAACATCACCGGAGAAGACTCGCCTCTTCCCATTGGGTCTTTTGAGGACCTCATCACCCGATTCAACCTGCATCCCTATCTTCTGGCCAACCTCAAGAAGAACAAGTACACAGACCCCACTCCGATCCAGTGTGAGAGTATTCCTACCATGCTGAACGGCCGAGATCTCATTGCCTGTGCTCCCACCGGTTCCGGTAAGACCATGGCCTACAGTATTCCAATGGTGGAGATGTTGGGCAAGAAGAAGGAATCCAAGGACGCCAAGAAGGGAATCAAAGCACTTGTGGTTGCCCCCACAAAGGAGTTGGCGTCTCAGATCTTCAACGCTGTGTTTTCGCTCTGCGTTGGTGTTGGAAAGAAGAAGGACGAGCTGAAACCCTGCTTGTTGGACAAGAGCACGGCTGACAAGCTGCGAAACGGAAAGGTCAGCTCTCAGAAATACGACATTTGCATTACCACTCCTCTGAGACTGGTGTCTGCCCTCGCTGATGGCAGTCTGGATCTGGGATCTCTGGACCTGGTCATCTTCGATGAGGCCGATAAGCTGTTCGAGAAGGGTTTTGCCACCCAGGTGGACGACATTCTGGCTGCCTGTCCCTCTGGAATTCAGAAGACTCTGTTTTCTGCCACCATTCCCGCCTCTGTTGAGCAGCTGGCCAACAGTATCATGAGCACTGATCCTCTGCGTATCATTGTTGGAAACAAGCAGGCTGCAGCCCAGACGGTCGAGCAGAAGCTGGTGTACGCTGGAAACGAGGAGGGTAAGCTTGTTGCTATTCGACAAATGGTCCGAGAGGGCCAGCTGGTGGCTCCCGTCATCATCTTCTTGCAGTCCATCGACCGAGCCAAGGCGCTGTTCAAGGAGCTTGTTTTTGACGGAATCAACGTCGACCAGATCCACGGAGACATGACTGCGGCCAAGCGAGCGTCCGTCATTGACCGTTTCCGAAACGGAGACGTCTGGGTGCTCATCTGTACCGACGTTCTGGCTCGAGGTATTGATTTCCGAGGCATCAACCTGGTCATTAACTACGACGTGCCCCAGTCTGCACAGTCGTATGTGCATCGAATCGGACGAACCGGTCGAGCTGGTCGACTCGGAAAGGCCGTCACCTTCTTCACCAAGGAGGACGCTACCAACGTCAAGGTGGTGGTCAACGTCATGAAGCAGTCTGGACAGGATGTGCCCGACTGGCTCAACAACCTGGCTCCTCTGACCCAGAAGGAGCGAGACAATATCAAAAACAGACCCACCAAGCGAAAGAAGATCTCTACTCAGCATGCTCTGGCCAACAACAAGAAGAAGCGGGCCAAGCAGCAGATGAAGGGTCTCAAGAAGATGAAGAAGGACGACGAATAAGTTATTGTGGACCGCCAACGGCCATGCTATACATCAATGTACATCAGATATTATAAACACACAGTCTACGTTTACTCTCAATTCAATAGGAACGCCAAGCGTCAGTTTTAAATTACATGTTAATCGGATTTCGAATGTCCAATTTAGTGCTTGTCAGCAGAGGGGACCTTGTAGCCAATGACGTTTCGTCGGCCAATGACCTCACCGAGGGTGAAGAGACCGAGAACCTGGACACCGTAGGCAGTGTATCGGAGAGCGTCGGTCTTGGTGATGGACTCGGCGCAGTCAATGACCTTCTGGGGCTTGATGGCGTAAGACTTCAGGGAGTTGAACAGGTTCTGGTAGACAGACTGGAACTGAGAAACAGAAGGGGGAGCAAAGCCCTCCTTGAGGTAGATCTGCTTTCCGAGCTCACCAGTAACCTTGGCCCAGTAGACGGCAGCGTTGGTGATACCTGAGTTAGTATTGCTGTTGACAGTCGTTTCAAGAGTCAGAATGCAGATTTGGCAGCATTGAGTGCTGGGTCGAAACCGATTCCAGTTTCGTTACTGGCAACGAAACTTGAACCGACGACAAGGTCGCCCTAATATAACGTGTCTCCATCTCGTGGAATGTCGTTGTTGCACCATCCTCAAACACCCCCGAAATGACACAATCACGCCCAATCAAAATAGGACACGCGGGCACAAGACTCTCCCTGCTTTTTCTCCTCTCCAACATGCGACTCTGTCTCTGTATCACTGGTTATCGCCGAAAAATCGACAAGTTTCCTTTCTCGAGAAATACTCACCCTGGACCTTGGCTCCGAGACCCTGGACCTTGGAGGTAGCCTTAGAGGCAGCGGTGGACTGGAATCGCACCTGCTGGAAAACGCCAGTAACTCTGCTTCGGAACATTGTGTGTAGTTTAGGTGTGCTGATTTCACAAGACGATGTGTATGTAAGAGTTTTTCTACCGCAGTGCTGGGAGGTTGGCCCAATCAGAATGCACGGGGCAGGAGGGCTCTATTTGGAAGTTCGGGTTAGGGGAAGTGTATTTTGTCGTGACGAAATAGAATGGTGTAATGGGGAAGATCATATCAGTTTGGTTCACCATGACTATACTTATTGTCGGGTTGGGCAGAGGTTTCAAGTGGCTAATGATTATATAACCTGACTACCAGGTAGTATTTATCTTGGGAACCTGCGTTTTTGAGTGTATTGTCACCATTCACATTAGTAAGCTGATAATGTGAAGAGATGTTCGTTCAGGATGCTCTAATTGGTGTGATCAACCGGCATATAAGAGATAGTTGACGGTGGCTGATACCTTTCTGGTTGACTGATCTAGAAAGCCCATACCTCATATATCTTTCGTGGATACTTTACATCAGCCATCAACCAATACTCACTTGTTTATTCAGCTTCAATCTCATGTTTGGTCAACTCTATCATGCATGGAACTTTAAAAAATAGTTTGGAATTGAAAAAAATAGAATAGGCCAATATCCAGCCAAACGGCACTATACAAAATCCTTCGTCTCGCCCCCCAAGTTCCCCTCCGCAGCTTCACACGACTATTCCATATGACTGCTGCTGCTGCCTCTTCCGACGCGCCCGAAACCACAAAGCTGGCTGGCCGAGAGCTGTTTGAAAAACTTGGAAAGCCCAAGACTATTGTGGCTCCCATGGTGGATCAGAGTGAGCTGGCCTGGCGAATTCTGTCCCGTCGACACGGAGCAGACCTCTGCTACACTCCCATGTTTCACGCCAAGCTATTTGGCACTTCTGAGCGATACCGAGAGGAGATGTTTGGACCCATGGATGGAGATGTTATGACTGATCGGCCTCTGGTGGTGCAGTTTTGCGCAAACGACCCCGACGAGCTGCTTGCGGCTGCCAAGCTGGTGGAGGACAAGTGTGACGCCGTGGATCTGAACCTCGGATGTCCCCAGGGCATTGCTCGAAAGGGCCACTATGGATCCTTCCTGATGGAGGACTGGGATCTGATCCACAAGCTCATCAACAAGCTGCACCTGGAGCTCAAGGTGCCCGTCACAGCCAAGATGCGAGTGTTTGACGACCGAGAAAAGACTCTGGAGTACGCCAAGATGATCATCAACGCTGGTGCACAGTTTCTGACAATCCACGGTCGAACCAGAGAAATGAAGGGTCAACAGACCGGTCTGGCTGACTGGGAAATCATCAAGTATGTGCGAGACAACCTGCCCAAGGACACTGTGGTCTTTGCCAACGGAAACGTGCTGTATTCGGAGGATATTGAAAAGTGCATGGAGGAGACCACCACAGACGCCGTTATGTCCGCTGAAGGCAACCTCTACAATCCTGCAATCTTTAACAAGCCCACTGATAAGGACGTCAACTTCCCCCGAGTGGACAAGATGCTGCGAGAGTACTTTGAGATTGTCAAGGAGACTCCTGGAAAGGCTTCCAACACCGCCATGAAGTCGCACTTTTTCAAGATTCTGCATTCCTTCCTACCAGTGGAGACCGAGCTGCGAGCCGAGATTGGACGAACCTCCAAGGCTGGCTTCGATGTGTGGGAGAAGATTGTCGAAAAGGTCGAGGAGAAGGTGGCCAAGATCTACGAGGACCCCAACGTCAACGACGAGATTGTCATTGGAGAGGAGGAAGCCTGGGGAGGAGCTTACCGAACCGTGCCTTACTGGCGATGTCAGCCCTACTTCCGAAGATGTAACGGAGAAAAGGCCAACACCATGGTGTCTCGACAGCAGAAGGAGGCTGCTGAGGCCAAGAAGAAGCGAGAGGCTGAGAGTGGAGATGAGGCCGACAAGGAGGACAAGGAGACCGACGTCAAGAAGGCCAAGCTGGAGTAGTAGCACAAAATAATTTATTCATTGAACGTTAGACGGTAGAGTGCTTGTATGTTGAGGTTGACTTTCTTGAAAGAAAATTAGAGACAAAATCTAAGTCCTGGCAACCAGCTGTTTGCTACGAGTGATATACCGTACCAGTACTAAATTCTGGAAGACTACCAGCACTGGCACTCGATATCTCATGCATGATCCATTAAAAACTATATCGCCTGAAAATGGCCTTCTGGTCATCGACCCACTGGGGATAATTGAGCCCTTTCGGCCACACAAACGGCTTGCCATCGATTCCCTTGGTAGCGAGTCTTTTGGCAGACTCGTTTCCATGATGCCTGGAGTGGGTGTGCTTGAAAACAATCAGATGGTGACAGCCAGAAAGCTTCTCCGCTTCTCGAGCAAAGTATCGGATGATAACCACCAGATCTCTGTTTTCCACTGGCCTTCCCTTGGTGTCAATGTATCCGTTTTTCTCCCACTTCTCTCCTTCCTTGGTGATGCAATCAATGGCGTATTGAGAGTCAGTTAGAACTTCCCACCGGTATGAATCGTAGATTCTGTGGGTGAAAATGAGTCTCAGAGCCTGGAAAATGGCGTAAAGCTCCGCTCTTTGTCTTGTCTGTTTTCCTTCAACCGGTCCAGAAAAGTTGAATACGCTTCCGTCGTGAAACCAGGCTCCAGCTCCGGCCTTGTCTCCCTCGCAAGCTCCATCAGTGTGCACTGTCAGCGTGGGCTCTCGCTTCTTGAACGGAGATCCCTTGGCGAATGACCGCACCTTGTTCCAGGCTTCGTTTTCGTTGTCGAATTCAAGAGGAGCAGAATTGGGATGGTGAAGGGACATGTGATAGGCCATATGCTTGTCAACATAGACACAGGGCTTTCGTCCAGTCACCACAGCGTAATATTTCTTGCCCGAAGTGGTTTTGACCAGCTGGCTTGAGTTCTTGGACACAGCCATTGTCCATTCGAGAGCAACGTCATTCTTCCAATCATTCAACGCGTCAGCCTCGTCTCTGTTTTCTGTGAAGGCGTCAACTAGGCTCTGTTTGAGTTGATCCAGGCCCGTGAAAGTGGTCGCCTTGAGCAGGAAGGGTTGTAGTGCACACTTGTTTCCGCTCAGAAGACACACCCAACTGACTACATAGAGCCATTCGAGGGGGTTCTCGTACTGTTCAGGCAGTAGTTGGTCCTTGTTTCCGAAAACGACAAAGTCGGAGATAGTCCATCCAAACACAGACTCAAAAAGCTGTTCACGCTGCTGAATCCAGGTACCAGCCTGAAGACGCGCACGAGCAAGTGATTCGGGCAGCCATGGCTGGATTTGTTGCCAAATAAAGGGTGCAGACAGCTCGGTAGTTCGACAAGGAGTAATGGCTTCATTAACGGTTTGATCCAAGAGATAGAACCATCGCAGAAGAGGCACGATGGTTTCTTTGGAACACAGTTCGTCCTTTGGAGCAGGGTGACGTTCTTCCAGACTGTTTAGTCCGTTTCGGAATCGGTTCTTGTCTTCCTGAGAAAAGACAACTTTTGCGCACTGAGCTTGCAGTTGACTCAATTGCGGACAAGGAGTTTCTCTGGCAGCCTTGAGAACGATCTCAGAACCTAGTGGAGTCTTGAAGTTGATTGCGGTCGAGTAAATCATTACTCTGGACTGGATATTTTTCCGCCTGGGGTTCGTGTGTTATGTTGTGCGTGTTTTCTTTTTGTTAGTTGCAAATCTTGGCAAGGCTTGGCATCAGCATTATATACGGCACGGCTGGGAAACGAGGATATGATAATGTATGTATGGTGCATGACAGGCGCATGCCCAGGAATTCTTTTCTTTCTTTTACATTTCTTTCTTGTGGTGAGGGCGGAGCAAATTTGGCACGCGTACACCCTGTTGAAGAATGTCCATTTGCATTGACTGAAAAATAGTAAAGCGATTATAAAAAGGCTCCTGCTGAATTAGAGACAAATAGTTCAAGAAATCCATCATTTACAACTTCTCAGATCAATTTGCCACTCTCTTAAGACTGAGGGATATATCTGTTTGGGACGCGTCGTCATGGTACCCACTTTGCACGGCTCTATCTGCTGAAAGGTTCGGGAGAGTCCCTATTGGAGCAGATAGCAGGAGCCCTATGAACCTTGCCAGTAGCTAAATCAAGCCAGTTTTCATGTCCTCCCTGCTTGCGCATATGTATCCATGGACATGTCCGTTAATTAATATATAGATATTTTGCATTGAGTAGGGTTTTCAAGTGCATTCCTTGTCAGCATATGTGTAGATGCTAATAATAAGCTCAACTAATTGGATGCGTACTTAGATGAGAATTTGTTAGAGGTGCACTGATAGAGGGACAGTATGCTGTTAATAGGACCACTGTTATGAGGGGCATTTTTTACAAGAAAAAACGTCATAAGGAGAAATGATTATGCATCAGTTCGGACTCCAAGAAGAAAATTGCATGTTTATAACGATATGGAAGGCGTATTGTGCGCATCGGAATATCTGCACACATGTATTTTATGCCAGAACGGCCAGGATATTGACCTCGGCTATAGCGACTCAAGGGAATGATCTGGACCACCTTCCGACCTGCTTATCGGTCTGCAAAGGAGGAGAGATGTTCGCAGACTAAGCCATGGAAGTTGTAGTCCAATGAGCTACAAGAACAGTATGACTCGACTTGCATAAATCCGAGTCACGTGACACTTGCGCTAGATCACGTGCATAATCTTTTGTCTGTGGCCGCGGGGGAATGCGCAACGTTAAGAGACATACGCGCTTGCTAGCGGGAGTCTCGGAGGCATCTGACTATACAAGAACTTGCAGTAGTATCTGAGTGCGTGCGTAGGGCGTGGTTGAGACAAAAATATTGGGGGTTTATATGATACTCACTCAATTTCAAATACCAGCCATCTTTCCACCTCTTGCACCCTCCAATCATCCCATCCCTGATATTTCTACGCCTCTTTCCCACCCCACAGAGTTCAATTTCGACTGCAGATGAGGTGCACTATCTTATGATGCGATAAGCCACAGTATGCGCACCACGCACACCAGCCATGTAGAAGATGAGTGGGAGGCAATGACGTTAATGACACGGTTCTGACACAGATCAATGCTAGTGTGATAATTTGGAGCTAGTCACGGCCTAGGTGATCTCCTACAACGTCCCAGGAGCACCTAGCACTGCTGCCTGTAGCAACAGTCACCATCTCGATCTCCTTCCGTCTCTTCAACGTTCTCGTGTGGCTTACTCCACCACCCGCCCCCGAGTCAGCCGCCACTGGCAAAATAGACTGTCACGCCACGTTGTTTATCTCGGTCTTAGATCTGATTTCTCAACTATAAGTATGTGGGTCTTTCCGCTCGAGCTGGATCATATCTTCATCCATCTCCATCATGCCTGACGCCAAAGTAGCCTTCCCTAAGCCCATTTCTTACACTGGCCTGCTCGATAAGTATGACAGCTTCGAGGTTACTCCGTACATCGGATCGGAGTTCTCGGATCTGCAGCTTTCCGATCTTCTCGAGGCCGAAAACGCTGACGAGCTGATCCGAGACCTGGCAGTGCTCGTGTCTCAGCGAGGAGTCGTCTTTTTCCGAAACCAGAACATTGACGACGCCAAGCAGCGAGTTCTGGGCACCAAGCTCGGAGAACTGACTGGTAAGCCCCAGGAGTCGACTCTCCATGTGCATCCCACCGAGGCTCCTTCTTCCGAAACTGGAGAGGAGATTCTGGTGCTGCAGCCTAACAAGGGTATCAACAACAACACTGAGCTCCTGAGCAAGATCTCTTCTCGATCTTCTCGAGGATGGCACACGGATATCACCTTTGAGAAGGTGCCCTCCGACTACGCCATTCTCAAGATCCTCAGCCCTCCCACCGGAGGAGGAGGAGACACCGTGTGGGCCTCCGGATACCACGCGTACGAAAAGCTCACTCCTGCTTACCGAGTCTTCCTCGAGACTCTGACTGCTCACCACTCTGGCGAGTACTTCAAGTCCGTGGCTGCTGCTTCGGGCCACGGAATCGTTGAGCGACCCCGAGGCCATCCTCTCAACCAGGGCGACTATCTGCAGGCAGACCACCCCGTTATTCGAACCAACCCCGTCACTGGCTGGAAGTCCGTCTACGTGAACCCCATCTTTACCAAATACATCAACGGACTCAGCTGGGATGAGTCCAAGAGCATTCTGGACTTCCTGAACCAGAACCTCATTGAGAACCACGATACTCATGTGCGATTCCGATGGAACCCCAATGATGTGGCTATCTGGGACAACAGATCCACCTACCACACTGCCACCAACGACTACTCCACCACCAACCGAGAAGGTCACCGAGTTCTGTCTGTTGGAGAGGTTCCCTACTATGACCCCAACTCCGTTGGTATTTTCGAGGCTCTTGAGAAGCTCGAGATCAAATAGACATTATTTACAGTAACGAGATCATGAGAACAAAAGAATTATAAGTATATGAAAGCCACAGCTGAATTACGGTACCGATAGGTTTTTTTCCGCGGTTCCCTTCGGAATAAGGTGGGGGGTTGCTGTATCACGTCGCGCTCTGTAGATTAGAACTTGTCATTCTGTTTAATGATGGCTTGATCCCAGTTGTGCAAAGAAGATCCAATGCAGGTTCTTCAATGAACGCAACTTGATTCTTCTAAGATGGTCTCGATTCGCGTTGATTAGTACAAGTATCGGTATTTTTTTGAGTCTTGGTGATTATTACGGCTTTAATGGGCCATGGCATGGCATGATTGGATGTATACAGGTCCAAGGAGTGAAGACCGATCTGGAAGGGAGATGGGCGATTCTCAGATAACGACCACAGCAACCCCCGCCACATCTGCGACCTACGATACTATCACCTCCTACGGCTTAGAAGATTGTGGCCATCCTCCACAATAAAGCTGAGGCTAAGTATGAGCTTGAACCACACTCTACAGCGCGGAAACCTAGACTGGAGTCTTAGCGCCACTCTCTTATATCCTATATGGCGTTAGCCACCACGCAGACCTTGCGCAAGACCCGTATCCGTTACAGTTAGCGGGCATTTTCAAGCACATTCCCAACTTGGTGTGAGTTTGATTTGTTTTGGTGAGAGCGCTAACCGGGGTCACAATCGACAGTCTCGATTTGGACAGACTGATACCTGAACAGCTTATGATTGCTACTGTGAACGCTACAAGGCGGAGATGCTCTGCTCCACGGTATAGTTCCGATCGGAACAAGTAAAAGTTTTGTCACCGTTTTTGATAACCCATGCAGCTTGTATACACGGCTCCATGTTGCATGCCCTATATGCTGTATCGCACTACCTGGTAGTTTGACAATAGCAACATTGGAGTTTGCCCATGGGCCTGGTTTTCGTGCTATCGCACCCCCCTAAAAAGTTCCATGGCAATTCAACCCTGTATAACCCTCGGTGGGATCGTGAAAAAAGGAGCTTTGAGTGGTGAATCGGTTTGTTGTCAGCCGTGACTCTTTTGTCTTCGCCTTGTCTTCATCTTCATCTTACCCCGTTAAACTATTTCACAGTGGCAGCCCACTGCCGTTTGTATGCGGGAATTGATGGGGGATATGGGGAGACCTACTGGTAGTATCGTACAAGCACCTGCACTTGTAGGGTGGCATAGAGGGTACTGCAACTTTTGGAGAAATATGTTCTGTCAATGTCACATCTATTGGGTCTCATTGGCCTTCTGTTGACTTGCGCTGAAGTTTTATCAGCCAAGTGACCAATAATAATCGCGACCGTGCGGAAACCAATTTCAAGTCGCCTGCCAATAAAAAAGTTATTGGTGCAAGTTCCCTGCATGGTAATCGCTTGCTTCCAACTCTAATCATAGTTTGCCGCACAGATATTTATTGCTGTACTGTTCGTTTGATTGGAGGGTATTTGGAAAACAACAACAAAAAAGTTTTCAGGGGGAAAATCTCGTGGTTCTGGCTGGGGTTTCCGTCGCTTGAACGTCGTTAGACCGTCTCATTGCCGTCTGGTATACCCATCAGTCAAAACCATACTGACCCCGATCCTATCTCCAAGACGCCATTTAAGAATAAAGAAAAGAAGCGAGAGGAAAATCCCTCCACTCAGACTCGTCCCAAGGCGGGATCGACAGTAGAAATGAGACCCAAAAGGGGATATTAAGTGAGACCCACTAGTGCAGACAAGCGGCAGACCGGCAGTAGACAAGCAACGAGCTGTAATTATAGTACCCGATTCGGAAAGATGGGCAGAGCCTATCAGGTACAGGCTCTATTAATGTTTCCACTAATTAGCCAGGCTGTGTAAAAGCAGAAGACGCACTCTCTCGCACCGTATAAGTATATAGCTGTGCCCTTTGGCTCCATTCTCCCCATAAGACCATCTTCTTACTCACAAACACACACATTTACAATGAAGTTCTCTGCTGTTCTCGCTGCCGTCTCTGTCGGCCTCGTCTCTGCCGCTGGCAACGTTACTGTTGGCCCTGCTGCTAACGCCACTGTTACCCAGGTCGGTGTTATCACCGCCAACTCCACCATCCGAGTTACCATCACCTCTTGCAAGGACGATGCTTGCCACAAGGCCACCGCTGTGCCCACCCCCGCCGCTAACGCCACTGTCGTTGCCCCTGCTCCTCACCACAACGGAACTGCCCCTGTTGCCAACGCTACTCACGCTGGTAACCTCACCAAGCCCGAGCCTTCTCAGGTCGAGGGTACTCACACCATCTCTCTGGCCAACGGTGCTTCTGCCCTTGGTCTCTCCGGAGCCGCTGCTGCCATTGCTGCCGCTGCCCTTCTCCTGTAAATGGACCCACTCACTTAATGCTTTAGATTCAAAATTATAGACAATACCAAAATAGATTCCCCTTCAAAATACAGCTGTGCTTGTAGATGTGCTTCCTGATGTATTCGCAAGACCTCCCCAATTATGACTTGATCTCGCGAATATTTTTTAATTTTGGATTCGAGAGAAATCACTCGTAAAACATTACAAATCTAAAAGCTCATGCTCATCAAAAAGTAGCTCGATGGTTTCTCAAACTAACCGAGAGGCTATTGACGGACAAGGACTAATAACAACGACTGTTTTGACAGAAACCACTAGCGCTGTACAGTGCGATGGGCTGGATCAAGTATACCAACGTGGAATTATCCGGAAACTGTCCAGACCATACCTCCTCTAATAACCCTGTCCCCGTAAAACTGCAGCCTCAGTAAAAACTTTTCAGGCCTTCTTCATAAAACTCTTGTGCTTGAGCTCGTGCACGGCATCAGAGTCATTATATGCACGCCATCATGAGCGTCTCGGCATGAACGTCTCAGCTCCAGATACTGTGTAAATGACGCAGAAAAACGAGTAATGACGTGACTGCTGACAATTCAGCATTCGTTTTTTGTTGCCACCGTATTCCCACATCAGCTCATCTCAGGTCTCACCAGTCGCGCGATAAATAGCCCGGAACCTCAATGGCTCACATTTATTGAACCCAACCACAATCAAGACGGAAAAACCATTATACCCAAAACGGTCATATTTCAAACTTAATGCTGCATGCTGAGTTATTTAATTTTTTTTCCAATTTTTTTCCTGCTCCAAGACAAGAGAAGCAAGGCTATGATTTAATGTACAAACCCCGTGGAGAATATATCCAGGACATACCGCTGGAGATGCAGTGGCCGGAGTCCGGGAAACTGATGAAAAACAACTACTATTAACATTCCTGTACTACAGCACTGCACTAAAGCCACACTAACATGGTAGTCCAGGGGACCGAGGCCCATTTGGGCTCTGCGAGGCACTGTGGGGTGCTCTTTCGGGACGCACTGTATAGTGAGCAAACAAATAGAGCCCATCTGAGTGGAGACAAGCGCCTTAACGAGCAAGCACGTGCTGCGTCATAACATATGGCATGGGCAGTCTGGTTGGGTCGCTACCAGATCGTCGTGGAGGAAAGAGCAAATATCCCTGCCAGTGTAGGCATGTTTCCCTATCAGTCTATACTCTGTCTTATCATGGCATGCAGAGTAGCGATCGGAACTACCCCTAATGTAGCGCCTCAAGTACGTCGATTGCGTAGTTTCTTGTACATCCTGACGATCGCAGATGCCACAAGCATCTGCTTGCTTTCAATTTTCAACTGCTTACTTGTCGTAACCCGACTGCAGATAACTGCAGCAGCTCAACACACCTTTTTCAAACCCACCCATCACCAATATGCCGAAGTATGAGCACTTCCTTGTCTACAGGAAAAGTATTTAGCCGAACTATTTATAACTCCAAAGACCAATATTCTTGTCTTAAATGGACCTGCACAACAAAGGGCATGACAACACCTGATCGCTATCGCAATATTCACAAATTTCCTTGTTCTAAAATCGTAATTAAACCCAGGCATCATGGGACCCAGCAACCAGGCGTTGCTACAACTGCTACAAGAGACTTAAAGATAGAGCCTGTATCAGAGAACATATGGGAAAATCTATTGTACGAGTATTACTGGATATTTCATTACCCAACAATCACAGGACCTCCTCCTCCTCCCCCACTCATGCACGACCCTACAATACACCTAACAAACATCTACAGTTGCAGTGGTCAAATTAACACTTTTGTACATTTATTAAATTCTCTTGTTATCACGGTATCATGCTGTTTACTCGACAGTAACAGACTTTGCAAGGTTTCGGGGGAAGTCGACATCGATTCCTCGCTTGACAGCCAGCCAGTAGGACATGAGCTGCAGAGGAATGACGTTGAGGAGACCCTGCAGACAGTCAACTGTGGAGGGAAGCTCGATGGTCTTGAACTTGCCGTCAGAGAACTTGTCCATGGTCTTGTCGCCCTTGTTGCAGATGATGATGGGGTTACCGCTTCGAGCAACAACCTGCTCAACGGCAGACATGACCTTGGGGAACAGAGAGTCCCGGGTAGCAAGGACAATGATGGGGAGGTTCTCGTCGACCAGAGCAAGCACACCGTGCTTCAGCTCACCGGCAAGAACACCCTCAGAGTGCATGTACGAAATCTCCTTGATCTTGAGAGCACCCTCAAGAGCAGTGGCATGCTGGTAGCCTCGGCCAAGCAGCAGCAGAGACTTCTGGTCACACAGAACCTCGTCGCACATCTTCTTGATGGAGTCGTTGAGCTTGAGCACCTCAGAGATCTGCTCGGAGATCTTGGACAGACCGTCGATGATGGCCTCTCGTCGCTCCTTTCGGTGGATGGAGTCGTCAGACAGCGACAGTGCAAACAGCACCAGGGCGGTGTACTGGGATGTGTAGGCCTTGGTGGAAGCGACACCAATCTCGGGACCGGCGTTGATGTGGACACCGCAGTGGGTCTGTCGAGAGATGGAGGAGCCGACGGAGTTGACGATTCCGACGGTGAGAGCGCCTCGGTCAATGCAGTACTGGAGAGCGAGCAGAGAGTCGGCAGTCTCTCCGGACTGGGACACAAAGACGCAGACGTCGTCTCGGAAGACGGGAGATCGTCGATCCAGGAAGTCGGAGGCAAGCTCGACGGAGACAGGGATCTCGGTCAGCTCCTCGAAGATGGATCGGACGGCCAGACACGAGTGGTAAGAGGTACCGCAGGCGATCATAATCAGTCGTCGGCATCGTCGGATGGTGGTGAGCCAGGTTCGCAGACCGCCGAGCTGGACAGTCTTGGCCTCGAAGTCGATTCGACCTCGCATGGTGTTGACGATGGACTCGGGCTGCTCGAAAATCTCCTTCTGCATGAAGTGGTCGAACTCGCCCTTCATGATCTGGTTGAGCTCCATCTCCAGGGTCTGGATGGATCGAGTGGGGGCGGCGTTCTCGTCTCGTCGCACTCGGTGGATATGCAGCTCACCGTCATAGATGTGGGCAATATCGTCATCCTCCAGGAAGAGAACCTTCTTGGTGTGCTCGACCACGGCGGCGGGGTCGGATGCGAGGAAGAACTCGGAGGCCATGGGGACACCGTCATCAGACAGGAAGGCACGAGACTGAGAATGTCGCAGGGCATCGGAGCCGGGGACACCGAGCTGCAGAGAGTTGGTGCCAGCAGCGGTGGGGGCCTCGGTCTGGACAGCCATGTCGGGGAACTCGACGTCGACAAAGTCGACCTTGAGCTTCTTCTCGGTCTTGACACCGACAAGCAGGGGCGAACCCTTTCGGGTGGCGACAATCTCGTCGGGGAAATGTGTAGACTTGATTAGCAGACCGTAGGCACCCTCGAGCTCGACAACCACAAGCTTAGCGAGCTGGGAGAAGTCGAGGTCCTGGTCCTTGTTCTGGTCGTAGATGAACTTGGTCAGCTTGGCGATGCACTCGGTATCGGTGTCGGACTCAAACTGGATGCCCTTGGAGGTGAGCAGAGCCTTGAGCTCTCGGTAGTTGGTGATGATACCGTTGTGGACGACAGTGAACTCGTTGTTGGGGTCAGATCGCTGGGGATGGCAGTTCTTTCGCTGAGGCTGACCGTGGGTGGCCCATCGGGTGTGAGCAATACCGGCGTGCACGTCGAAGAGCTCCTCAGTGTTGGCGTCGGAGGCCTCGATCAGCTTTCGCAGAGCGGCGACCTTGCCGACCTCTCGGTAGATGTCGACGGTGCCGTCAGCATCGGCGTCAATAGCCAGACCGGCGGAGTCGTATCCACGGTACTCCTGTCGCTGGAGACCCTCGATGAGGGTGTTGAGGATCTGTCCTCGAGACTTAGGCACGAGATAGTTGATGTATCCAAAGATTCCACTGTGGTTAGTATGCTGTTTGAGGAAAAAGAAAATACATGATTGGCTTTTTGGTTGGCATGTGGTGCACACTTTTCGGAGGCAGTACCGCCGTGCTTTATTTGCTTGTCCGACCCTCTTTGTCGCACCGCCTTGTTTCGCTCTCTTTGGTGCACACCTGGATGCTTTGCGAGTATGTTTGCCGCTCGAAACCCTGTCACGCTTCCTGACACGTAACGCGAAGAAAGAGAGATAGATCAGGGCTGAGGAACAGCAGATCCGTCAATTTTCCACCAGGCACACCGACAGGAAAGCGTGGCTTCACATGTATAGTGTTTCTACCCGTGTGTCATCTCTGTGTGGGTGTGCTGGCTCACGTATGGTTGGCCTCATGAACAAGACTGGGTTTTGGTGTGGTCGACAAGAGAAGGAAAGGGGTGGCGTCCAAACGACCGTTGCGACAGTTGCTAGCTGATCAAGGGCCACTATCTCGAGGGCTGGTGTATCTCTCGATGGTGGACACGTGTTGCCACGTCGATATCTGGGGGTATACTCACCACATTGTTGATTTCGTGACCTGTAATTTGCAGAGAGAGGATGGTTATAAGTAAAGAGCCGGCCAACATCTTTTGGGGAGGCATAATTTAAACTTTGGTTTATTTTTGGATCCACTGTTTGGGAAGGAGAACAACAGTGCACGTTGAGTTTGTCTGTTCCAGGCCTAATGCCTCTGTACAGCTTTGGTGTGCAATTTATGGCGGTTACGGTTGGTTAATGCGTGTCATTGGAACCCCGTTCGCTGCCCTAGACTATTTTACTGGCGCCATGAACTTTTTGTCGTCGTTTATGACCCCCAATTTTATGTTTCATGTCGTTCTTGTCCAAGCGCAGAGGTGAAAAAGTCCATGCATGTCTTTTTAGGTAGCCTCCGGTAAGCGTACGGCTGGCGATCGCTCCAGTCAGAACGAGTAAAAGGCGAGGCATGTTCTATTGTTGGTGCACTGTGTGTGTTGCGGCTGTTGGCTGTTTCCACAGCACACTCGGGTTGCAACATGAACCAACCAGTGTTATACCGAACCCATACTGTTATTATAGATCACTCAGGCCAAGTCCTGGCACCTTGTACAATGGACAAACTCTTCGGCTCTACGTCATTCCACAGTGACCCCCAAAACGCGGTCAACAATGACCTTCAAGACTGTACCCATTTATAACACTGTGCTATCTTTGGCGCTATTGTCTGGCTGCACCCCACAGAGGCTACTGGCCAAAGCTCTAGCTCAGAGATAGCTTCCACCACAGGGGTAGCAACGTCATGGAGACATCGAGTAGACATATAATAGCTCTGGCTGCTAGACTATGGCGGTTTTGTATACCTGGCGTCGCGTGCACTCTGTAGACGTCATCTTGTAGCCCAAGAACACTGCGCCGCTTGCTCCTGCTGTACCCCTGACCCGTCCATACAGTATAGACATGCTGTGAGGCTATTTCCGGCTGCGCCAACTTCCACTGTTACAAGGGTGCATAAATCTGCAGTCCAGACATGTGGGCTGCACTAGGAAATTCCATGGTTCATCCGAAGGATATGCCTTCTCAGAATGACGCGTCTGTGGACCTGGTAGCGGCTTGTTTTTCCGCCAACTTGTGTGGTTATGGCGTCTTGCCTTTCCTGTCCAATCAACCAATGACTTTATCTCCATGGGCCATATTTTTAGACGCTGCGATTCCTCCGTTGGAACCAAAAGCTATTATTGATGACACATGCGTGGGTTCAATGTCTATTTTGAAATACGGATAATCCAGATGGAAAGACAGCCGATCCGCATCCAGTGTCAGTCTTGGTGGGACTAATCTATCGACGGGAGCTTGTATGCAGAAACCAGTCCACTATATTTTCTATACTTGACTGTCGTTTAAGCTCAACAATGCATTTTAGACTGGAAGACTGCAACATGGCAGAAGGGTGCGACCCTCGTATGGGGTAGGATCTCACTATAGCGCTCGTTGCACTGCTGCCTCTACTGTCCCACCCATTATTGTACCATCGATCCACAAACCTAACTCGTCCCGCGCTCTCCCAAGGTCCAGAGGGAGCATAATCGAACCTAGATAATAGCTCAGCGTCCAAACCGCCGATAAAGCAACAGACGACCTCTTGCAATGCCGTCTCCTTCCCACGACCGGTCAAACGACTCAATTGGCTCAATTGACCCCTGGTTGGCGCCCAAGACCAAGTTCCACACCGTCACGGTGCGCGCCGAGCACTCCATCATCACCTGTCTGCAGGTGACCCAAGATTACATCATTGCCGCCTGCGAGACCCCAGAAATCACTGTGTACAGCAAAACGGGTGTGGTGATTCGGCGACTCGACGGCCATTCGGACGGCGTCTGGGCCATGCATTACGCACACAACCTGTTGGCCACCGGAGGCTCAGGCAATGATTCGGACGTTCGGGTCTGGAAGGTGGAGACTGGACAGTGTGTAGCAGTGCTCAAGGGGAATAAAAAGACAGTGCGATGCGTGAGGGTGGCTCGCGATGGCCGTGGTAAGCTAATTGTCGTCAGTGGAGCCCGCGACAATACTGTACGCGTATGGGATCTGTCTACTGCAGATGCCAGTGGAACCAGCACCCTGGAGCCCAAACTTCCCTCGGCTACCTTCAGAGGTCATAAAGACACGGTGCGATGTCTAGACAGCTACGGGAACACAATTGTGTCTGGCTCGTACGATGGCACCGTTCGTGTGTGGTCTCTGGACACCCGTTCATGTGTCCATGTTCTGGATGGCCATTCGGACCGAGTGTTTGCGGCTATCATTGACCCGCAGCGAAAACGGTGCATTTCAGCATCTCGAGATACCACTGCTCGTATTTGGTCGCTGGAGACGGGCCAATGTCTGCACATTCTCAAGGGGCACACCAGTATTGTCTACATGGTGGAGTTGACTCCCGACTATTCGCATATTGTTACTGGCTCCTCAGACGGCACGCTGAGAGTATGGAATCCCAGTGGGGCACTATTCCACACTCTTGCAGGTCACAAATCGCCCGTTTCGGCAATGCAAGTGGACAATGACAAGATTGTGTCGTCAGCCACCAACATGACCGTCAAGTTGTGGGACCTGCAAAAGGGCGAGTTCATCCGCAACCTTGTGAGCTTCCCTACCTTTGGCGCATCCGAAAGCGTGTGGCATGTCGACTTCAATGGCAACGTGATTGTGGTCGCCTACTCTCGAGAGGGCGCCTTTCTCGACGTGATTGAGCGCCTCTGAGCATATATAAAAAAATACTAACAATTCTTTTCTTCGAGGGGCGAGGCTGAGGTAAAGGGACCATGTGGTTGAGGACGAGTCTTTACATGAGCAGAACAGGCAAAGAGTCTATGCTTTATCCACCTAAAATGGAGGGTTTCACTGTAATATGAATACGTTTTTCAGATGAGCAAGAATGAAGCTCAAGCTCTCGACTAAGAGTGATAATATCACACAGTTGTCCCTGCATCCATGAGGAGCAGAGTAAAGTTGGTGATGTGACGTGTGACACTTCGTTTTCCAGGATTCGTTGAAGGTCAGATTGTTGTATTGTCACAATATTGATTGTTTTACGTCTGACTTGGGATTTCCTATTACAACTTTACGTACCAGTACTGTACAGCACAAGTATCATACTTGTTGACTTACTATACATGCCATATTGGAGTTATGCTTATTAATGTTATAATCTTGATGGGTTATGAAAAAAGAAAATACGAAAGAAAACTGAATAAAAACAAGAGGAAGTGGAGCACGGTCTGATTCAGAGACATTACACCCCTTTGGTCTCTCGTCGTCGCTTTTGGTCACAATTGAGGATGGATGATACTACTCTCTAAAACTACAAGTACTGTACCCATTTATTGCATTCTCGCTCACCCCTATTTTGAGTGCCAAGATAGGATGCATTAGCGTCAGTGCCCGGTTCTAGACCGGTCAAGAATTACACACAGCAAAAACACAAACAAGACTGTAAAATGTGTCCTCATTTGACCCATTCTCCATCCTTGATGCACTTATGAAAGCTGGAGCTATATGCTATTAGCTGATACTTGTACTGGCAGTTTGTTACATCTACACCAGATCAGCATCTCCAACCTTCTTCCCCTTAAATAGGTGAAGATAATCCAAAACCCAAATGGAGAATATCAGAGGACGAGGTATCATACGCTGGCATGCTGGTGTGAATATTGCTGGTAAATGTAGAGCACCGACCAATCGAACTGACGTCCCTTGAGTCCACCTGCCACAGGTATCAACTTCAACACGGCAGGTTCATGCAGTAATGTTTCTACTTTGCCTATTGGGGACAGGTGGAATAGGGTTGGGATCCAAACGCGTTACTACACCAAAGGGCGCGCATCGATTTTCGGTCAGAGAAACCCACACACAGTGCCCCCATGAACACCATCAAAATCGGCGACCAGGTGACGCTGCCAGAGGGCCAGCAGGGAATCGTCAGATTCGTGGGCCGAGTGGACAACAAGCCCGGCGAGTTTGCAGGCATCGAGCTGCTCAAGGGCTGGGAATCACATGGACGGCACTCTGGAGTGTATGGAGGCGTGAGCTATTTCCGTACTGAGACCCCCAACACTGGTCTGTTCATATCGTACCCCAAGTTGGTGGCTCTGAATAACCACAGAGGTGGTACCTCCACTGTGGGCTCGCTACCTGCATCTCCCGTTTTTGCCACGCCAAAGGCCCGACCAAGCCATATCACAACTCCCCGAACCATGCCCTTGCGGCACTCGATGATCCCCAGCTCTCCCATCAGCGAACGAGGAGGTCCGTTCGAGTCTCCTTCGAAACGGCGGGTTTCAGGAGCAGTCAAATCGCGAGTCAGCTCTATCAACTCTACTGGTACCATCAACTCTTCTCTGAACAGCTCCATCTCTGGCATTTCCGAGTCTATTGCCCCGTCCCAGGAACTCAGGGATCTGAAGGACGAGGTCGAGTCTCTCAAGGAGGCCATCAGAGACAGAGACGGGATCATTGAGGAGGCTGAAGGCTCACTCAACCAGTTCTCGGAACTCGTGTCTCGAAACGAGCAGCTCGTCAGTGAGCTCGAAATGAAGGACAGAAAGATCTCGGATCTGCAGAATGATGTGTCGTCCAAGCGTCGCGAGTTCAGAGACACCATCGATGCCCTGGAGGCCGAGTACATGCACTCATCTCAAGAGTACCAAAAGGAGGTGGAGCAGCTCAGAGCTAACCTGGGACACGCGGAAACCGTCAATGAGACCATTGTGGAGATGGAGAGCATGGTGGCTAGTCTCGAGAGCGGTCTGCGAATCTCCAAGGTCAACGAGCAGGAAGCCAAGGAGAGACTCGGGCTCATGGCAGACATTGAGAACCGATTACTCGAAAAGGAACAGGAGTTGACGGCCGTAAAGGAACGTCTGGAGACCACGAAGGGCCAGCTTGGAAGTGGGGACGGTGAATCCAAGCTCAAGGAGGAATTGGAGGCTCTTAAGAAGGAGCTTACAGACGCAAAGATGGAGCTTGCTGAGTCAGATATGGAGGTTGCTGAGTGGAAGCTGAAGCTTGAGGCTGTCAAGAAGGAAGCTGCTTCTCAGAAGACTCTCTCTAGAGACATGGGTGACTCTGAGGAGTTGGACAAGGTCAAGAGACAGCTTTCGGAGACCAAGAAGCAGCTGGAAGAGCTCCAATCGGCTGAGTCTTCGGACGTGTCCAGCCAAGTGGACGATCTCAAAAAGGAGCTGGCCCAGACCCAGGAAATGTCTCTCAATGAGCAGGACCGCAGCATGAGAATCATTGATACCCTTCGAAAGCAGATTTCGGAAATGAAGCAGCAGCTCAAGGAGAAGAACGCCCAGCTCGGTGAGCACCATGTTGGAGGATCGTCGCCTTCAAAGGAGCCCCAGGCTGATAAGGGTCTGGCTGTTGCCAACAAGAAGATTGCCAACCTTGAAAAGGAGAAAATGTACCTCAGCGAGGAGGCCAACGAGATTCGGTTTCAAATGTCCGAGCTCAAAAAGAAGTTTTACGGTCTTGAAGAAGAGCTCCGAGAGGCCAAGGACGCGGCATCCAACAACAACAGCAGCGATACCAACGACAAGGATGACGCTTCCGAGGTTGGAAACGGTAGTGTTCATCTTGTGGACAATGAGAAGCATATCAAGCTTGCTCAGGACTACGACAAGCTGTTTGAGGACCATCACAAGCTCACAGACAAGCATGAAGATCTCACTTTGGAGCTGGAGGATCTCCGGTTGCAGCTGGAGGAGTCCAAGCTCAATGCTAAGGATACAAAGGAGGCCACCGAGTCTGCTGCTCCCAGCTCCAGTGCCGAGGCTGAAGTCAAGATGTTGTCTGCTCAGGTCTCTGAGTTGAAGCAGAGCCTTGATAAGGTGTCTTCTTCCAACAGCAAGCTCACCCAGGAGGTGGAGAAGCTGGAATCAGAGCTGGAAACCAAGATTCTCAAGGAGTATGAGTTGGAAAAGGAGCTTGAGGACGCCAAGCGAGCCAGCAGTACGGGCAATGGCTCCGTGCATATTGCTGGAGACGATGAAGAGCATTCCACCCCATCTAAAAACAGTGACCCTGCCGCTGGCAGAGAGCTGTGGTGTGGTCTCTGTGAGAGACCTGGCCATGAGAGCATTTCTTGTCCCTTTGAGAACGAGGAGTTTTAGCATGTGTATGATAATGATTGATGAGTATATATCTTGAGCAACAAAAGACGTGTAGTGTGCGAGTGTGGTACCGTGTAGGATATACAAGTATTAATACTTGTACAGAACAGTACAAGGGTACTGTAGTCTTTCTGATTGGGCAATGACTTCTGACAGGTTGAGATAAGGGCTGGGAGGGACATACTATGAGGTGACAAAGAGATTAATGAGCAAATCTATAATGGATCAGAGCTCTCATTGATCCCGTGGCTACGTGAAGCGGCTACTCTGACGACTCACAATCGTACAATAGTTAGTGTCTTTTGATCTTTTATCGACATCCAAACATTCATTACTTAATAACTTATGCTGCCTTCTTGAACAGCTTATCCAGGGCATCGGCAGCGACTCCAGTGGCCTTTGAGGCGACGGATGCAACGGTGGCGGAGGCGGCAGCAGAAGTGACCGAGGAGGCAGTGGCCGAAGCAGCGTGCTGGGCAGCCAGCTTTCGACCTTGGCTAGGGAAAACCAGATCCATGTAGCAGGTGAACAGACCGACGAGAGACACAAGCACAGACAGCCAAGCGGGCTGAGAGGCACCGTCGCTCTGGGTAGGCTTGATCAGAGGCTCGTTCATGAAAGCGGTGATGGCAGTGAAGAGAGCGGTCCACGACATGAGCTTGTTTCGCAGGAACATGGCAGCCATGGGCAGCGAGGTGGTGATGAAGGACTGGGCATCGTTCTGCTTGTCAACAACATGCACGTAGGGCACGCAAAGCTCGGCTCGTCGTTTGTCGGACATCTTTTTTGTGTGTGTGTTGATGGATGAATCAATGAAGAAAATTGAGTTTCGACGCTGATATGAGGTGTCGGGAATTAAAGTGTGTGGGAGAAAGAGGATATGGCATAATCCAGAATTAGAAGGGGACTATGGGGTGAATTGGTGAGGTTGGTACATTAATAATTATATCAATCGGAACCCCTTCCTGTGATACACCAGTGGAATCATTATTATATCTCAATTGCTACTATTTGCCCAGTTACACCCCACACCCTAGCTTATGTAATATACCCTGGTTAGTGCATTACTAGCGTCACTCAACAATCAAAGCAATTCGACACACAGGTTGTACTGTAAATTTACTGTGCATTGTCATATCCCTCTATTACTGTTATACTACTTAAACCACCTGACCAAACTTGTCAAAGGTAAACTGTTCCTGGACCTGCTGGCCGTTAACAGAGAAGCCCAGACGGACTCGTAGCTTGACGGCCGCACCGGCGCCCTGCACCGTTACACGCAGTTGCTGAGTGGTGGTGCTGCCAGGACCAATGCTCTGGGAGGCTGGCGGCTGCAGCGCGAGCTTCTGTGTCTTGGGCACAGCGGCCTGGAGAGAAATGCTGGAGATGGGGCTTCCACCGGTGTTGGAGAAGTGGGCAGTGATGGGCACAGTGAGACCCTGGGCGGCTCCAGCAGAAAAGCCCAGAGACAGACCGTTGCCGGAGTATGCGGAGATTGTGGATGCAGCAGCAGCGGGGGCTGAGTCGGGGGTGGCAATTGAGCCGGAGCCGAACAGATCCATGATGTTTTGGTTGTTGGAGCTGGGAGCAGATGAACCGACAGAGGGAGCGGAGGGTCCCAGAATGTCAGCCAGGAGATCCGAGTTGTTGGCAGCGTGGGCTGGGGCTCCAGAAGAAGCACCTCCTCCGTTGGTGGGCGCGGGGGCGTCCATGACCAGATCGAGCAGCAAGTCGACGTCCTTCTTGGAAGCAGTCACCTTCTTTGCCTTCTTGGGCTTGGCGTACTTCTTGCCAAGGTCGTTCTTGAGCTCAGGAGCAGGCATCTTCTCAAGCACACCCTTGGCGACACCCATGTTGGAGAAGAGCTTTGTGTACTCGGCAGATCGCTGCTGGACCTCCACGTTGAGAGACGAGGCGTACGACTCGAGAATTCGTCGCACTCGCTCCTTTTGTGTACCGTTGTTGATTCGGGTGCTGAGCTTGACTAGAGCGTTGACTCCGTACTCCTGTACAACGTCTGAGGCGTAGGCAGACTTGAGCAGGTTCTCGATGATCGAGATAACAGACTCCTCCGAAACTTCCTGAGACTCTCCGTCTTCCGTCGAGAAGTTGCCGGATCGAATGAGAATGTGGCCAAACTCTCCAAGCAGCCACAGAGAGGCCAGAGAGAGGCCCTCTTGGGTGAAATCGGCTCGCAGGGCAGAGTAAAGCTTCTGAACGGTATACAGCTGCAGCTCCTCGTCGCAGGTGACGACCAGAGCAATAAACGAGGACACAACGTTCTCGGGAACGTGGCTTCCAGCCAGAGCCAGAGCTCGGACCAGAGTGTCAATGTGCCATCGCTTGTTGGGGGCGTACTTTTCAGCAGCAATGGCAATCTGTGCGGTGACAGAGGGCTTGAATTCAGCATCTGCAGATTCCAAGAAGGTCAGCAGCTCTCGAACAATGACTCGTACGTTGCTCTCGTTGATGAGAGCATATGCCACGGCCAGAGCTCGTCGTCGGATAGACACATCAGCGTCTCGCAGACACTCGACAATGGTGTTTCTGTGTCGCTGGACGGCTGCGGGCTCAATGTCAATGACTGTGAGCAGCGTGTTGAGCGCAACGTACCGCGTGTTGTTGTCTGTGGTTGCCAGGAACTTTCCGAGAATGTTAACACCCAGAACTCGCAGGCCGGTGTCTGCCTCGACAGCGAAGATAGTTCGCACGCACTCGTAGAGCACGGAGGATCCGACGTTCTTGGCGGAGTCGGTGTTGGAAGCGACCTGGGCAAGCACGTCGTTCATGGCATCAGAAGCGGACGCGTCGCCGGCTCCCAGGACACGCAGCAGACCGAGAATCTTGACCTGCAAAAACGGGTCGGTGACACCGGTCACGTCGTGCTCGGGAGCGTAGGCAGAGGTGCACAGCTGACGCAGTAGCTTGACGAGAGTGGGCACAACGGGTCGGAACTGCTCGAGAAGCTCTTCGTCCTGGACGCAAATGTCGGTGGCTAGAGTGAGACCGCACAGCAGCACGCCGTGGTTCTTGTCTGTGAGCAGAATCTTGGCCTTGTCGACGAAGATCTCTGCCAATTCAGGCACTCGACTGCTGATTCGAGCAGCACAGACAGCAGCCTTCTTCTTCAGGTAGGGGTTGCTGGACGACATGATCTTGTCCACGGTCTGGAACAGATCCCGGCCCATTTCGGTGGATGCAATGTTGGCCAGAGTGGTCAGAGCCAGAGCCACAACGTACTGGTTGGGGTGGTTGAGATCATTGGACAACGAGTTTGTCACCAGAGTCAGGGTCTCCTGGTTCTCATCGAGCAGCAGCATGGTACCGAGGTATCCCAGTCGCTTCTCACTGAATCGTGGGCTGGCAATCAGCTTCAGACACTCCACCTGACCGAAATGCGTTCGCTCACCCAAGGTGAACAGATACAGCAGCTTAGCCACATTTTGTTTTCGAATGTTAGGGTCGACGTAGTTTTCTCGGAACGACGTTCGGATCGCGGCAGATTCCTTCTGGATCACTGACCGCTCCTCAGCCAGCGTCTTGGCCGCTCGCACGGACTTGATGAACGATTTCAAAGACGTCATTTTCTGTGGTATGTATAACTGTAGATAGATGCTGACGCAACGTGTCTTGAGATTGGGTCTGGGGTTAGGGTTGTGGAGTTCTGGTGTGTTTGAGATATGTAAATGGGAATAAGAGAGCGAGAGGTGGGGACAAGGGGGGTAGATTGGTGTGGGATTTTGTGTATTGTCGTTAATTGTTCAATTTTTTCTACTACTCAGTATGGTAATCATTCAGGTAACACACATTTCACGTCCTCTCCTGATCTGCACTCCTCAAGATCTCAGTAAACCTTTCCAGTTTAGTTCAGAATTTAGTTGGGATGAAGGAGGTCACCATATAGGAAGACTCCGGATAGTTCATACTGTTTTTTAGAATAAAAACAGTATAAATACGTGTTATTGTGGTATGTAAATGTGCTATGGGGTCAATTGAGTCTACTCAGATGTTTTGGTGGTTGGTCTTGGGGAGATGACTTCAATAACAATGTTAAAGTAATTATATTAGCTAGTTTTACTTATAATTTGTAATTTTCACTCTGGGCTACTTTTGTGGGGTGTAGAACGTGATATTTGTATTTTGGCATAAAAAAGGTCATATTATGATGGCATTAGGCAGGAGTAAATGCCAACTTCGGCTCCTATGTGTACATTGATGGTGCCTCATTCGCATGTGGTTCAGTTATGTTCAGCCACAAGATAGGCGATACTGGAAGCTAAATGGTAGTCTAAACAAAACAATGGCTGGTGATATTTTAAGCACTGAGAGAGCTACAGTGAAGGAAATGGACACATTATGGTTATATTTCTTTGTTTTTCACTTCCGAAGTGAATTGAATGTGCTCAGGACCCGGATCTTTGGAAACAACGACATTGCCAAACGTAAGTTTGAATGCCGTGCCGTCCGTCGTAATACTCGTACCTAGTGTTGTAATGCCATGGTTCTTGTAATTGTACTCGTACTGGTAGAGAAGTATTTACGCGTATGGCAGTCAATTGGAGAGGGGGTAGACACTGAATCAACTCTTTCTCGGGATCGAGCATACCTGGTTGTATTCCAACCCATTTACTTCCATTTCTGCTCATTCATGTTCATTTCCAGTTATCCCACTGTGCTGCTTGGTGCCGTGCGATGGTGGCGAAGATCCCTAGATAATCTCCTGGAGTGAGGATCTGATAACACAAAGGATCTCAATTGGGATCAAGCGACTTGTATGTTTAAGGAACGAGCAAATATATCGCTCCTACAAGTACAATAATTTTGTTTTTTGAACCTTCGTCGCTCTTATATTCATGGTTGCTGAAGTTCATGTGACATCCTCCTCCATTGATCGGCGTCGGTTCAAACAAGAGTCCAAAATGTCTATCTCGTCATCTCGGTATGGATATTCAACATATATGGCGTCATCGTCATTCATAGTGCCGCTTACTTTCAATGTAACCCCATCGTTTCGTGTCTTCTCTGTCTCGATCAATATGAGAGCCATTCTCACAATCTGTTCCAATGTCATAACATAACCTACGATACCAGGGTACCTGCACCACGGTATCGTACTCTCAACTACCAGTAGTAAAACTTATCAAATCGTCTCTACCCCGGCCATACGCCTTCAATCGTGTAAGACACTGTTCACCTGATAGAACCACCAGTAGCTCCACTGACTGGTTCCACCTAACTGACTCAGAAGACAGCTGACTCTAACCCCGAACCCAACCGTCAACCATCACCCGACAAAATCACCCAACTGTCATCATGAGACCCTTCTTTAAACACTTCGCGGGTGTGTCTGAGGTAAAATCTTGTTTCTGGGGAAAAGTGAGCTATAACTATTTGAAGGTGAAATTACGTCTCTGCCATGAGTCAAATGGCCTCGGGCTATGTCCCCTACAAGCCATCCAGGGATATAATTGTTTGTCTCTCTTCCGGCTGAATCTTGCCTCAGTCTACCAGTAGGGTAATTACTGCACTTGTAGCTTTCATTTCGGACTTCTTAAACGGTTCTTAATTATCTTCCCTTCGGCTAACGGTAGAAAGAAGGGTCATAGAATTTATACGCTTCACTAACGGAATTGTGAGGTTATACCTCCTTCATACACTTGGAACAAAACGGTCATCTATCATAACTGAGCAGCCTATGTTATAACATGCTAAGCTAGCCGTGTTATCAAGGGTGTATAACTTCAATAACGTACTCGTACTTCTTCAGCTCGATTTACGACCTCTAGCACGAACCGTATTGACTCCGAAAGGTTGGACGGACAATGAGGAAAATGTCGACTACAAAATGTTGAAATATCACTATTTTACAGATCACTTTCCAGCTGGGGGAATTGGTGAAGTTGAAGAGATTGTGGTGTAACAGTTGATCATTCACATTCACATTCACACCACCCCTCCCCCACCTCCCCACCTCCACCCCACCACTCCGTCATTCTGTACTCATGAGCACCGGAGATTGCTTGTCTTGCTCAATACAGGGGCTACCTCCGACTATAACCGTGGAAATAACTCAATGAGGTCTATTTCCAGTCAACCTCTCTCTCTCCCTCATCGTCCAAGGTTCCAACGAACACAACAAAAGCAAAGTCGCTAAAAATACATAGCCTCCACCTGCATTCATACATTTCGACCGGTTACACGCGTACCCTGGCAATTTGAGCACTGTAGAGGTAACATCGGTCAGAGACGCGGAAAAACGTTTTCAAATAAGTGCTTGCTATAGGTTCGCCTGCAGCGTGCAAGGCACAGCCATTGTGGTTGGTCCAGTACAACTACGATTAACAGAGCCTGGTTAGCTTGCTTAGAGATACAAACACTGTCCCACTTCAGCCACCGTCAGGACCAGACTAGTTTTTGCTCCCCAACAATGTGGCATGATCGCCTCGTACTAGCCACCACAATTTCTACATGAACGGTTACCCCCAAGGTATCGAAGTGTTTAGAGTTAGCGTGGAAATATTTTTTTTCATACACCAATACACATGTGTGACGCCAGTAGACATTATTAGATTCATACTTTTGGCTAGACTCAACCCTAACCTCGGAGTAGTCCCAACCGAAATAAAGTCCCGAACGGAGTCCGAATCTGATAAAAAAATGTAGTATCACCATAACAAGGGATAACTGACGAGCACATTATCAGTGAGACAGCGGAGTCCGACACAAAGGTTGCCAACGTCCACAACGGAGAAGTGGAGGTGGGGAAATCACAGTCACGTCATCAATTGTCTCAGATGTATCATTTGTAATATACAATATTGTCCATAGTGTGTTTCTTCGTTTCGTTTAGTGCACCTTTTCATAGTTAGTTAGCTTTAGGAGTGCGTAGAAATGGGCACGGTGCGGCGTAGCTTCCAGCACGTTTCAGAGCGGATGATCTAGACTTTCAGGCACCCCGTAGCCTGATTCTGCCTTGGAACCCCCAGCTGAAAGAAGCCCAGTGAGACATTGGGGTCTCCCTTTTTGGTTGTTGCGGCAAAAATGACCGCAGCGTGACAGTTGGACTGTTGAGGCACCTTTCCGGTCATCCTTACACATGATGGTGCATATTAAGGGGTAGTTAGGAGTGATGTTCAGCCATAATCTGATACCAGCCGAAATATATAGTGCACTTTAAAAAGGCATTGTCTTCATTTAGCAGATATTCAAGTGCTCTTTTTATCCCTCGGCTAGTTTTTACTAATTGTACCAAACTTGTAGTGTTACGACACTCTTTCATGTGTTCGGACTTGTATCGGAGTTTGGACAGTACAACCCTTGTTAGCTTCTTGTTACATTGTTGAAGCAAGTCCAGAGAGCTTTTCAAGTCTAAAGATTAAAATATGAATTTTTTAGTACGCAACATGGTATTGAGAGAAAAATAGGGCTCGGTACATCTGAGATGCGCAACTTTCTACAGTAGACAGAGCAATCCAGTGTGGATACGTCTCTCGGCGTGCCAGGAATAAATGAGGGGGACTCACGTGCACACAATCAGTACGGCTGAACGGGCTCCCCTTGTCTGGTGCATCGGATAGCGGGGTTTGATAGCACACGTGTGTCCCAATCGAGGCATAATTATCGAGAAACAAAAGATTTAGTTTGGCGCCGGGATTTGGAGCTTTGTGTGGAGGCGTATGTAAGAGAGTTCAACGGGTCGTGGCTATGGTGGCGACAAACTGAAAAGCAGACAAGAATAAAGAAAGGGAAAAGGAAAAACGGAAGAATCCTGGAAAATTCGGAATGGAGCGCGGGTGATGCTCGGAGCGAGGTGGTGATCGCATCGAGGGTGAATATGTGCCCCCCATTTGGTCCGAATGCAGAAATAATGGAGAACTGAGTGGAATGGTGACATTGCTCAGACGACATTTTTTCATGCTCCGCCTTTATCATCACCTTCAAGGGTGGTCAGGTAATATTGTTCTTTATGCTCCACAGTGCTCCACACCATGGTCTGACAACGGATGCACCGCATCTAGAAGACCCACAAAGGACGGGGATCCACCAACAAAGAATCAAGGTACACTTCCAGGTGACTCACACTAGGGCCTGAGATAACATGCTGGTCATTCCTACAGCCCCACCGGACCCCGTATTGTTTACCAGTGTGGATCAAAACTGGTCACACGTACCTTTTCTCATCCGCTTGATCGGGCAGAAAAAAATCTTGAAACGGTATTGCTGTGAGGCTGTGGAAACGCAGCAGTCATCTTTGCGTGTGACATGTACCCTGTCGGACTCCATGAGGTACTACTGGAAAATTACATGTATATTCGACGCACGTGCCGACGATTGTTGCATCAGGATCTGTAGATGGTACCCTGCGATTCGTACCCCTAGTCTCGTGTGGTGTGGAGGACTGGTCACCGCTTTTTTGCCACCGTGAAACGTGTGTATTCCCGCACCTGATCCGTTGCGAACCCTACCTTTATTGCTTTGTTTTTCACCTCCGCCAAGTCACGCTTCACTTTCCCCTAAGTCTAACTAAGCGCACCTCTCAGGACTTTAATTGAAAAATCTCCTTGTCATGCACCTCTGACAAAAATGCAATCACCATTACTTGAAACCTAATCCGACATATGGACCCTGCATTTTTGGATGGTCCTACACAGAGAGAGAGCAATAGATATATATATAGAAGGGGGCCGCAATGAACTCTCCCCACCAATCTTACTACCCCCGACTTACCAACCATGTCAATCAACATCTCCTACAAGGAGACCCATCTGGATCTCCCTCACATGCCCTGCGAAGACTACGATGATCAATCACAACCCACTCGAAGCTCCACCTCGTCGATAGCCCCTTCGATTGCTACTACCAGCCGGTCTCGAGCTTCCACGATAACATCTTCCAACATGTCCACTTCCACAACTGCATCTACCATTGACCTTTCGTTACCATCGTTCGAGGAAGCTGTTAACGAGCAGCTAGCCCTCACTATCGATTATGCCCCCACTGTTACCGTCAAGTATACCAAGAGTACCCGAGTCAAGAAGATGACCACAACCCTTATCCGTCACATCATTGAGCCTGGTATGACCCAGACCGATGAAGTTGTCGCTCAATGGGACCTTCTCTCTGGCCAATCTGAGCCAATTGAGGGACCCATCGCTGACCTCGACACTCCCGTCACCATTGAGCCCTCCACAGAGAACTACACTCTCAAGTGCACTCTGCCCGCTAGATTACCCGAAACTGCATCCCACAAGTCCAGCAGACTGTGGTACACTCTGGATACCCAGGTTTCTCGAACCAAGTCCTTCTTCTCCACGGCTGGTCCCGTGGACTACTCCGAGGAGATTATGATGGCTCGAAACACCCAGACTGACGCCCAGACCATTCTGCCCGTCTCCGCATCCGTTCCCTGGCTCAACAAGCTCAAGTATTCGGTTTCTTACCCCCAGCGACACATTGCTCTGCAAGAGGGTATGGAGATTCCTGTCAAGCTCACTACCACTCTGTTTGAGAAGCCCATTCGACTCAACTCCATCAGATTCGCCGTGACCCAGACCTGCAACTCCAACGCCAAGGATAAGCAGCAGACCGACCTTCTCAACGACCATTCCAGCATGCATATGACTTCAGACCTCGCCGAGCTCGACGAGATGGAGCTCAACAACGCTCGAGAACAGGGCTTTGACATCGAGACCACCTTCCTGGACTCCACCCACAAGGGTAACCTTCTCATCCCTGGATCTGAGGAGACCGTTCTCGAGTACACTCTCAAGCTGAACGCTGAGACCATCCAGAAGCTGTCTGCCTCTACTTCTCACACTCATCCCATGCATGTGGTGCACAAGTTGTTCACTTCTCTGCGATTTTCGTACCTGGCACCCACTGGAAAGCCCAACCAGAAGAAGCGACGATACTTTGACGTCTCAATTTCTACTCCTTTGGTTCTCTCTCGAGCCAAGGAGGACTTCTTCGCTGCCCAGCTCAGTGCAGCTTCCAGCCGAGCATCGTTCTGCTACGAGGACTTCTTGCTGTGCGAGTACCCTCGGCTTAAGAACACTGTGTTTGAGAACGACTTTGCCAACGACTCTGCTCCTGCTTACGACTCCTTCATGGCCCATGCCGCCGCTGCCGCTGCCCCTACTTCCTCTCGAAGAACTTCTCTTGACGAGGCTCCCGAATGGTCTTCTCCTAACGACGATTCGGACTCTGACTCTGATTCAGACTTTGAGAGCGATTCTGCTCCCGTGGCTCCCATTGCCATTCCTCAGCGAATAACCCAGGCCAAGCAGCAGCCCATTACGGCTTCTCTGCCCGGTTACTCCTTTGCTCACAACTACTAACGACCCTAACCAAAAGCTAACGACGAACAATAGATGAATGCATAACAAAGTAAATGATGATGAAACAGGAGACCATAGTACCACTACATGTAGATGTCGCCATAGTATAAGTTTTGAGCGTGATATTGAGCACATTCGTAGCTGTGTTACATATCGTACATTTTCCACTTTCAGCTACTCTTCAAGTATATTAGAGTCAAGGTTCAAACCAATGGAACCATATTACGAATGACAAGAAAAATTTGGCAATAGTTTCAAACAAGGTCGGCATTAACATTAACTCGAGTGCTCATCACTTTGTGGCGCAGCAAAAAATGGGCTGCAATTTGTATGTACGGGCTTCAAGCCGCCAAGAGCAGAGCGCAAATAGCGGAGACAGCCAAGTGTGGCAGACACCGACGGTCTTGAGATGAGCTCCGTCCGGTGACCTCGGCAATTGATCATCACGTGGAGTGTCACTCTATGTTGAAATCAAATGGGAGGGGTACGTATACGACATGAGGGGGTGGGGCAAGTAGCATGTATGAGACAGTGGTGACACACATGGGCGTCCTGGGGCCAGATGTTGGGCATGTGCTGCCTAGGCGAAATTTTGTTACATATCATTTCAACTAAATCGCGTATCTTAATTGAGTAAATTCAAACTCTTTTGTGGAGAGTTTCGATTGATTCTATCCGAAGTTGCTGTATTACTGGTACTGGCACATTATCATCATACGATACTTTTATGAGTACCAGTACTTGTACAAGTTAGGCAGCTCTCCATGCGCAGCGGATTCAATTTACATTGGTCAATGTCTGGGTATTATATTCCTCACCAAAATCAACTAAGGTAACCCCTCATATATGACCACATGCAAACGACCACGAGTGAAAGAGCACCCCAGTTCCACTCCATCTCCACAATGAGCCACACCCACAGAGTGCCCAGCGGAGGAGCCCGTTTCATGACAGCCATGTAGCCCTGCTCGTTGGCAGCATACAGAATGTAACAGCCAATAGCGATGGATGCAACAAAGGTGACCACTCGGAACACCCTAATGCCTCGGGGAAGTTGACGGTCATCCTCATTCTCTCCACGTTGAATAAGACTAATGGCCTTCACATAAGGAGCGCAGAAGGCATGCAGACCAGCCAGAACGGGTATCGAGGTCAGAGACCGTTTTGCGGCCTGGATGATCGTAGACAGCTCCTGGCGTCTGATCTGGATGCTGTTTGAATTAAGGTCTCCTCGCTTGGGGAAGGGTTGTCCGTAGAGAGCAGGATCAATGTCTCCTCCTCCATACTGTTTTTGCACAAGCACGTCCAACACTAGATGTACGCTCATCAGAGGGATCAAGTACATGCAAAAGTCGAGAAACTCGAACCATTTCGAGTCTGTAGGGATAGTATCGTCTTCGTCTTCATCTTCATCTTCGTCGTACACATCGTCTTGGGTGTGAACAGACACTTTTCTGTATCGAAGCGGTCTGCCATCTTTTGTAGTCCGAGGTGGTTGCGGCTTGTAGACGGGAATCAGCTTGCCCTGGGCCTTGGCCTCCTTTTCTAATTGCTGCCGTTTGAGAGTGTCGATTTGGTCCATGAGAGTAGGGCCTGAAGGTCCCCTGGTGGGCATTCTCAGCGGAATCTTCATTCCATCGAGTTCGATTGTGTCTCCTTGGACTTCTTTAATTTCCACCTTGGGCATTGTGAAAAGTGTGTGTGTGTGTGTGGTTGTGTGGACTGGCAAAACCTGTGTTTTGATTGTTGTTATCACCAACTTAATCGTATAGAGTGCATATTGAGAGAGTCGAGATTCAGTCAAGGAGAGGCTGATTATAGTGTTCAAATCAGCTCTAAACAACTCAGACTTGATCGTTTGATCAATTGTGCAAGAATAAAATTTACCAGTCACGTTTTTCCGTCCTGCCACTTACACCTTCCTATTATCTGAATAAGCCATTATATGCACGAAGGTTTCTCGAAGGAAACTTCCACCACCACGATACCAGTACACACTCGTACCCCTGGGTCTAACATGAGACTGTCTGCCGTCATCACTCTCTGCTTGGCAGCTCTTGTCAGTGCGAAATCCGAAAAGTTTGAACCGGAGCTGGTTAGCTTGCAGGACTTCATGTATGGGCGAGTGCCTCTGCTTGGTGGTGGAGACAAGTATGCGGAGTACAAGGACAAGTCGGTGTACTTTGACCAGTCAATCAGAATACTGGCAGCACGGAAATGCGGTATTTACATTGATAGACAGGAACACTTCTCGAACGACAATTATATCGGTGTCGCGACTCTGGCGGACTTTGTGACCGAAGCACTGGTTTCTGGAAAGTGCGGTGACGCCAACTATGCATACACAGCCCTCTGTGCCAACGGAGAGAGAGATTCCATCAATGTGAAGCAGCCCGAAAAGCTCATGAAGGTGCTCAAGGAGCAGCTGGAAGCCAACAAACAGCTGACGGGTAAAACGCTGAGATTCACCAGTGATGATGAAGAGCTGGATAAGATCTACTCCAAGCTCTACACGGACAGTTTGTGGTCGTGGGCATACATCTATGAGTGGCTAGTTTTCCTCGTCACTTCCTTTTACGGTCTTATTGTGTTTCTGTGACACCAAGGCTCCGACTGGCAGCTCTAGAACGGGTTTTATTTATTTTTTTTACTTCAACGGTGGTCGTTGAACAGTCATATATTAATTCAAGTACTGAACTGATATAGTATCCCCTGCTTCGTACTTCTGTAGTGTCGTATTTGGATCGCACAGCTATTCACTTCGCATTCGACGCCTTCCTGTGCTTGTGCTATTTACTTATTACATACTTAAGGTCAAGGTTTGAAACTGAAGTAGTCCCCAAGTAATTAAAGGAGAACAATATATTCCAATTTGGAAACCCTGAGCTAAGTGGAATATTGAACATTTACAAAGCATCAGAAAGACGTTCAGCCAACGTCATAAAGGGATACAAGAACGAAAATACAAGTCTCCTCTCTACACAACTCATTCTAAAAACACAGAGAATAATTTTATTGTAATTTTACGCTTGGTGGGTAATTTACACTTAGTCGAACAGACCGAAGCCCATGTCGTCATCGGACTCCTCCTTCTCCTCAACCTTCTCCTCCTCAGCGGCGGCGTCACCGGAAGCGGCAGCGGCACCAGAGGCGGCGACGGCACCACCAGCGGGGGCGGCACCAGCGTTGAAAGCGGTGAGCAGCTCGTTCAGGTCCTTCTTGGCGACGGCCTTGGCGAACAGGTCAACCCAGATGGGCTCAAGACCCTCAACACCGGCCTCGGCGAGGATGGTGTTGAGCTTGTCGGCGGTGATCTCGACCTCGGCGTCAGCGAGAATGAGGGCGGCTGAGTTAGTAAGAATTCAATGGTCCATTGATTCGAATGATTCGAATGATTCAGGAACCGTTTCGATTTGATTTTGGGATGAGACTCGGAGCAATAATTGGGACCGGATCCGTCGAAAATGATCTTGATCCGCCAAACATCAAACTATGGAAACCACTCATATATCGCAGATCCATCGCGAGTGCACTTTCGTCGGATATCACGTCGAATATGGTCCTATGGTCGTTTCCCCTGGTCGTTTTTTTAGTTCGTCCAAATCAGTCAAAATTTCTCAGTCGTCGCAAAAATCGCAGTCGTCAAATCGCACTCTCAAAATCAAATTCCGTCGGTTCCGCAGTTCGTTAGCACTCACCGTAGGCAGCAGCAGACTGTGACATTATTGTTGTGTATGGCGAGAAAAGTCGTGATGGTGAAATTCAAAGTAGTCTGAGAGGGTGGTACACATTGGGACAACTCTATTTGGAAAACACGTGATATAATCTAGGGTTAACCCTATGCGCTACACCTCATGATCACGATGAGAACGCTAAATGTACAAGGGGTTGGGAGAAATGCTGACTAAACCAAGACTATGTGGGGAACTCATAATCTCATTATATCTTAGGAAATTGTCAGGGTGGACACTACATGGTCCAAACCTCGGTAAAGTTGCGCTTGCCCTTGGTTTCGGGAACAAACTTGACCACCAGGGCCAGGTAGGCGATGGCAAACACGCTGAATAAATAAAAGGTGGCTCCGCCGAGTTGGGCGTTCACCATGGGGAAAAAGTAGCCCACTGCAAAGGTTACGATCCAGTTGGAGGTCATTCCCACAGACTGGCCCACTCCCACACAGTTGGGTTCCACCATCTCCGACACCATGAGGAAGGGAATGGGTCCCAGACCAATGGCGAACGAGACGACAAATAGAGCTGTTGACAGAGAAGACACAATAGGCCATGAGTTCAGTATACCTGTGGCCACCAGAGCAGCACTGACGGACATGCCGAAGATGGAGTAGAGCAGTAGTCTCTTTCTTCCGAGAACATCGATGAATTTTGAGGCTCCTACTGTAACCACGGTTCCCAGCACAGAGATAAACACGTTCACCAGAGTTGAGTACTTGGGAATGATCTGGCCCAAGATTGACACACCGTAGAACATGATGGAGTTGATTCCACAGAGCTGCTGGGCGGTCATGATGATGAGAATGGCCAACAGCGGTTTTCTGTACGGTTTTCTCGTCAGGAAGGCCGACAGAGACACTGGTTCAACGTGGTTAGCCGAAGCAGCAGTAGCAGGGGCCATTAACTGGTCGCTTTCAAACATGACGCTCTGAAGCTCCTTCTGCCACTCCTCCACCTCTCTGGCAGCTGTTGCTCTATTATCACGGAGTCTAGCTAGAATAGCGGTAGCTTCGGTGGCTCTGTTCTTTGAAACAAGCCATTTGGGCGACTCTGGAATGAAGGCTAAGCTGGCCAGGTTGAGGAGACCCAGAAAGAAGCCAATGATAAGAATATATCTCCAGGATTGTGAGATGATGAGACCCGCAATCTGGGCAGACACGATTCCCACGTTGACGGAGATCTGACTGAGAGCTCCAAACGTTCCTCTAAGATTGTGGGGCGCAATTTCGTTCAGAAACAGCGGTGTCACCACAATAGCTGCTCCTGCCCCGAGACCTGAGACAAACCGACCAAAGGCTAGAGTGTTGGTGTCTGTAGCGTTGGCCATGAACAAAGGGCCAGCAATGAACGAGAGCGTGTTAAACAGAGACACTTTCTTGGGTCCGTACTTGGCGGCTGCCATTCCTGCCAAAAGAGCAGAAATGAGACCTCCCACCGAAAAGGCCGCTGTGACGTAGCCCACGTCTCGGGGATGAAGGTCAATGCAGTCTGCAACAGCGTCGTGACACATGATGACGTCCAAAGGCGCATTGAGCTCTGCCACGTGGTAGCCAAACTGCAGGGTACCCAGGCAGGCCACAAAAGCTATCCAGTAGATCATTTCTTGCCGGGTGTTGTGCTGCAGTATGCTTTTGAAGTTGGGCTGCTGGGACGACGGTGTAGAGGACATGCGATTATGCGCAATTGAGTTATGTGGGGGATTGGTGGCGACAAGGGACGTACATATACAGAGAAGGGAGTGTTTAGTGGGACAAGATAACGTCAATTTTAGTCTGGGGATACGGCAACTGGGATTTGCTATGATAATCGAATGGGATTGCGATTTTTATATTTGTCTCAAAGGCGTGCGAGGACCCTTGTATGAATCTATAATTCTGAATATTGTATGAATTGATCATTGTTTTGTCTTGTTAATACTATATTTGGCAACCTTAAGCATTACTTGAAGGTTAGTTGAGCTTATCATAGACTTTCTATGAAGAGCAGTTTTTGTAAGGATGTTTGCGCAAAATGGCTCAGAGAAAAATTCTGGTTGGATAGTACCATGGTACTGTGGTACTAATTAGTTTCTGGCTATATTCCTTATCTCTCTTAGAAATCATTTGCGATACAAGTAATTATGTCCTCTCCTTGGCTCCCGCTTGATGCTATACATAGACACCCCAAATAGCGAGCCTATGAGAAGCTCCAAAAACAACATTACAACAACGTATGAAACCAATATGTTTAAATCGGGCACAATTAATATATTACCATTGTTGGTCTTAGAACACCCCCATAAATGTATACTTGTGAGCCCCCCTTTTCAGCATCAGCATCTCCACCTCAACTTCAACAAATTTAAGTTGCAACATCCCACTGCATCCTTGATCATCAAGACGTGAAGCACAAGGCACACAACCAAATCATGTGGTGGAGCAAAAAAGAGGACAAGCCTGTGGATGCGCAGGCGGAAGGTGCTGTAAAGGTGGCAATGAACCAGCATGCATCGGTTACACAAACACAGGAGCAACCACCACGAACCAAGGAACAGGAGGAGCAACACCGTGAGGAACGGGCTGAAAAATCGCAACAGGCGGTCAAAGATATGCTCTCGTACAAGCAGCAGGACTCGACACAGCGATTCAACACAAAGCCTGAGGCCCGGATTCTGTCTGTGCTTATCGCCACCACATCCTTTGGCTTTCTGTCAGGATTCTACACTGGATACAAGCGGCATGCTCTGCGGTTTCTAGCAGAAAACTCTCACCGAATGCCCAAGACCGTCCAGGGATGGTACTACTACCACAAGAACAAAAACTACCACGTTCTGTCCGGTGGAATGGCTCTGGGCTTCAAGTACGCCGCCACTATGAACATGTGTGGTATTGCATTCTTTGGTCTGGAGGCCTACCTGGATCATGCCCGAGGAACCATTGATTTCTTCAACACTCTGGCAGCAACCATGGCCGCTGGATCGGTCTACTCTCTGTGGTACCGTCTGTCCAAGCAGCAGGCCCTCAACACTCTTCGACGAGGAGCTGTCGCTGGTCTGGCTCTCGGACTGGCCCAGGATGGTCTCAGATACGTGCGAGGCAACAACCTGTGGTACCTGCCTAGCTCGCTTAACCACAAGGAAAGGCCTGAGGAGGAGGTTATGCATGCGTAAGAATGAGTATGGGATTGTGTGGACTGTGGCAGCTTCATGTTCCCCAAGGTGATCTTGGAGGAGATCGACTGTCTATTATGTAAATATTTTGGTAATAATGTAATTACCTATCTTTTTATTTTCAATGTACAGGTACAGTGATTAGCAACTTCAGTAAGTCTGAAGGTCTACTGTCAGTACATGATACAGTACACACATGATATACTGTAGGTGAAAAAACAAACACAGCTGAAGGGCTGTTAGTTACTATCGTTCGATACGATACTGTACAGTACAGGTACGCGGTACTTGTACGCTACTGGTATATTAATTACCGAAGCCAAAAACAAATGTAACAAAAATCATCCAAACAGAGAATACTAAATCACTACTGGTACTTGTACTGTACAATTTACATCTGCTCTCTACAATTCAAGATATCGGGTGGGACTCAACTGTCCAATCAATTATCCCAAGAGGTTCGGCCCGTTGCCTAATCCCCTTCAACTAAATATTGAGGTTCAGCAGCCTACATCCTCGTTCCGAGGTTAAACTGCCTACATCCTCAACCACATCTGTTCAACAGTTGCAACTTGACAATGATCGTGACATGGCTCTCGTCTGTGGCCCTGGCTCCTAGCCAAGGACTCTGGCACGTTTCAACTCTGGCTCTGTCAGTCAGTCAATCAAAATAGCTCGGGCTTTGGCTCTTATTGCCTCGTTGGGTCTCACTGGCTCTTCACTCTGGCTCCTGTTGCGCTGGCTCCAGTTCTGGCGTCTGTGGCTCTGACACTTGGCTTTGGCTCTGGTTCTGGCATCTTTGGCTCTGACTGTTGGTGGCTCTGGCTGTCGCTCTGGCTCTGGTTCGCGCATCGTGGCTCTGGTGGCTCTAGTTCTAGCGTCGTTGGCTCTGACTCTTGGCCCTGGCTGCTGCTCTGACTCTTGGCTCTGGCTGTTGCAATCTGTTCTTCACTAAGGTTCTGGCTTCTTTGGCTCAGACCTTGGCAGTGGCTCTCTTGGCCACCCGGTTCTGGCTTCGTTGGCTCGGACCATGGCAGGCTCTTTGACCACACTGTGAGTGGCGTCTGTCTGTGCAGATCCTTGCTCTAGTCGACTCTCTGGCGTGGCGCTGGCTTCAATGGCTCGGGCACTTTGCTCAGGTAAGTCGACTAGGCGGCTCTCGTGGGGCGTCGGTGGCCGTGCAGCTTCCCGAGCTGTCTGGCTCTTGACCTGGCGGCAGCACATCCGTCGGCTTGCTCTTTACTCTAGGCGTGTTTCAGCTCTAGGCGCGTCTATCCTTGAATCTCTCAAAGGCATGACTCTTTGCTCAGGTGTACCAAAACTCTCCCAGACTCTTGCATACTTGAATGCGTCACTGTCTGGACGATAATGGAGGTCTTTACTCGACTCGTGGGAATTTCACCCACGGCAGATGTGTTTTCCATGCTGGGTACATTTGAAACCCCTGGGAGCGACCCAGACTCAAGCGGACTGTATCTCTGACGGAGCTAGCGAAGCCTCAACGTCAGTCCATCGTCGCATGTCGTTGTGTGAGGACAGGTTTGATTCTCAGCTCCAACTTTCCAGTGGGCCATATCGCACCTTCTGTCCGTCTCGCAGAAGGCACCAGATCCTTTGCAGTTGCTATCTGCCCAGAGATCGGTTGCTTCTGTTGTTCTAGATTGGGAAGAGAGGGGGATTTATATATTGCTCAGGAGCAGGAACAAGGTTTTAAAGTTGGATAGATGTGGCAAACTGATTACCTGTCGTAGGCAAGTCCCCACTTTGAGTTTGATCCAGGGGGTCGCGTGCAGGAGAAGAGGAAAAGTGAGCAGAAGGAGAGGGGTTTACAGAGAAGTGGGGTCTCTATCAAGAAATTAACAACACGGGGTCGAATTTGGCACAGCCGCCATTCTGTTTGGCCGTTTCCCCGCAGACATACAGCTATTATTCATATTGTTGTACCCCACAAAAGCTCAAATGACGTAATCGATAAAGTTCAGAGGGTCAGGAAAAAGATATCTTCACGATCATATGGAATGTTGAAGAATGTTCTATGGAACAGATGTGGAGCTATTGTACTTGTAGTCCAAGGATGGTGGGCTGGTAGTCGTCATCCCATAGAAGAAACGCCCTCTTCTCATGCATCTATAATGCGGGGGCTGGGCAAGGTTGGTATGCACAGTGAAGAAGCTAAGGAATGCAGGCCCATACAGTACTGTACTACAAGTACAAGTAATTAATTCTCAGGTCAAAAACATCTTTCATTGATATATGCACCCCCTAATTATATGTTATATGCTGGAATATCTTAGTAGACCAAAGAGTTACCCTTGTACTTGTACTTGGGAAGCACACTGTCCACCTTGACAGAATCCTTCTTGACCTCCTTTCGCTTAGGGAAGCCCTCGAATGACTCAGCGTAGACACCCACAGAGTGGGCAATGAGCTTGGTGTTGACGACCCAGACCTCGTAGGAGGGGTTGCTGAGATCGTCACACAGCTGGTGATAACAGGGGTCGTACCAATCGCCAGCCTTGCCTCCAAACAGCTGCACCTCCTCGTCGGTCTTGACTCCCTCAGCTCCAGTAGCAACTCCTCCTCCAGGAATACCGTTCTCGATGAATCCCACGTAGTCAGATCGTCCATCAAAAGGAATGAAGGTGTAGTTGAGACCCTCGTTCTCGTAGAAGTCAATATACAGCTGCTTGAGCTCCTCGGATCCCTCGGGGTTCTCCTTGTTGTTGGCATCGTAGATCTGGTATGCAAAGTTGGGAGAGGCCATCATGTCGTAGTCCATGAACAGTCGGATCTGCTGGTTCTCCTCGGGACTCAGACTGTTGGCGTAGTAGTTTGAACCCAGCAGTCCCTCCTCCTCGGCAGCCCACCAGGCAAATCGCACCTTGTTGTTGACCTTGAAGTTGGTCAGAGCAACAGCGGTCTCCAGCAGAGAAATGGTGCCGGATCCGTCGTCGTTGATACCGGGTCCCTCGGTCACAGAGTCGGAGTGGGCTCCCAGACACACCACATTCTCGGGATCTCCCTCAATGGTCTCAGCAAGAACGTTGTAGGTCTTGACAGTCTTGACGTAACCGTCCACGTAAGCAGAGCCCTCAAGATGACCCTTGTTTGCCAGCTCCTCAATGTACTTGATTCCCTCGTTGTTGGAGATACCAAAGGTGGCAACATGGTGCTCATTGGGCTCTCCAAGAGTACCAGAGACGGTGTTGTCTCCGGGCTCAGAGTCGTAAATGACGGCAGCAATGGCTCCTCGCTTTCCGGCATTGGCACTCTTGGTGCCAAAGGGACAGGTTCCCCGTCGAACAAGCACAATGGTGCCCTTGACGTTCTCAAAGTCGCTCACATCACATCCCTCGTTAAGAGCGACAGAGATGTTTCCGAACACGGGCTCTCGGTTGGGGGTTCCGGGAGTAAGAGAGAAAGGAGAACTGGACTTGGGCACCTCTCCTCCAATGACCAGCTTGCTCTCCCGAACGTCACCAGCAACAGCATCAAAGGGCTGCATACTGAGGCGGTAGTAGTTGAACTTCTTGAGACTGTCAACAATGTATTTAAGGGTGGTTCTGTGGCCCTCGGAGCCAATCACTCGAGTGGGATGGCCAAACTCGTGCTCGGACTTCTCTGCCAGCTTGAACAGGTGCTCACCCCGATGTCTGAGGCCTTTCTCGGAAATGTGTTTCTGCAGTTCTTCCGAAGTCACCACAGGCTTTTCTTTGTGAAGACCCATGGGGTTTTGCTCGGGAATGAAGGCCGCAGTGGCCAGAGAGGCCGCGGCTGCTAGAGTCAGGAACTTCATCTTGATGTTGAGTGCGTAGCGCGGTGATGTAGAAGAAGGAGTCACACCGCAGTGGCTTGAACGGCGCCATATATACCATGCATCTGAACCGTTATACTTTCCAGACATGGCCCAATTGGGGGTCTATCAGCGCGATAGAGTTTTGGAACGAGCTGGGTGGGAGATTTTTAGTGTGTTGACAAGGGGGCTTATCTGGGGTTGAAATACACGGAAGAAGTTGAAATTCGCCACCTACTCAACTTTTGTGGTCTTAACCTGTGTATTAAGTCTATATTGCCACTTACCATCCCCTGCTGCCCCAATGTTACCCAACACTCGCAAAGTTAAGCGTTAGGATACACGCTGAGTGTTTATTTATGACGTCTTTATCGGAGAGGAGGGGAAGGGGTTAGACAAAGATGGCCGGATATGATCACACGTTATCGTGGGAGAATGTTAAGTACGATTATTACCTGTAGTTGAGATGGAATTTGTAGAGTGATTAGGAGTGGAGATGGTGTGATAAAAATGGCAACCGACATACAACCAGAGTAACTCACAAAAAAAAAACAATGGTGCGCGGGTGGCTGTGATTGATCCCCGTGACTGCTCGTATCTACCATTTTTGGATTCACGCATCGCAGCTCTGCCTCGTTTTGAGCCTCATTATATAGCTGAGGGCAAAGGAGTCACCTATACATGTAGAGATTGAAGGATCAGCTAGTTGCGGGACTTGTATCAACAGGGACATGCGTACCCGGTAAAACTAGGATACTACAAATAGGTACCGAGTACAAGGCGCACTCATATCAAGTACTGGTACAACTGGTACTCGTACACAGCCCAGAAAGAGCTTATAAGTTGAGTGTCTGGAGACAACCCACATGCTGCTGCAGCTACAATATGTAATGACCTAATAACGCAAGCATGCTTCATGCCAATACCAATATAACTTACCTATGTATCTGTAGCCGTGATATCCACCCTAGCTGACCCAATATCGTATCTGTAGCGATATGCGTGTGTTTCTGGACACGAGTGAGACGCGTATCTCACCTGGTTTCCCGTCCACACATCAGGTATAGGATCAATGGTCTTGAGTGTGACAAATGCCTCTTGAAACCATTCAGAGCAATCACTCCTGCTTTGTTTCACGCATGCGACAACTGTGGCCCCGACAATGCTCCGCACGATCTAGAGCGAAGCAGATGTGGGAATGTTGATTGCGGAACCCTGTGGCGCAGATCCCGCTTTGTAGGCCAGTGTGGTCGTGACCTTCCAGAACAGTACTACTCTATCATGCGTGTCTCAACTGAAGATTCAATCTTGGGTTCAGTTGCAGGTTCGGCTGTATCAGCGTTAGTTCCAGCCTTGGTCTCGGCCTTCACCTCGTCTCCTCCAACCATTCCCTCCAGCACATCCTGGATCTTCTTTTCCAGACTCGCGTCGATGGCTCCATCAACGTAGCCGTCAACCTTGGTGTAGACCGAATCCTTGTCGCTGCTTCTGTTGATGGCTCCCTCGATGAGCGCCGCACTCTTGCCTCGTCCTCGCGACAGCACCTGCGGTTGGCTCTCGATCTCCTGGTCCACAATGCCCTGGATCTGCTGTCGAATATCACCGTGGAGGTCCGACTGTTTAAATTTGGCCAGGGCCTCACGGCGCATCTCGTCGAACTTTCCCGACCGTCGAAACTCCTCTACTAGCTTGCGCGCGTCCGTCATAGTAGCGTGATTGACCTTGTCGGAAGCTTGGTACGGAAATGCGGCACGCTCGCGCCAAGGTTGAAAAACCCTAGCCTTCTTGGGACCTTAATATGAAGAGTGACAAACTCTAAAGGACATTATCTCAACGTGACTTTTGCCCAGACAGCCGCATTGCCGGATCTCGCGCCCTCCAGTTCCGGCTCCAGGGTAACTCTCGGAAAAACCCCTGTGCTTAGCCGACAACGGCCAAGCGGTATCCATGAGCTTTCATGTACTCTTGGGCACAGTGCAGAGTGTGTTTTCTGGTGAAAATTCCGAGAACCATGCCTCAAACTATGTCTGGCTTGAATGATACCTCAATTCACAGGCTGCACAACCACTAGGCACTCAGAGCCTGGATATTTCTCCGATCGATAGCGTGTGGATGCTCCCGTTCCAGCCGCGCAAAACTCAACTCGTTTAACTTGCAAATAACCTCCTGAGTGGTTGCAGAAAGCAGCGTGTCAGACGCAAGATTAGTCCCTAAAAGGCAATGCTGGGCAAGTTCGGGCCAATCTCTCGGGTTCCTGGGCCACTCTCGGGAGCTATACAGACACGTATATTTATAGGAGACGTTGTCCCCTTTGAATTGGAGCTGCTCTGTAGCAATGTCTGATTCCGCCCCTCTTCCACGAACTGTCTCGTCCCTCTCCTTGAGACGAACTGAAACAGCCACGTCCTTGAGACGACAACTGTCCAACGTCCAGAGTGAACGCGATATTAACGTCCCCATTGTCGATGGTACTGCAGAGTTCCCCGAGGAGTACACCATGGAGACCGAAACCGGTCTGGTGCCCCAAAGATCTCTTCGAGAGCTGAGAGGAACCGACTCGGGAGAGTTGGAGAAGGGAGACTCGTCGTCAGGAGAAGAAATTGAATACGTCACCTTCACCGTTAATGACCCAGAAAACCCTCAAAACTGGAGCAACAAATCCAGATGGATCTACACTCTCGCAGCCACTCTCACGGTAGTCTGCGTGGCCTTTGGCTCAGCTTGCCCTGCTGGAGCTGTCAAGGTGATTTCTCGAGAACTCCATGTTGGTTCCGTGCCTGCCATTCTCTCGGTATCAATGATGGTCATGGGCTTCATGCTGGGTCCTCTGCTTTGGTCTCCTCTCTCTGAACAGATTGGCCGACGGCCCGTCTACGCTGGCACCATGTTCATGTATGTCATCTTCAACATTCCCTGTGCCCTGGCAAAAAACATTGGTACACTTCTTGTTTGCCGGTTCCTTTGTGGTGTCTTTGCTGCATCTGGTCTTTCTAACGCTGGTGGAACCATCGCTGACCTTTGGAGCATTGACGACCGAGGAACGGCCATTGCCTTCTTCGCTGCTGCTCCTTACTGTGGACCCGTTCTTGGCCCCATTGTGTCGGGATGGATCGCTGTTGGAACAGATAAGTTCGACCTTGTCTTCTGGGTCAACATGGCCTTTGCTGGATTCACAGCCATTGTGATTTCTCTTGTTCCAGAGACATACGCTCCAGTGATTCTCAAGCAGAGAGCCAAGAAGCTTCGAAAGGAAACTGGCAACCCCAACATTATGACCGAGCAGGAGGCTAAGAAGGCCACCCTTCGGGACATTCTCCAGGAGGTGCTTCTGCGACCCCTCTACTTGTGCGCTACTGAGGTTGTCCTCGATCTGATGAACCTCTACGTTGTTCTCATCTATGCTCTTCTATACGCCTTCTTCTTCGCCTTCCCTGTCATTTTCGACGAGCTTTATGGCTACAACGACGGCATTGTGGGTCTCATGTTCATTCCCATTCTCATTGGAGCCGCTTTTGCCCTGTGTGTCACTCCTTGGTGCGAGAGCAAGTTCAAGGCCATCTGCAAGGTGCGAAAGCCCACTCCCGAAGATCGTCTTCTTGCCGCTCTGATCGGATCTCCCTTCATCCCCATTTCGCTCTTCATTCTCGGAGCCACTTCTTACAAACACATCATCTGGGTCGGCCCGGCTTCTTCCGGAATTGCCTTTGGTTTCGGCATGGTGCTGGTTTACTATGCCGTCAACAACTACATCATCGACTCGTACGCCAAATATGCAGCTTCGGCCCTTGCAGCAAAGGTCTTTGTTCGATCGGGAGGAGGAGCCGCCTTTCCGTTGTTCACCACCCAGATGTACAAGGCCATGGGTCTGCAGTGGGCCTCGTGGATGCTGGCCTTTGTGGCTCTTGCCATGGTCGCCATTCCCTATGCCTTCTTCTTCTATGGAGCTCGTCTGCGAGCCAAGTTTGTTAGAGCAAACTACACCGAGTAGCCCATGAGCCACTCAACTCACTAATTAATGAAATATATATATATAGATGAACAGACAAGAGGACTAATTAATAAATAATGCAAAATGTTAAGAGAAATCACGCGATTGCTGTAAACTTCCCTTTTAGGGATTCATTACAGCACTTTCTTTCAAATAGAACCCCTATCAGTCTCCCGACTCGGACCTCCCGGATGTGGGCCGGGAATAACGGTATGTTTATCCGAGACTAGTCAAGAGGAATGCGAAAAGTATTAGATACGGTAAGATGAGGGATATATAAATGTAAAGAGATAAAACGAAGAAAGAGGGAAGATCGCAGTCTACCCCCCCCCCCATTGAAAGCATACACAAGCAAAAATACCCCTTTAAAGAAGATTATTACATAAGAGTCTCATTAGACTCCATAACGCATTATCGCGAGAATACTATCACACGTACAGGTTCCAGCAGCCGGTGTCAGCCCACGGTGTAACAGTACAAATAGTACAAATAGTTGCTTGTATCGCTATCGATATCATTTAAAAGGCAGGACCTCCTAAGTTGCAACATGTGGTGTTCTTTATCCAAGCTCCATGCTGCTAAACACAGCCACGCGTACCTTCTCGTTAACTTGGATGCGACGGAATAAATAGCAGTGTACGATGGTAAACTTAAGAGAAACACGTCCAACATTTTATCTCACCCAAACGTAAGACTAATACCCACGTGACTAATGAGGTTGAGACAAATTGAACTGACAAGCATACGGCTGGAGTGCAGGAGAACTGCAAGGGGGGCATGACAGCCGGGTAACACTGGGCGTTCCATCTGATACGAGGCTGTCACGTGCGTTTCTGAAGAGGAAATTACTGGTTTCATGAGCCCATTTTTTAGCAGGTATAAGCAGGTGGGATCGGTGACAAGGGGCAGGTATGAACCCAATTTGCAGTCATCAATTGAGCGAGAGGGGGGGAGAGGGGGCTAGTTTCTGATCATACAGTAGTTACAGCATAATTATACTACTGGTACAAGTATGCTACAGTGTGTGTTACAGCGTCAGCAGAAGAGATGGTAGATGCGGGGGAAAATCAGACACTCAAATGAATGCGTGATACACGTGCTTGTCCTCCATATCACTCCTTATCACCTCGTGTACTCTCAATAATCCACTATCTCACAAAAATCACGTCCTTCATTTCACTCGTACCTTAAAGTTAACCCTTGTACACGCTCCGCCACCACTACAGATACATTTACACGCACTCTTGTTCGCACCACATTACGTACTGCACATCACACACACACAATGTCCTTCAACTTCAACGAATCTCTCAACAGTCTGTCCACCACCTTCTCCCCGTGGGCCAAGCGAACCCAGCGACTGGTCCAGGAGAAGCTCGGCAACGTGGAGGATGTGACTGAGCTCCCCCAGGAGTACCTGGAGCTGGAGGCTCGAGTTGACGCTCTCAAGATTGTCCACCAGAAGCTGCTGGCCGTCACCTCCAACTACGAGAACGAGGGCTACGACTACCCTCCCAACCTGCGAGAGTCTCTGTCTGACCTGTCCAAGACCATCACCGAGAAGGTCCAGGGTCTGTCCCAGGTTTCTTCTGCTGCCGAGGCCCAGTCTGTGCTTACCTCTCCCGGCTCCAAGAAAGATCCCAAGACCATGAACCACGCCCTTGGTCGAGCTGCTCTCGGAGGTGTCGCTGCCCTTAAGGAGGCTGGTGCCGACTCTGACGATCCTCTGTCCGAGGGTCTCCAGAAGTACGCCATTGCCGAGGAGAAGATTGGTGAGGCCCGACTGTCCCAGGATACCCTGATTGCCAACAAGTTCAACGCCACTTTCCACACCACCCTCAACACCTCGCTGCAGTTTGCCGCCAAGGCCCGAGCTAACGTGCGAAACGCCCGTCTGACTCTGGACGCCGTCAAGGCCTCTGCTAAGGCCGCCAAGCCCGAGCAGCAGGGAGCCGCCCGTGCTGAGGTCGAGCAGGCCGAGGACGAGTTTGTTGCCGCCACCGAGGAGGCTGTTGGTGTCATGAAGAACGCTCTGGACACCCCTGAGCCTCTGCGAAACCTGGTCGAGCTCGTGTCCGCACAGCTGGCCTACCACAAGCTCGCCTACGAGACTCTCAAGGACCTGCTCCCCGAGGTTGAGGAGCTGCAGACCACCCAGGAGACCAAGTACCGTGAGTCTCGAGAGGCTGCCATTAACTAAGGAGGACTAATTAGATGACGACAAAAAATAATGAAAAGTGTTTTGATGCTCGAGGAGTTGCTCATAATGTATGTACTGTAGTTGCGTAGTGGGCTGTCAGCCTAACATCTCATCGGCACAGCCAATAATCCTTCGGTACGTGTAAATATTACTATGCATGATCTTGTTCAATGCCTACATCACAGAGGTACGGAAGGTAAGGGAAGGTATCACCTTAAACTGTAACTAAAGGGCCGTTACAACCTCTCAAAGTCAATCATTAATCATTATGTTACATTCTATAGTTATTCAGCTTTGTCCTCTTCCTGCTCATCGTCGTCCTCCTCGTCCTCATCATCTCCAACATACTCCACCTGCCACTCAGCGGAAATGTCCCATCGAGAGCCAGGAGCGTTCTTGGACACGTACTTGACAAACTTGAGAATGCCCTTGTCTCTGACAAAGATGTTGAGGGTATTCCACGAGGCCTGAGAGGTCAGAAGAACGGGATCGTCTTCATCCTCATCCTCATCCTCCTCGTCCTCCTCTCCTTCACCTGCAACCTTGGCCTTGGCTCCTCGGTACACGGCCGGATCGTCATCGGCGTCCTCGTCAACAGCCATGCACAGTTCGTATCCACCGTACTCGCCATCTTCCCAGCCTTTTGTGGGGGTCAGGCTCAGAGTGGCCTCCAGAGCAATGTCGGACTCGTCCTGGGCAGTGGCCAGAGTGAAGTCAAAGCCGGGTCGGAATCGTCGAGCGATAATGTTCTCGGACTTGAGGGCCAGAGAAGAGATTCGCGAAATCCACCGTCGCAGGGCTGCAGACTTGAACAGAGCGGCAACTTCGGAAACCTTGGAAGTAGCGGTCTTGTCAGTGTCCTTAAGGCCAGAGAGAATGCTCTCAGAATACTCGAATCCTCCGTTCTCGTCAGGTCGGACAGTCACCTCTTCTTCGCCGACCTCGGGCTCCTTATCGGCCTCCTCAGAGCCATCCAGGTACATGTATCGGGCCTTATGAGGGGGTCGGGCTAGTTTCCAGGGCAAGACAATCTCCTCAGACACCTGGGGAATCTCCTTGGGAGGCCTGGAGTCCTCAGCATCAATGGACTTCTTCAAAACGCTGGCGTACTCGGTGTTGAGGAAGTCCTTGATCTCGAGCTGCGAGTTGGTACAGAACAGATCGTTGAGCTGCTTGACGGTCTTGATGGTGAGCAGATGAGGGTTGAGGTACTTGCCAAGGTAATTGACGTCGTCCTCAGACAGAAACAGATCGTCGTCGTCCTTGGGACCCTCCTTGAGAAGAGTAAACTCGTTCTCGGGAACCTGGAAGGGGGTTCGCTTGGGGAAGTCATGTTCTCGAAGACTCTTGCTCGTCAATTGCTTCAGAGAAGACAGCGCTTCAGTCTCCTCCTTCTCTCCCTCAATGTATCCCTCCTCTCCGACATCGGGAATATGGAACCAACCGGAAATACTCATTCGCGGCTTGTCAACATACACCTCCTCGACATCGTGGAACGAGAGACCAGGCTGAATCTTGAACATGGCCATCTGGTTCCAGGCAGGAGGAATAGAGACAGTCCAGTCAGAAGCAGGAACGTTGGGTCGAATGGTAGGGAACAGTCGCAAAGCTCCTCCCCATCGAGGGTTCCATGGCTCATCGGGATCGGGCAGGTAAAGAATGTACGAGATTCGTCGGGTACCAATAACATCATCGTGGTTGAGAAGATGGCAGCTCTTCTGGTAGACGTTGATGCTCATATCCTGCTTGGAACCAGACAGATGGCCAGCTCCGGTGATGTAGGACATGAAGTGCCGGAACTCTCGAGAGTACATGGCATTTCGCAGTTTGAACAGCGAGGGCAAGGTACCCAACTCCTCAGCACTGAGACCAGACAGGTTGGCCAGATCTCCTGTCTGAAACACCTTGTAGATGTCAGTTTCCTTCCGGGTAAAGTGCACTCCCTCCATGATCTCCTTTCGCACATTTCTCAGCAGCTCATCGTCAATCAGCTGGGGGATAACTCCGTGCTTGTAGGGTCCCGACTCTTCGATCTGGATCTTGAGCTCGTCCTGAGAAGTCTGGTCAAGCAAACCCTTGTGGAAGCATTTTTCAACGTCGTCAATGTGAGCACGCTTGGCGTCAGGCAGACCTGTTTCCTCGGGGGCTCGCTTAGCGTCGGTCATGACGATACTGTGTCTGTTGTGTTGAATGATTTGTCTGGAAAAAAAGAGACAGAGTTTTAGTCCCCGATCATGCATGCAGGTATCGTAGATAATCAGACCACGAGTGTACTGTACATACATGCAGAGTGGTGTGGTTTGTGTAGGACAATTTGATAAACAATATGTACTGGAAGTATAGTATACGATAGTTATGGCTTCGTTCGATCTCATCACGCTCTATTACCAAGTGTGCTCGTCGCTTGGAGGGTCGCATACAAAGCTTACATGATTTACTTGGAATCCTAACAGATATTACTGTAATTAGTTAAAGTGGGTATACGTGACCTCATCCGAACATAGGTATCATCAGGCCATACCCCAAGGCACAGAAGGTCTTTCAAGAGCATCTCACCTTCACATTGTGATGGTAATCCATATACATGTTATTTCAGTCTGGTTCTTCTCGAAGTATTTGAGTTCTATGCATGTCTACTCTAGCCTCTCAAAATCTTCAGCCAATTCAATGTAGACTCAAATTTGTCGAGAGGGACAAGACCTGAAGGGCTTTTGTTACTGAATGAAAAATGGATACACATGGTACACTCACTCAAACACTGGATCTAACTGTCACAATAAATTATGCGAAATACATTTTTTGGTACTTATTTTACAAACAAGTAGGTTGCTTAGGCGACGAGCTCAATGACACCACCAGCGGCCTTGATCTTCTTCTCGGCGATCTCGGAGACGAATCGAGCCTTGACGATGACAGGGACGTTGGGGAGCTTACCCTTACCGAGGACCTTGCCGTAACCGTGAGCGAGAGTGTCGATGACGGGGGCAGCAGACTCGGAGGCGGAAGAGAGGTACTTGTCTCGGTTCTCAGCGGGGACAAGAGACCACAGGTTCTCGACGTTAACGACGGGCTTCCAGAAGTGGTTGGGCTGCTTGTGGAAGTATCGCATACCGACCTTACCGAAGTAACCGGGATGGTACTTATCCATGTTAGTTCGGTGGTGGTGCTGACCACCAGCCATACCTCGTCCACCAGGGGACTTTCGGTGCTTACCGATTCGACCGTAACCGGCTAATAGTTAGTAATGTGTTCCTCTTTGCGCAAATGGGTATCTGCAAAGTGCTTGAAGGTATGGTTCCTGCCAAGTACAGATGGTTGGGTGCCGAAGCATGGCATTCAGATGTGATGCGTGAGCGTTTAAAGAAAGCATCATGTCTCTGAGACTTGCCACAACTCAAGTGCTGTGCATGACTCTTGCACCATTCAGAGACGTTCAATGTCCTAAGAGCATTTAGTACCCTCGCGACACCTTGGTCTCTTCCTCCAACCTCTGTACCCAGCAGATATTTGATATCAACTGCTTTAATTATGCCAGTCGATATCGCCACACCATTTGCACTAGTTTCGTTTCTCAATACTTACCGGAAACGTGGCCTCTGTGCTTTCGGGTCTTGCTGAATCTGGTAGGCATGGCGATATGTGTTGTTCAGTGAAGAAGTTGACTCGTGCAGATATTTTTGGTTATTTGGGCGACCACCGCTGGGAGGTAGAGTTTTCAGTTCCCAATCGGGACGTGACTGTGTTTTCCGTTTGGGACGAAGTCATGTGATATTTAAACTTAATATCACACCATGTCGTAGACACTAAGTATCAATGGACATACACAGGTCAGCTGACAAAATGAGAGTTATGACATATTGAAAGCAGTCTCACGTGATAAATATCTATATATATGTATGGGGCTTAATTATTACGACTTAAAGAATGATGAGCAAGGGAATCACAAATGAACTTCCAACATTCTGTGTCTCCCAATTAACCTCTAGCTCTGTCTAACTAAAACGGTTCAAGAGTCAACTACAAGTACTGGTACATGTACTGGTACTAGTAGGACCTGACGGCACAACATCATCCTACGTACTGCACGATACTCTCATTAAGTCTGTTAGCTATAAATATACAACGGAGTTAAACCCGCTGTCTCTTCGTGTCGCGGGAAACTGGACTGGCGGTCCGCTTGGTCTTTTCACAGATGTCCTCCTCACTGACCTCCAGAATGGCGACCGATGTTATTCGCGACTCAAATGCCAAGTCAAATAGAAGACGGCCTCGAGATGCGATAGAAGGCTTTGAAATATCAAACACTCGAACATGGCGGTCAAGACCAGCAACCACAGTCAGATCCAGACCTGAAGCTAGAGACTCGTACTTAACTCCTTCCACAAACCGGTCCATAGACGGCTGCAGAGGGGCCGTAGTACGGCCAATCTGTAGATGGGGAGGCATGAATCTGTCCACAATTTCCGAAGAGCCACCCAGAATACCCGGAGTGAACACCTCCTCCGTGTCACTCTCCCGAACCGTCAACTCCTCTTCGTCGTCTTCGTCATCATCATCGTCGTCGTCTTCATCATCTTCCTCGCCTTCGTTAGGTAAATGGACGCTGGAGAGGGTGTTGAAGTACATGAGAGACTGCTCGTCGTCATCGCACCATAGCTCCCGGAAGAAATCAGAGTCTCGTGAAACACGCGAAGAGGCAGAGGGATTAGCGATCAGATCATCCGTATCACGGCCCCAGGCCGGTCCAGCAGCTGCTTCAGGCCGTCGAATCGCCTGAAGGTCACGTGCAAGGGTAAGAGGAGACCATCTCTGATGCCTTCTCGCAAGAGGACCATGTCCGAGCGAAGAATATGACGGGTTGCCAGAATCTGCTCGGATCATTCTGAGACGACGCTCTTCTCGTCTCAGTTCACGTGACGCTTCTCGACGTGCTCGATCTTCTCCGCCTACTGCAGTGATCTGGATACGGGGACGGGATAGTCCTAGTACTCGTTCAAAGTACCGTCTATCAAATGGGGGTCTTCTAGGAGCTTCATCCGAATGGGGATCGTCGTTCAGCACGTAGTGATCTGAGTTGTCTGCACCAGGCTCTGGCTCTGGCTCTGTGGTCTGATTCTGGGTTTGTAGTATGTGTTGCTGTCGAGTATGTCGTATTCGTCGCATCAGCAGCTCACCCCACAGTGCACTTTGTCGATTATCTTCCCGGGAAATGGATGTGGACGGAATAGGTTCCACCTGGGGCACTCGAGGGTCCTGGCGCGTTGCTGGGCTGAAGAAATCGGCCAGAAAAACACTGCCTTCAGGCATACACACCTTGTGACGCACCTGGCCATCATATCCCACTAACGACACCTGGTTCTGCGAGTTGGCCACGTAGAAGGCATCTCCGCCTAGCGAATGGTTCATGTGCAGATGTGTGAGTGGATAGTCGCCGACCTGGATTTTTCGGACCGGTCGAGCAGACACATTCGTATGGTAAATGTAGGCGTCTCCATATCTCGATACAGCCACCAAAGAGTAGCCTGGCTCGGCGTTATCGCTTGTCCCGCGCACATTTGTAAATCTCACGTCGGAAATCCAAATGTACTCCTCCTTGCTAGATCGCCACAGGTTTCTGCGGTTGGCGCGGATGATGGCCACCTCTAGAACTCTCTGAGGTCCTCCAAAAGCCACTACCCCGCGTTGAGTAGGATGGGGGCGCAGCACGGACACTGCGTCACCCAGGTGATGTGTGCTAAGCATCTCGTCGCTTGTCTGGGTTTGGTCTAGCTTGCATTCTCGCACCGTAACCATGCCTCCGGTGGTGCAAGTATATAGCAGATTGTGAGCATAATCAATGGACGCGAACAGCTCTGAGGGATGGAACACCTCTCTGTGTGCCGGATACAGCCGTCTTGGAGTGCCCATCTCCACGTCCAATACCTCCACGCTTCCATCTCTCCGTCCGAGAGCCACGTACTGTCTTCTGTCGTAAATCACCTTGGACACGTGCACTGCACTGCCTTCACTGAACCCCACGTTGCGCACCGTGTGGACACCGGTGGCAAGACTGACCCTCACCTCTTTGAGCACTCCATCGTTTTCCAGGCACACCAGAAGTTTCATTGCAGAATCAGGCAACTGATGCAGGGTGTGGTATCCTTTCTTAAGTTTGTTGTTGGTGTGTCGTTACTCCTGTAGAGTTGTGAGCTTGCCGTGTGTATAAATACTCGGTACGTTTCCCGCCCCTGTCTTGTCGTTTCGAGCAAGGTGTGTAGTCCAGAGACAAGTCGTGTATCGGTTATCCAGTATTGAGATGTATGTCCATGCACCCTGGGGTGTGCTGTGGTTTTGAACCATATTTTGGGGCAAGCTCAAAGTAGACTGTACCAAAGAGACCCTGGTTTAGAAAGGCGTTCACGTAGTGTTGTGAGAGAAAAGACCGGTACGTGTAAATCAAAGGCATGTGCGGTGTATGTAGAAATCATGTGGTTCCAGTAGCAAAAAAATGGATGGTTTCTCACTCTACTCCAACTAACGATACCGAGTCTCCAACCTGCCTGCCTGCTGTACATCTCACTGTGCATATTTTAATATGCATAATCGTTACAAACCTCCATCATCATTTTCTCAGCATCCGACATGAATCCCCCGGAAGGAATCATCATTCCGCCTCCGGAGATCAAAGCAAAGATCGAGCGGACGGCAGAGTTTGTCGCCAAAAATGGTATTGCATTCGAGCACCGGATCCGCGAAAAAGAAGGATCCAACGCGCTCTTCTCTTTTCTCAATCATGACGACCATTACCATCTGTACTATCAGTGGCGATGTGACGAGTACGCCAGCGGACGAACACGTGAGAATGATGCTAGCAGTACCCAATCCAAGCCCAAGGATACGTCCGATCAGCTGAGAGAACCTCCAGCCTTCGAGTTTCACACGGTTCTTCCACCCATGTCGGCAGTGGATCACGAGGTCATTCACACTACTGCCCAGCACACAGCCGAGTACGGCCCGTCGTTTTCCATGCTTCTTGCGAAAAATGAGGCCAGAAACCCCCAATACGAGTTCCTCAAGCCCTCGCACTCGCTACACAATTTTTTCCAGCTGTTGGTGGAACAGTATCTCAAGGTGGGTCAGGCATTAGATTCTGGTTTTTCTGCACTCCCCGACAGCACACGAACCAATATTGAGGCTGCCATCAAGGACAAGTTTTACGCTCTGGGTCTGGCCAAGAGGCGAGCCGAGTGGATCTCGCACACTGAGCAGAAGAACCAAAAGGCCATTGAGGAGGCAGAAAGAGAACGGATTGCATTTGCGGAGATTGACTGGCACGACTTTGTGGTTGCAGAAACCATTGTGTTTTCTGATAAAGACAAGACTGGCGAGCTTCCCGCTCCTCTCACTCTTGCCCAGCTGCAGTTCTCTTCGCTAGAGCAGCGATCTCGAGGCCTGAAACTGGAATACGCACCCAACAGTGACGACGAGGAGGAGGAGGAAGAGGAGAAGGAGGAGGAAACTAAGGATCAGTTTGGAGTTAAGGATGGAGGCAAGGAGGCAACTACAGAGATTATAACCAAGGACGAACCAAAGGTGTACTCTGCACCCTCCAACATGAAGATTCGACCTGCAGGGACATCCAAGCTCAACAAGCTCAAGAACAACTCTCCTGCTACGGTTGTTACTCCCTCCGGAGAAGTGGTTCCTGAGTCATCGTATGACTCCCACATGCGAGTCTACACTCTGGACCCTAATTGGAAGGCCCAGAAGGATCTGGCCGACTCACGTGCACAGTCGACAAACCTGGCTACCAGGGATGTCGCTCAGAACATGAAGCGAATGGCCGAGGCCAAACAAGGAGACGGAGGACGACCCACTAAGAAGCCTGTGGTTGCATGGGATGGTCGGGCTGGTTCTAGTGCTGCAGCCCAGGAGGAAGCCATGCGAAAGGCACCCAGCCAGGAGGAGCAGGCCAAGCAGAAGAAGGAGCGTTTGGCCAAGGAACGTGCGATTGGACCAGGACGTTAGACGGCGGAAACAAGGACATAATTGGTAATGATAGCATTTGATATTGGTTCAGTGAGCCAGTAAAGCTCCGCGGAGTATAGGCTCCTGTATATTTCTTTTCGATGTGGTGATATGGCTTTTCATGAAATGATATGATATTCTGGTTTGAGCACGAGAGACTCAAACAAGATCTACACCCTGTACGAGTCATTAATATTATGAGACTTTCGATTGTGGATCATATGTCTCAGGCATGTGAATCATTTCTTGTGCCAATCAGCAGCACGCAGTATTACAAACTGGGTCTGAGTAGGAGGACGTTGATTAAATTCCGGGGAAAGCTACTGTACATCGTGAAACAGTGACTCTCTGAGTTGTGCCAGAAGAGGCAACCTCACGGTAACATCTGTCATGGCATGACTCGTCGGGTACTCGTATCTTATATATCTTATATTTATTATTAATTCCCATTCTTATTACCTCCGGGAGATGAGGCGTTGGGTGGCTTTGCGCATTATCAAAGTTGTTGCTTGACTCAGACCTCCCTCGATGTACTTCAGAGCGTGGCGTCGTTGCCGCGGGATGCGTTACCCGCCAGAGTTTCTGATGAAATTGATACCAGCCAGAGTTTTTTAGGATAGAGATGGGAAAAAAAATCATACCCGTCAGAGTTTTGAGGAAAGGGGTTTAATACCACATTAAATGAGATTATTTTACCACGTGGTACAACGTTGTGGCAGTCTAGACAGCTTTTCAGAAGCCACCACACCGATCTCGAGTGTCGACTTCCGAATGTCTGGAGTTTAGATTCCGTGGAGTATAATTTTTTTAATCAGGAACAGATAGATTAGATTCCGTGGAGTGAGATTTTTTTCCAGTTAGGTTGTCTCCGTGGAGTGTGGCGAGCAGTGATTTTATCACGAAAGCTCATTTACAGGTATGTCCTAACTCTGGTGGGGTTTAGTACCAGCCACGATGCCAAAAGCAATCCCTGACCAACCTCCCTCTTGGCATGGAGATAGGTGTTCCCTGCATGCATACGAGATGGATTGTGTGGGGCAGTCAGGAGAATCGAGAATACATGAAAAAGGGTACTATTACTGATAATTATCAAAAAAGTCAGATTAAATGAAAGTCTATGGCGAGTGCGATTCAAGCCACCTTTTGATATCACCATTCTTACAGTTGTGCAAGCCACGATGAGATATATCCAGGCTGGAGAGTGGCTTGACCAAGGTATATAGCCCGGGGTGTTGGAGAGTGTGAGGACCAGGATTACCATCGCCATGCTATTCAAAAACCCCTTTGAGAAGGAGAAGGCCGTGTCTGTTGCTTCAGTCGACTACGAGGCGGCAGAAGTCTCGTCTACTGGAGGTGTGTCTACGACAGATGAGGAAAAGTTCGACGGAGTCTTTCAAGGTTCCGGAGACCACAAGAACCCCTTCACGGATCCTAAGGTTGCAGAGAAGTTCCGAAAGCTCTATGAAGACTCAAACTACGAAAGTCGACACGCATTTGATCCCAAGTTTGAATGGACCAAAGAGGAAGAGAAGCGACTCAAGAGAAAACTCGAATGGAGAGTCGCTGGTTGGGCGTGTATCATGTTCTGGGGACTTCAGATCGATCGAAACAACCTGGCGCAAGCTGTCTCTGATAATCTTCTGGATGATCTAGGGCTGTCCACCAACCAGTACAACTACGGCAACATGATCTTCTATCTATCTTTCATGTGTGCTGAGATTCCGTCTCAGCTGGTTTCTAAGCGTCTAGGTCCCGATCGATGGATTCCGATCCAGATCTGTCTGTGGAGTGTTGTGGCCATCTGTCAGGGAGCTCTTCAGGGTAAATCTTCCTTCTATGCTACCAGATGTCTCATTGGTTTACTGGAAGGTGGTTTCATTCCTGACCTGGTTCTTTGGCTGTCGTACTTCTACACCTCCAAAGAGCTATCTATTCGACTATCCTTCTTCTGGAGTGGTCTGTATGTCGTCAACATTCTGACTTCTCTACTGGCCTTTGGTATCTTGCGAGTCCACGCTGGAGGTCTACAGGGCTGGAGATGGTTGTTTATCATTGAAGGACTCATCACTCTGTTGATTGGTGCAGCCTCCTTTTTCAGAATGCCAGCTTCTGCTGTCAGCACCAAGAAGTGGTTCCGACCCAAGGGCTGGTTCACTGACAGAGAAGAGAAGATTGTGGTAAACCGAGTTCTACGAGACGACCCTTACAAGGGTGATTTCCATAACCGACAGGCCATTACTCCATACACCCTCTACAAGTGCTTGTCCGACTTCTACATGTGGCCCATCTACGCCATTGGCATTCTAGCATACATTGGAGACAGTCCTGAATCGACGTACATGACTCTGACTCTGCGACACTTGGGTTTCTTTCCTTTCAACACCAACTTGTTGACTATCCCTCCGAGTGTTCTAAAGTTGATTCTCTTGTTGACTGTTACTTGGTTGTCTGAATATTTCAATGAGCGCTCCCTCATTGCTATCATCCAACCACTGTGGGTAATGGTGCTTGTCATTGCTCTCCGTTTCTACCCTGAATCAGGTGTCAATGTTTGGTCTACCTACGCCATTCTGCTCCTGATTCTCGGATGCCCCTATGTCCATGCTATTGTTGTGGCTTGGACTTCCAGAAACTCCAACACGGTAGCGCAGCGAACAGTGTCCGCCGCGGTCTACAATATGTTTGTCCAGGCTGGAAACGTTGCTGCCTCACAGGTCTACAGAAAGGATGATGCTCCTTTGTACCATAGAGGAAACACGCAGCTGATTATCATCAGTGCGGGAGCAGCTGCCTTGTTCATTGTGACAAAGATTTTCTACGTCACCGTCAACAAGCGCCGAGAGAAGGTGTGGAACGCCATGACTAAAGAGGAACAGGAGGATTATGCTGAGAACTCCACAGATGTGGGTAGTCGGCGGTTGGATTTCAGATTTGCTCACTGAGCATGCATAGCTTTTGTTATTAATTAATGTGTTGTGGTTGTGATTCCGGCGTGGGTGCTGTAGTGATTAATAGTCAAGAACAATCTCATTCACTTGAACAGGGCGTTCTCGTTCAATAACAGCCACGGTTTCAATGAGATCATGCTGGTGGAAGACATCGGCACAGATGACCACGACGGATTTCAATGCAAATTCTGTAACGTCTGTCAGTCGGTTATATTTGGGGTTCTGCAGAATCTCCAGAGCCCGTTTGCCCAGATTCCTTACTGACGCCTGTTCTGACGCATCTAGAATATCAGGCATACATGCCAGTAGACCCATGAGCCATATACTGAGACCACGGCTGATTTTGGGCCCCAGCCATTTGTGACAGTACTCCACAAGCATGAATAGCTGCTGATGGGGTAAAGATGCAATGAATTGAAGAGTTGGATCAGGAGCAGTCGATCCGGCAATGAATGTTTTCCACTTGGAGAATGTCGATGGCAGCTCTGTGCCGGCTGGTAGTGCTGTTCGCTCATCTCCATGCGATTGCACGGTTTTCCGTAGTTCCATAAATGATCTTCTTATTTCAACTCTCCACTCGTTGACCACAGATAATGGTATGACAGTAGACAGGGCTGTGTATTGCTTCGAGTATGCTGATGGTGTTGTGACATGGCTCCGTCCTTTGACAGTCGTGAAAGCTGGACTCTGGTTGACTTCTCGTTTCACCTGGGCCAGGTACTGGGCAACATCCACTGGAGGTCCCTCGAGGTCCAGATCGGCATCGGGTTCATCCAATGGAAAAGCTGATCTCTGGCCTGTGTCCTCGTCCAACGGTCCTGCCGTGTACTCCTCCAGATTTCGTTTCATTATCAGTCTCCTGATATCGTGCAGTACAAGGGTACTGAAATTGGATTACCACAATATTCGTGAGCCTAACTTTGATCAACCTTGAACCGCATGGCGGCATGAGTGGCGAGATATAGTGTGGTTTCTATAGGATGGGAAGTTGAAAACTTGGATATTGGGTGGTTCAAAAATGAGTTATATATTGAAATAGTGGTTCAGACAATATTCAAAAACCACATTCACCATAAAATACCCACAATGAAGGGCGATGAAGGGCGATACCACCTCTCAGAGGGGATTTTCCCAGAACCCTATTTTTGGAGTTTCATTCGCCACCATTGTCAGGCAAGGCCTATATATCACCAGACACCCCTTGCTTAGTCCCGACACGCACTCCACCATACACAAGTGTGACGTCTCCTAACGACACAAACCCGATAGCAAGAGCTACAGCACCCAAGTGACAGTCCCTAAAAGCCCTCACAACACATTCTCACACATCACCATGAGCTGCTCCGATCTTCTTCTTGTCATTGTGGCGATTTTCTTCCCCCCAATTCCGGTCGCCATCCGACGAGGTCTCTGTTCCGCAGACTTCTTCATCAACGTTGCTCTGTGCGTTCTCGGATTCCTTCCCGGTCTGATCCACTCAATTTACATCATTTCGAAATATCCTGGTGACGAGCAGCACCACCACTGTGTGCGTGGCCAATACGTTGCCGTCAACAGCTCGGAGCACGCCTTCTACGGCTCTTCCGATCTCGAGCGAGCCACTCCTTCCAGCAGCCAGCAGCAGCAGCAGCAGCAGGCTCCTCCTTCTGCGGAGTATTATACTTCTCTGGACAACAAGAAGGACAACACTAACCGACCTCCTCCTTACTCTGGGTAAGCCGCCATCTTTATAAATACAGTAAGTTTGCGTGATATTTCTACAGTACAAGCGCCGAAAATCGTATATCAGGTCGTCACAAAACCTCACAACATCATTATGACACATCTCAAAATGTATGATGTTGCGCAATCTTGCATGGACTCTGCGGTGATTCTTACCTTTCCTGTTGTGGTTGGAGTCCAGCCAACCGTTGAAAGGGTATTAGTCGGCATTACCGATGGATCGGAGACTTTTATTCAATTGGTTTCCTAGCATGTGCCTACAACGAGGTACAATACTTATACTCGTACTAGGACTAGCAGTCACCTCTTGCACCTAACCCCGCAGGTCCAAGAAACTACGTCACTAGATGACTGTGTGGAGATACCAGAGAGCCATCCCTTATTCCCTTGTGATTCAATTCCTGAATATTAAACCAGCCACACCAAAGTCAGCCTCAGAAATACTCTACAAGTACCAGTAAAACTAGCACTGATATGTCATCTAAATTTCCTTGGGGCGCGCATGTTGGAGCCTTTAGAGAAGACAAGCTCGTTTCAAAAGTAGAACCGGACTAATCACCGCCTTGTTGTCCAAGCGAAATCTACTATCAGGAACATACAAGGCAAACAAGCAACAGTTTCTAGGTAAGCACTGGGTTTTGGAGCTTCAATGTGCAGCAACTCAGAATGGCACTAATATCACTCCAACCTCATGTCAAGTCCCAAAGAAAAGACACAGCCCCCTGACGTCCCTTCTGCAATATTGAGCGCGTCATTGTGTTATTTGTGTATTGTTTGACTCTTTCTCTGGCGTCCGAGCTTCCACTCTGTAGACCAATAACATATCTGCTTGTTCCTCTGATAGGGTTAAATACTCCCACATAGGGAACTACATCCAATAAATTCACCACTTGACCCCGCTTCACGGCAGTCAAGACTATTGGAAGAATATTCAGTCTACTGCCCAGAGTTTAGCATTGCGCTATTGTAGGCCCGCATTAGTCCCCCACTAGCGCCTTAGCTGAAATTATCCCATCCTTGGAACCCAAACGATATTAACGAGTTGGGCTGGCGATTTTCTCATTTTTTCCAATAAAAGTACAAGCTCCAGAGTTGAGATATAGAAAGAGACATACTCTTTTTTATATTATACAAATAAATAAGGACTAGCCAAAAGTTGCGCTTGGCACTGACAACCGAGATTAATAAAAGCCTCTCTGTTATTTGTTGTTCCAAGACGGAAGACAAAGAAATGAGCCTTGCCCGTCCTAAGAACAAATGCATTTAACCGCATCGTTGAATTCCACTAGGGCCCATACGAAAGCATCGATCCATGGGAAGGTGCACTGTGGTCCATCTTTAGCGAATGTTGATCCACATGACCAGATGGACCCGGGTTGCCGTACTGATACATGTCACCAATGTCCGGGATCTGCTCTGGGGGCGGAGGCAGATCGGGATGATGTAGATCACCTGAATGCTGTGGTTGTTGATGTTGGTGTTGATGGTGTTGTTGCTGCTGCTGCTGCTGCTGCTGCTGCTGTTGCTGCTGCTGTTGCTGATGTCGCTGCTGCTGCTGTTGTTGGTGGTGAATATGTTGTTGGATATGCGGATCATGATTGTCAGATAGCCCCAGTTGGTTGTGGTTAGACTGCCGGCGCTCGGGAGGGGACTGCAGCATCTGGTCTTGTGGAGGCTGCTGCTGGTCTAGCTGATCCAATGGCTGTGGTTGTTGAGACAGTTGAGGGGGCTGAGGAATGGGCTGTTGGGGCTGCTGCTGCTGTTGCTGTTGCAACAGATCGAGCATAGGGCCGTCGTAGTGTTGCTGGGGTGCCTCTTGGGAAGGTCCTGGTCCCAGTTCGGGCTGAGCGGGCTCAATCTTCTCATCCTTGTCATCCAGGGTCAACTTTTGGAGTCTTCCAGAAATGAGATCCTGGTAGTTCAAATCAAATCTACCACAAATGGAGCGAGGCCATTCCAGATAGTGGTGGAACTCCTCTGGAAGCACATCAACGATGGCTTCCAAGTCCCCACTGAGTCGATCTCGGAGCCAGAAGAATGAATGTGACATGTGCGCGTATGCACAGTAGTGGCCCAGAATAACCAAACAGTAAGGGTCTCCTGCTCGAGTCGCCTGCAGGAACCCTCCAGAGATGTAGGTGGCCCAGCCAGGAAGATGTGATTGGCCCTGGTGCTTCACGTCCAGATTGTAGAGCTCGATCAGCTGCTGTAGCTCCATGGAACACATTTGTCGGTGGCCCATGTCGGGGATTGTAGAGATTAGCTGCCAAAGCACAGGTTCGTTAGGCAGGTATGATCTGTTGGGCATGGGAGGTGGCAGTGGGAACAGCACCATTCTGTCCTTGGCTGATAGTTGGAACACTAGTTCGATCACGCCTCGTCCTACACCAATCACGTCCGCTCCTCCCTCAAAGTTGATGAGGGGGATCAGTTCTCCGAGAGCCAGAGCAATCATGAAGATGACCACCGAAGTGGACAAGATCGATTCCTGGTTGGAGGCATTGAGAGTTACGAGTGACTGTCTATGTCCGGCCAGGGCTTCTGTAAACGCCTTTACAATCTTCTCCAGTAGCTGCGAGTTGGGTTTGAGGTATCCTGTGACCCGGGTCATGTCTGGTGGTGGAAGTTTTATCGGCACGCCGGGGTTGTCTCTATCTCGTCGTTTTTCCAGGTGCTTTCGCAGTCGTTTTCGATCGCGCGCGTACTCGTAGTCGTAGGTGTACTTTTCGGGCAGGTACATGTGAGCCTTATGGATGGATGCTACTGTCAAGACGCACTTGTACAATGCTGAGTTGACGATGGTCATGGACGGGATGGATCGCACCCACGAGTAGTCTGCGTCTCCGCAGCTCTTGGTCAGCTGGGGCGACGTGTGTTCCACGTAGAAACGTAGCAGTTCCAGGTCGGCGTAGTCCACATCGAACATCCGGGCCATGGAAGTGGGCCGGATCGTCTGCTTGGAGGTGGAATGCATGAGGGCCGACGCGGCCAGCTCTGTGGGCGACAGCTCGGACGCCTTTCCTTCTCTGTCCTTGGCTTTGGAAACTGTCGGCCACACGCACTCCTTGTGGCGCTGGTGGCAGTTTTTGCACACTGGGTGGCTTTCATCGCACTTGATACGGAGTTTTTTGCAGTTGAAGCAGCCGTTTCTGCTCTTTTTGTGTTTTCGCCGCTTGTTTTCTTCTTGTCGTCTTCTTCTGAAATGGCTGTCGATGGAGCCGTCGTTTCTTCCAGGTTGCCCTCCGCAGGCGGGGCTGCCGACACAGACGCTACTCCTGAGACGGGCTCGGTGGGCGACCCGGACGAGTCGGTCGTCTCCTTTGGCGACCTGGGATACGGGTAGTCCTCGGCGTACATGGTGCCACTGGTGGTCGAGGAGACTTTGTATGCGAGCCTTTGATTGTAGATTGAGGAGGAAGTGAATTTAGAGTGTTGTGCGGGAGCTTGGTGCAACTGTCTTTGGAGCTCTGCCTTTGGCGTGTGCAGAAGAAGCAACAGAGTTAGCTGACTTGGGGCAGAGTACAAGTGGAAGCACTATTTCAGGCGAGCTCGGTATTTCGACACTGGTCCTGTATTCCGTCGTGTGGTGTCAGGAGAGGACGATTTCGGGTGCTGGTGCGGTACCTGGTACTAGAGTCTCGGTGGTGTGGATGTGTTTTATGTTTGTGTGTCACTAACACACGCGAGTCAATGAGTCCAATTATGTACGACGTGGGTATGTGGGTTCTTACTCCAGGTCTGGCCGCCACTGGGTTCCACGCTTTGGAGATATGGCTCAACGCTTTGACAGCTACAGGTACCAGTAGTCGCTTGTGCTGCACAAGCTTTCCATGTATTGAGCAACCGAATGTGAGTGCGCACTAGACTAACCATAAGGAGCCAAAATCGTGCATACTGTACTACCCAACCGATAATAGCACTATAGGAGACGAGGGCCCAGTGTATGTCAGATTAAATCGCCGATGAAGATGCCTTTTAGAGGCCTGCCCACGTGCTCCGTGCCGGCCATCTGTCACCTGCTGAGCTTCTTGCCGAGCTCCAGGTGCGGCTGCAGGGCTCCCCTTCCCGTGGCTTGGTTGGGGATCACTTGTCGATGGTTAATTTTTTCACGTCCCGCACTGGGGCACGCCAACAATGTCTTCTTTCGACACTTCCACCAAGCTGACAAGCTCCGGATGTACGGCTGATGGAGAGTACGCTAACGACAGCCACTAGGCTAGCACGGCCCTACTTTGGAGCCAGATAGCCAGCTTAGCTCAGTTTTAGACACCCTTGCCACCCTGCAGTATATAACCCCAGAGTCTCACGACCCGCGGAGGTGAACCTCGTGTTTTTTTGGGTTGATTTTTTCTGCGCACCGAAGCAAGACCCCTGTGTTGGCTGACATTCTGTCCCGTTGTGAGCCCTGCAAGTGGCTTGCTCCCGGCTAACGCCGCACCACCCGGCTTGTCTTTGCAGACTAGCCGCGTACACTTGTATTGATAATTCTTGTCAGTCCGCGCCGAAGCTAGTTTCGGCTCCAGAGACATTTGCATGCTTTGCAAGTAGAGATTCCGCGACATTTTCAGCCACCAGGTATCACTCTTTCCAAGCGCAGATCAGCAGGTCCCTGGCTGTCCCGAGTTTAACCGGATGAAGCGTGAAACAGCAAGCAAAAGTATCGTACGCGGAGACGCGCTTCCTGCGGGCCTTGTCATCTCGTTTACCAGTGCCTTTTTTATGCTGGCTCACGCAGACGCAACAATGGGTCCGGATATATATCGGATGGCTGACAGGCACCTGTCAAACCAAACAGGACCAGACAAGGAAGCCCTAAAATCGCACGAGTTGGGTGTCAACAGGGATCACTACTGCACTTCAGGGCTACCAGCTTAGAGTTGTTCAGCTATGATATAACGACGGTTTGGTTTTATTGTCTTGTGCATTGTTATCCGAGCAGTCATTTATTGATTCTATTATTGTCACATCAATAGCTACCCGTCGTATACCACGTCATCCCACTTCATCTCCCAAGAGCATTTCCGCACGCCATACCAGAGAGGTAAAGACAAGCAAAAGCACCATCAACAGATGGACATAGGGCCCAGCTAAACAAGCCAAATGAACCAAAGAAGCAACATTTGGCAGGTTGAAATCAAAAATTATAGGCCCCGCCCGTAGGCAGCAGTCGAGAACGTCGGCGCTGTGCAATGCCAACCTCTAGTCCGAACTCCCGACCAACTTGATCGTCAGGAATTTGCCTAAGGTAAGTATGCCCTTCAAATATGGGGGTTCCTGCGTTTAAGTACTCCCGAGACTTCAGCGGGTAGGGTAAGTTACCCGGGGGAGGCAGGGAGCGCGTGTATTCCGCGTCGGTGAGACTCACTGTAGGTCGCTAGTACAGGTATGAGCACGGGTACAGATATTGTGCGTGTAGTGCGGTGACCACGTGGGTCCGAAACACTTACGTTCTCTCGTATCTTCATCTTTTACATTGCTTTCGGGTTGAATCCTTTCTCTATGTCGGCTTGTTTACAGGAGATGGAAGGGGTGCATATATGCACAGTGGCAACTATGTACGGTCAGCTAATACATCGTCATTCAGGATATGAGTGCCTTTGCATAGGTTGCCCAGTTCTGGTCCCACGCCACGCCACGGCGAGGAGTTTTACCAACCAACCCCAAACTATCGGACCAGTACACTTTTGTAATTATCGCCACCCGATTCTGGCCTATCATAACATGGCACCGTACAAGACGACACATTTGTGAATACAGTACAAGTACTTCTGGATCTAATTACATTCTCAATTTTGAATTACTTTTACTTTAACAACCTCACTGGGACGCGCAGTTGCCTGGCTACTTGGTTAAAAAGGTAGCCTGGTTTAAATAAGATCGGCAATGTTGGTGGGCATCTCAACGATCTCAGTGGAGTAGAATCGCTCGAGCTCCTTGAGCATTCCGTGGTCCTCGGAGGTGACGAAGTTGATGGCAACACCCTTTCGGCCGAATCGACCACCTCGACCGATTCGGTGGATGTAGTTCTCTCGGTTGGAGGGCAGGTCGAAGTTGATGACCAGAGAAACCTGCTGGACATCGATACCTCGGGCAAGCAGATCGGTGGTGATGAGGATTCGAGAAGAACCGGTTCGGAAGGCCTTCATAATGACATCTCGCTGAGACTGCTCGGTCTCACCGTGCATGGAGGAGACAGTGAAGTCAGCCTCGGTAAGAGCCTGGGTCAGGAAGTCGACCTTTCGTCGGGTGTTGCAGAAAATGACGGCCTGAGAAACGTTGATGGTCTCGTACAGATCGCACAGAACCTCAAACTTGTAGGACTCCTGCTCAACATCAATGTAGAACTGCTTGATACCTTCAAGGGTCAGCTCATCCTTCTTGACGAGAATTCGGACGGGGTCTCGCATGAACTTGCCGGTGATGTCGAGGACCTCAGCGGGCATGGTGGCGGACAGCAGAACGGTCTGGGTGGTCTCGGGGAGGGTGGTGAAGATGTCGTAGATGGGGTCCTTGAACTCTCGAGAAAGCATCTCATCGGCCTCATCGAGGATGAACATCTTGATGAGGTCGGTCTTGAGGATTCGTCGCTCAATCATATCGTGGATTCGACCGGGGGTTCCGACAATGACGTGGACACCCTCCTGGATGACTCGGATGTCCTCGGCGACGGAGGTACCACCAATGCAGGCGTGGCACTCAATCTTCATGTACTCGCCAAAGGCAAGGACGACCTTCTGAATCTGGTGGGCCAGCTCTCGGGTGGGGGCGATGATCAGAGCCTGGGGCTTCTTAATCTTCTCGTCAATGTTCTGCAGAGCAGAGATGGAGAAGGTGGCAGTCTTACCGGTACCGGACTGGGCCTGGGCAAGGACATCGTTACCCTTGATGACGGGCAGGATGGCTCGCTGCTGAATGGAGGAGGGGTTCTCAAAACCGTAACCGTAGATACCTCGGAGCAGCTCGTCCTTGAGTCCAAGGTCGTCGAAAGAGGTGACAACCTCGTCGTAGTTGGTGGTGATCTGGGAAGAATCAATGTCGGTGAGTCCGTCAGCCATTTTGTTTTCAATTGGTGTTTTTGTCAAATATACCTTGTTGCACAAATGTATATGTGTTCAAGAGTTGAAGACCCAAAACTGAAATACCTAATAAAAAATTTTCCGCACTCCATACCCTAGCCCTATATATGTGAACTTTGAGCGAAACTCACTCTACTGATGCTCGCCCCTCGCCCGCCTCAACGTAAATCTATGGCAGGTTTTTGACCCCTTGAATGCGATTGGCGCGGGTATATTATGGGCTCTTTATGCCACAAAGTACCGCAATATGCCCCAAATGTCTAAACTTCAATCGCCCCCTCTCAATTCGACCAGTCAGAGGCATGCTAAACTGTACAGGATGACCACACCAGTCAACAGAGTTATATGCAGCAAAAAGGTGGGTGTTGCTAGGAGCAACATGAGAAAAAAGTCACGTGTCAAACTCATAATTCCAACTCCTCTCAGGTAAGGGGCATTAGGCAAGTAGCCCAGATATTATGATGAGCACATTTCTATGGGGCGGGGTAGCTGATGCATGCAACGGAAGCCTCATAATTATCGAATTGGCAGCCATAGAGACAAACAGCAGGAGTTGCTACCGTAGTAACAGTTGCCTGAGGCTCGACAGGGGCAATAGGGTTATTATTAACTGTGAGCACGAGTCATACTTTGAGTGAGAACTGGAAATGAAATGAAATAGAAGACTGATATTCGGGTTCAATAAAATTGACACAGGAACAATCGAATATCACAAGTAAGACCTTTCCTAGTTGGTAAAATGCAATAACAAGCACATTATTCGGACGCGCTGACTAATCAATTCACACACGCGACAAGATTAAGCACGTATCCCCAGATCAACGTCTCACCAGTACACCCAACCAAAAGTACCATACACAATGTCGGGCAAGCGACCATCTGTGGCTCAAAAGCGGCTCATGAAGGAGTACAAGCAGTTCATCAGTGATCCTCCCCAGGGGATCAGTGCAGGTCCTGCTGACGAGGAGTGAGTGAAGTGAAGCCACACAATCACGTTCAGATGACCATGGTGTGGCTTCTGAAAGACGATACTGTTGTTGCCGCCGATTTTCTTAGCTGAGGAAGGGTTGATTTGATGTCCCATTTCATTTCTGACCAGTTTGGGCCTACATCTGAACAGCCATATGTCTTAACCTGCCACAACTCCACTAACACAGTAACTTTCTGCTCTGGGAATGCCTGATACAGGGACCAGATGATACACCGTATGAGGGAGGTCTGTTCCCAGCAACACTCAAATTCCCCCAAGATTACCCCCTGTCCCCTCCAGTGATGAAGTTCACCTGTGACATGTACCACCCCAACATTTACAAGGACGGAACTGTCTGTATTTCCATTTTGCATGCTCCTGGTGACGATCCCAACATGTACGAGAGCGCTTCGGAACGGTGGTCGCCCATCCAGTCGGTCGACAAGATTCTGCTGTCGGTGATGAGCATGCTTGCCGAGCCCAACGATGAGTCTGGAGCCAACATTGACGCCAGCAAAATGTGGCGAGATGACCAGGAACAGTTCAACAAGATTGTCCGGGGAACTGTTCGAAAGGCCCTGGGGTTGTAGGTAGTGCATGGGACGTTTACTAGAGACTTAGTGCGTCAAGGGAGTGTTTATAGGTTCTTTTAACGAGTTTGATGTGTAGACAGGTGGTACTGGTAGAGATACAAGAGTATATAAATCTGATTTAATAGTCTGTGTTTGTAGTATTTACAGTACACACCAGAAGTGTGCGATGACCTAGTCAAACAGCACTCATACGCCTTACACCCTAGTATTGTTTCAATCATACAATCTATTAAATATCCTTTTATGTGCTTAAACAGAAGTGGTCTTGAGGGCCTCAGTAACCTCCTCAGTCTCCTTATCCTCAGCAGGCTCCTCCTTGGTGTCTTCCTTGGTGTCCTCAGTCTCCTCATCCTCCTCGTATCGGATCTTGATGTTCTCATCCTCCTTGGGAGCATAGTCGTAGTTCTCCAGCAGGTAGTCAATGACGTCTTCCTTGTCAAAGTTCTCGGCGGCGTAAAGAACGTCCTGGCCACTCTGGTTCTTGACGAAGGGATCGGCCTTGGCCTCACACAGCAGCTTGACAATGTCCAGATTGCCGTTTAATGCTGCCCAGTGCAGAGCTGTGTTGCCAGAGTCATTCTGGGCGGAAATGAGAGCGGCCTGGGCCTCAGAATCCTCGCTAACAAGACCAAGCAGGTACTTGACAACGTCAATGTGTCCGTTGGCAGCGGCGTAATGGAGGGGGGTGGATTCTGTGTACTGGTCCTTGACCTCCTTGAGGGCCTCCAGGGGCTTCTCCTGGGCGGAGAAGAACTTCTCAATGTTCTCGAGCTCACCTCCTCGGGAGTCGAACATGATATCGTCAATCTGGTCTTCCGTCAACATCTTAGCTGGTCTAATAGTGTCCTCTGGGGAATGTGCAGGTGTAGTTGCGAGATAACAGAAAAAATTCTGACATGCATATTTCGAACTTTGATTCTCGATGTTGTAATTCGGGGAGATGACGATATTCTGGGAGACAAGGAAATATATATATACAAGTAGAGTGTCAATGATTTAGCTAGATGATTTGAATTGTTCTCATGGTTGCATTCTTATCATGCAGATACTGGCTGGTACCAGAAAGATGTAGTGGTACTGTGGCATAGCATCCCTGTGACGCCATCACCACGACTTCTTCCCACTATACAACTCAGTAAAGGTCATAGCTCATTACATGTTTACATGTTCTACATTCATTTTGGTATCGTCCTTTACTGGGTACCAAGAGTTTGGCCGGTTCCAGGGAAAGAAGTGGTGGGGTCAACGCTGCTGTTGCCTCGAGATCGGGTGCCAGCCTCGAGATCGGCCTGGCTAGAATTGGCCTGGTAGCCCAGGAAGCTGCCACCAGACACAGACATCGATCGGGTGATGTCTGCTCCGGCAGCGGCTCGAGTCTCCAAAGCGCCCTCTTCTCGGTAGAAGGTGACAATGGAGGAGGGGATGAGGTCAATGACTCTGGAGATTTTGTTCTCAATCCAGAGCACCACCTTGGACGAGGGCTCAATGAGAGGGTCCAGGTAGCCCAGAGCCATCAGCCAGCCGGCAACCATGCCCAGAAGATGGCCAATGAAGGAGGAGCTAGGGATGATGATGGCAATGAAAATCAGGTAGATGATGGGCAGCAACCAGGTGGGCACCACGAGGTTGGGGGCCAGCTGGGTGGTGGGCTGCTTCGAGGACTCCCGGATGGCCCAGTATCCCATGAAGGAGAAGATCCAGGCAGAGGAGCCCAGAACGGCCTCCTCGGGGAAGAAGCAGATGGAAAGCAGACACCAAGGGATGGCAGTGACAACGGCGAGAACATTGAGCACGATTCCAGTTCGAACAGTTCCATTGACTCGCTCAAACTGCGACACAATGGGCTGGAGCGCCACAAGATTGACAAGAAGATGGAACCAAGTGGCATGGACCACGGGGTAGAAAGAAATTCGGTTGACTAAGTTAGCGGTGAGAAAAAGACGGCGTTCGTTTCGCTGTACTCACGTTCGAAACTGGTCAGGGCAGTGCTTCGCAGCTTGAGGTCTTCCTCAATCCACAAATATCGCTGGGACAGCAGGAAGATGATGGTCAGAAAAATGGGCAGCCCGAACGACAATGCCGGCGGGTGCTGTATTTCCTTTTGGAATCTCTGAAACAGCGGAAACTGGGCCATTTTGAGGTCGTAGGAGGGCAGGTTCAGAGAGACTGTTATGTAGCCCTGATTTAAGTCTCTGGACTGCATTATGCGTTTGGACGTCACGTGAGTAGGGTAAATGACAATCTGACATCATAACAACATCTATTTAGACAGGTGGTGGGCTCCGTGGAGGTATGGGAGTGTGGCTTTTGGATGAAGCCAGGTTAATATGTGAGATTTTTGTAGAAAATCACTCTGAAATTACCCCGAGACACTCACCATCATGTACTCACGTGGACCTATTGCCCTGATGGTTTGAGCGCTTCGAAAAAAACAACAGTATTAAACTTAGAACAAACTGAAGAGCCTGATCCGGTCCTGCGGGAATAGCTATGAAATGTATCAGAAGAAAGTGGGCAAGTATTGTGGAGTATTTGGGACAGCGATATCGAATACTGAACCCATTCAAACTGCTTTATATATCCACTTGTCTATTAATAACTCAGCATGTGACAGAGGGGTGTAAGACATGGAGTTTCTAAACTCAGCCCTGTTGTATTAAGCGAGAAGTCAGAAGTTGGAGGCCGTATTTGCCACTCTTTGCAAACCAGACATTAATTGTTTCCAGCAATAGTTGGTGTGATCAACTGAGAGTGTTACTGAAGTCGTACTGCCTGCCTGTATCAATGGATGCCGGAGAAAAAAAAGCTGTTTAGGGATCAGAGCCAATCTACCCTGGTAGCACATCTCAGGCATGACTGCATGTCGATAAGATCACCAGTGCACCCCCTTACATTTCCTTTTTTTCCTTCTTCGAAACAAATTGGAAGTATACATATAAATAGACAGCTACTGGTAGACAAAAAAAACCTGCCGGGAACCAAATACTCCTTCATCAACAATTACAGTGCTACAATTGTCTTGCTATTCGCTCTCCATTCGCTCAGCTCATGCATGGTTCGATCTAGACTCACTCTTCGTGCCACGTTAACTCATACTATATACATCTAAGCCTTGGGCTCAGTGGGCTGCTGGGGCATGGGAGGGGGAGCACCCATGTTGGACACAACCTCGGACAGGTTCTTGGGTCCCAGAGCCTTCTGCTCGGCAATCATTCGCTCCTCCTCGGCCTTGAGCTTGGGGCCCTCAACGGCCAGGTACTCAAGGAACTTCTGGTACTGCTTCTGGCCCTCTCGTCGCATGACATCATGGGGCATCAGAGGCTTCTGCTGCTTGGGCTCGGCAACACCGAGGAACTTGGAGGCCCACTGGCCGTCCTTGCCGTGCTTGGCGTACCAGTCCTTCTCGAACTTTTCTCGGGCAATAGCCTCTCGTCGGGTGAACTCGTCGGGAAGGTTGGTGCCCTCAAAGGCCTTAAGAATGGGTCGAACGTCGTTCACGTTCTGGGAGACGAGCCACTCCAGGAAGGGGATCAGCTTAACCAGGCCCTTGTCGCCGGAAGTTCCCTTCCAGGGCTCGATGGGGATGGAGTTCTCGGGCTGCTTCATGGTGCATCCAGTATCGGGGTCGATGATGATGATCTTGCCCATGTCTCGGTTCATCAGAGACAGGTCCTTGACCAGCTTTCCGTCCTCGTAGGTGGTGTGCTCTCGGGTGAGAACGTGGGAGAACCAGGCGTGGTAGGGATCGAGCTTCATGATGAGCTTCTCACAGTTGGCCATGTACTGGGACGAGAAGAGAACAATCTCGTAGTACTGGCCGAGGTAACCCAGGAAGTAGTCCACACCGGGTCGCTTGGCCACTCGCCAGCCGTGCTCTCGGGTCCACTCCTGGTGGACAAGCAGATCGTCAAGGGCAATCACAAGGGTCAGAGGTCGCTGGTACGGGGGAGCAGGAGGATCGGGCAGAAGAACGGGAGCCACGGGGTCTCGGTAGAAGGAAAAAGTGTCTCCGACTCGAGCCTTGAGACGGGCCCACATGAGCAGAGGAGAGTACCCCTGGCCAATGGTGTCGTGCTTCTTCTTGTCCTCCTCATTGTCCCAGTCTCGGGCCAGGTAGGCGGCGAAAGCAGCGGATCCAGCAAAGAAGGCGTAGTATCCATAGCCGGCAATTCGCTCTCGGGACTCCTGCTTGGAGGTCTGGTCGGAGGACTTCTTGGCAGTTCCGGCCCATCGGGCTCGCTGCTCGTCAGTAACGTCGTCCTCGGCAGCACCCTCGGCAGCACCCTCAGGCTTTCCCTCGGAGGCAGACTTCTTGCCCTTGGACTCATCAATGTCCATACCGGCCTGAGCCAGCAAATCGTCGTTCAGCAGAGAGCTCTGGAATGGTTTGTCGGATTTCTCGGTTTTTTTGTCCGAGTAGAACCGCACGGCGGGGGTCATGGCCCGCTGGACACCGGGACGTGCCACCCGTGCAATCTGGGCAGCTCGCAGTAGACTGTGCATTGTGGATGATGAAGAGTCGAGGTGCAGTGGAAAATCTAATATACTTTTGTTTCGGGGCTTACAGACTTCATATGTGGAGAGACATTTGCCACTGTGGCGAGAACCAGTGGGGGCAAGCATTTTAGGGCGACTTGGGTCGCCAATATTACCCCATTTCACTTTTGTGGAATTCCATCTCCGCCGTTTTATTCCTCCGTTGTGGTCTCCAAGTATTTTTTTAACCCCGAAATTTCAACCGGTAAAATAGTCTCTCCAGGTTTTCCTTTGGGTTCGAAAAGTGCCATCAAATGATACTCTTTGACAACTCGGGGTGCGTTTCCCACCAAAAGTGTGTTTATCTTAGTCAGGCACCGGCTTGGTGTCGGAGGGTGTTGAGGGAGCCATTTTGAGTCCATTAAAACGAAGATGATGGTCTGAAATTGCCATAATGAAAGTCTTGGTGACTTTCTCCTCAAGTCGGTATCATTTTCGCATATATCTGTACTGAATCATCCCCTTAACCATTAGCCAACTATTCGCCAACTATTAATACTTAGAACTACTTGGAGGAAACTCTTATCTCTATTCCTCACATACATTCGAAACACTGCCCCTTGCATAGCAAGTCCAGCTTGAGTTTCCCGTCAAAAATGCCACAGAACCATTTGTGGGTTGCCAGGATGCGGTACAGGGTTAGGATAGTGCCACAAGCAACACAATGAGCCAGAAACAGCCAGCACTTGTATTCCAAGCGAGGCAACCAGTGAGGTATTTGGTCCAAAATAGGCAGGCTCATGTTTAGTGGATAGCTTAAAAGTGACCGACCTTGAACAATACCATGAGGAGCAAGGAAGTGAACGATTTCGGGTGTAGCAGCGCTGGACAGTTGTTATGAATACGGAATTCATCAATTACCGAAGGCAATTGAGACAATCTAAATTCATTTTCATGTCAACAGCAACACATGTTATGACCTTTTATTATCGCCCACTACAACTTGTACAGTACAGTACGATACGTTCTACAAACTCAATATGCCCATAGATTCGAGGTGAACCATAACCAAGAGGTAATGAGAGCGGCTATGAATCACTATTCTGGACAGTAAGAAACGAAGACCATGTATGTCGCAAGATAGTGCCGATCCAACCACCTTCTAACCACCTTCTCTCCTCCAATCGACACCTGTCTTGTCAGGACAAGGTTTGGACGACGCTCTAGTGCATGAAGAGACGTCTGATCCATGTGCCTTCACGCCAAGTATGTACAGTCTGTTGGTCTGTTACCCGGACGACTGCAGTTTATCAGCCGTGTGAGCGTCCTCTCGGGGCCTATTGTGGGGCTGAGCTATGCCAGAATTGCGTTTGTCTCACAGTTCTAAGTTTCTTGGGTGCTGGTATGTGTTATAAGTATTCAAAATAGGGGGTCGTGAGAGTGTTGAAATTTGGTCACGCTATCCAAGTAGACGTGGGGTGCTCTAATCTGTCCACATGTGGACTAAAAGTAGTGACGAAATACGTTTTAAACACTGCGGCTTGAATCACGTGAGTGTCCGTGTGACGACGGCCTATTGATCAGCCGCATTGCATTACTGCTCCAAAAAATATAGCCACACACGAATCAATGTGTGTGTATTGATTCCGTTTTCTGACCACAGTTTGCGAGAAACTGATGTGCTAAATATAGTTGGAAATGTGGAGGTCTTAGATGGTCGAAAAAGAGAGTGTTCACCAAGAAAGATAAAAGAGTGAAATACAGGTGCGATAAGAGTCGACTCCCAGCGCGGATCCTCTCCTCGTCAAGACCCCATCCACGTTTCAACTCGCGCGTTTCTGCACCTTCTCTGAATTCTACCTCCATCCCTTGGACCATCCCGCCTGCATATCTAAGCTAAACTAACTTAGGCAACGCTCTTGACGTTTCTTCAAATTTCAGGTTTCGGAACAAGACCGTAATCTTCGCCCCTTTTCCTTTAACATCGACATATGGCCAACTACAGTCTGTTTGGCGGCCCCACGCAGCTCCAGCAACAGCTGCAGAACATCTACGACGATGCCCATGAGGGCACTCTCCAGGCGGTGCTTCTGGAGACAGCCCAACAAGACGGCCCCGCTCTCCAGGCCTGGACGCTGTGTCTGTTTTCCATCAACGCCAAAATCAAGCAAGTGGAGAACTCGAAGCCCCGCAACGACACAGAGCGAGGTCTGTTGACCTCCATTCTCGAACTCGAGCAGGAATGTCGCGAACGCATCGGCAACCTCGAACGCAAGAAACAGGTGTCGACCAACCCATACGTGACCCAGGCGTCCTTGCCGTCGCTCAGTACGCTATCACTGGGCAATTCGTCCGCCCCAGTTCCCCCGTCCCACGGCGCCAGCTCCAGCAACATCCACAATCCCTTCCAGGGCTACGACTCTCGACAACAGCAACAGTTGCCACCTCAGGTGCGACCGTACTACCAGACGCAGCAGAGCCAGCAGTCGCTACAGCCGGCCATTCAGCCGTACCAGACTAACGCCAGTTCCAGCAGTATCAATCGATACAATGTGCCTCGAAAACAGGTGCCTGGATCGTCGTCGACTGTCAACACATCGCCCCAGAAGCTTCAGTTGCTTGATCTAGACCTGTCACCCGGAAAAAACGATACCTTCAAGAGCAGCAATCTGCTGGCGGAGCCTGTGGACTTTGACAGGCCCAAACCCGTCGTGGCTCCGGCCCAGACCCAGTACCAGTACCCCCCTCAACAGGACCTTCTCAAGGACTTTCAGCCTGTTGCCCCAGAGGTGCGCAAGGAGCGATACGACGACAGATCGCAGGAACGACAGTACAATTCAGCCGATTTCAGTGAGTATAGAGATGAAGGATACCAAGGATATGTGGTGAGGATTCAGGGATACAAGGATACAAGGATATGTGGATACGTGGATACGTGGATACGTGGATACAGGATCGAGATGTTGGGATGCGGCACGTGACCAGACTCTATTGTGCAGACTGCTATGATAGCCGAGAGGTTTCTGGAATGGGCTGACGCACAGCGAGTCAAACGAGAGACAGAGTGGGTGAGTGAGTGATATATGAGGTTGTTGATTTTTTCGACGAAATGAGGCAGGCAGAGAGAGGTAGCCGCACTGGCCATACCAGGTGGGCATTAACACGTGACGTGTCATCAATCTCTCTTGTGTTGCTTCATTTCGCGGTGTCGCGTGGACGTGTCTGATGACCAAGTCGATTTTTGGTCACGTGCTCCCCACCCGACTAATACCGCAGCATCGACGATTTTATTACTGCCCGCCCTACCCAAAGCTGATCGTCTCCCCGTTGTCTTTAGCCTCACGGTTTAACATCTCTCAAGCCTCACTTGCTGTCTGCAACGAGCATGAGTGAAGAAAATAAACTTGGGGTGTGAAGCCAAAAGCACATCGGCCAGTGTCTGGTCACATGTGCGGTCCTACGTTTCCGTGCGGTGATGCCCCCAATGTTTTGTTTATGTCTGGTCGTGTGCGCATCCTTCATGCAGCTAAAGGGGACGGATTGGTTGAAGAAGCACGAACCTGCAATTTCCCATTTTCTGGCGATACAAGGTTTCAGCGACTAGTTTTGGGTGCGGGTTTTAATTTGATTTCCCTGGGCTTAGGGGGCTCCTCTGAGAGGTCCAGCAGGTTATTAAACGGATCGGTGGGGTGAGGCTTCTGAGCCAATTCTATCTTTCGGCATTTCCGTCGTTAGGGCTCCCCGCACCCGTTGCTGCTGTGCCTGCCTTTGCTCACCGTTGCCCCCCCAATGCCATCCCAACATACCCCTTCAATCACTGCGTGTTGCTCTCCCAAATTACCCTCTCTTACTGTGTCCTGCATATCCACGCATTGTTGTGCCTACTAAACAATAACATTGGGCCAAGTTAAAAAGCTTGGTGAGCAGAGCCGGCAAGTGTAATTGTAAATCAGGCCGCACACCACCTCTACCAACAGACTTTTTTTTCCCAGTTCCCTGTAGACCCTACCACGTTTAGACGATAACACGAGAGGCCTACCCGACACACAGACAAGTCACAATCCGTCAACGTGATAGCCCCTAATCGTCACCACACGCACATCATCGCTCGCATATCGACTAACCCTAGCTCCCATTTCCGCCCATCAACGGTCCACCTCGTCGTCCTCCACCGTATACACGCCCGTCAACTCACGGCCAGATCTCCAGCCCCTCTCGTCTGCGTCCTCGCCCATCGACGCTCCGCCCTCACCCCCTAAACGAGAGATGCTCAAGACTCTTAGAGGCGCGGCCTGGTCTAAGAAGCAACCGACTCCTGCTCCCGCCAACGAGGCACCCCTCAAGGGAGCTTCGCTAGCGTGGAAATTCAAAAACTTTGGCAAGAGCCAGGAGGAGAAGAAACCCGAGCAGCCTAAGCCTGCCAAGGTCAAGCCCACCCGTTCCAATGCCCCCTCCATGAGCTCCCAGGCTTCCAGACCAAACTACTCCACGACCTCGGTCAACACCACGGCTACGGCCACAAGCTCCATTCCCCAGAGCGCAAAATCAAACAACATCAAGTCCATGTTGATTGACGATGACGAGCCTGCTCCCGTGCGACATGTCACTCCTGTCCAGCAGCAGCAGCCTGCAGCTCCCGTGCAGCCTCCCGCTCCAGTGGCCCAGCCCGCACACCCCGTACACCACGCACACCCTGTTGCTGCCCCTTCACATACCCAGCAGGCTGCCCACGTGGCCCACAGTCCCCCCCCTCACGTTGCCCACAGTCCCCCCCCTCACGTGACCCATGCCCCTGCCCCGACAAAACAGACGCCCACCGCTCACCAGGCCACCTACAATGCTCTGCACGGCCAGGTTGGTCGGCGGTCTGGCGAGGTGCGACGGTCTGGCGAAATGACCCGCCGATCGGGAGAGAGCCGACGCAGCGGCGAAATCCGACGCGCCCGGCCCACCAGCGGCATCTCAGTGCGCTCTACGGCCTCTGACGCCGGCGACCACCCCTGGGCCGGCTTCACCTCGGTGGGATCTGCCGTCAAGCAGCAGCAACACTCCAACAACTCGTCCACGTCTTCACTAACATCAGCCCAGACAGCCGCTGCCGGCGCTGGAGCCCAAAAGGCAGCCCAGGCCCAGCAGGCTGCGTTGGCCCACAACCGGGCTCTCAAACCCGTGTCATCGCCCAGCTCCAACGCCAATGCTAACCACAGCGCCAAGAAGCCGGCCTACCAGTACATTGTCCAGCCGACGCCTGCCAAGCCTCAGCAGAGTGCTGCTACTCGGGCTGCTCTGGCCAAGTCCAAGCAGCTCAATGACCGAACCAAGGCCAAGCGACAGGCCGCAGCCTCGGCGCAGAACCGAACGCGCCAGGTACACACTCCTCCCGCCCAGGGACGGCCAGCACAGCAACAGCAACCTCACAGCGCCAAGCAGATCCTCAATGCCACCGGTGGCCGTCAGGAGTCCCCGTCTGCAGAGCAACCAGAGGAGGAAGAGAAGCCACTGACTGAGTGGGACAAAAAGGTGGCGGAAATCATGAAGAATCTGCGAGGAGTGGACGAAAACGCCGCCAAGCAGATTCTCAACGAGATTGTCGTGCAAGGCGACGAGGTCCACTGGGAAGACATTGCTGGTCTGGAGGCCGCCAAGAGCTCGCTCAAGGAGACGGTTGTCTATCCGTTTTTGCGACCCGATCTCTTCTCGGGTCTGCGAGAGCCTGCTCGAGGTATGCTTCTGTTTGGACCTCCCGGTACCGGAAAGACCATGTTGGCTCGAGCAGTGGCCACTGAGTCCAACTCGACCTTCTTTTCCATTTCTGCCTCTTCGCTGACCTCCAAGTTTCTGGGAGAGTCGGAAAAGCTCGTGCGAGCGCTTTTCTTCATGGCCAAGGCTCTGGCCCCCTCCATCATCTTTGTCGACGAAATTGATTCCCTGCTGAGTCAGCGAAGCGATTCTGGCGAGCATGAGGCGTCGCGACGAATCAAAAACGAGTTCCTTGTGCAGTGGTCCGACCTGGCTTCCGCAGCCGCTGGCCGAGAGCGAGAAGGTGACGTGCAGCGGGTGCTGGTTCTGGCTGCCACCAACTTGCCTTGGGGTATTGATGAAGCTGCTCGACGACGTTTTGTTCGACGACAGTACATTCCCCTGCCTGAGCTTGAGACACGAGAAGCGCAGTTTTCAAAACTTTTGGCTGCTCAGCGGACCAATCTCTCCGAAGAGGAGCGAAAGGGTCTGCTGGAGTTGACCGAGGGCTTCTCCGGATCCGACATTACCGCTCTGACCAAGGATGCGGCTATGGGTCCTCTGCGAGCGCTGGGAGACAAGCTGTTGACCACAAGCCGAGAAGATATCCGTCCCATTGGATACCAAGACTTCATTTCTTCATTAGCCTTTATTCGGCCCTCAGTGTCCAAGGAAGGCCTCAAGGCCTTTGAGGACTGGGCTGCAGAGTACGGCAGCAGTGGTGCTTAGGCAATATTTTCATATATTTTCATTTTCATAATATTAATGCATGGATAGACGGATAGTAAGGATGAGTTTGCTTGTAGATAAGGCTCAATTATAATTACCGTATGCGGGGAGAGAAGGAGTATTACGCTGCGACCCAAGTGTATGTTTATTGCCATAACATTGTCCGAAAACATACACAACAACAGTCAGACTGACTGAATACTTGACTAATGGACTCGTGATTACACCTTGTGTGCCCATGGCTACAAGGGGGTAGCAGGTGCCAGAGTGATGTTTGGTGATGATGTCAACCAGAAGGGGGGTGTCCGGGTCTGACATCTAAGAGTCAAAATGTCTCAGTATCGAACTCACCTCTACTTAGTAACATACACTAGAGGCTTGTTATATTATGGCTCAGTGTAACGCTCTCACCCTGGGTCGTCGTCTAAAATGTATGTGGGTGTGCTTGTCTGGACCCACTCTTCTTTCTATTCCTTCACTTTGAATTGCTCCGACCTTCCTCACCTTGCAAACTTTACAGAGCCATGAGAAGATCCGACCTGTGTATATATTTGGGGGACCTGGACATGTAATGGTTTCTCCACAGTCATCATGAAGTTCTCTCATTCAGTTCTCTGTGCGACTTTTTCTCTGGCACTGGCTTCGCCTTTGCTTCACCACAAGAGAGACCATGTTCAGGTCAACTCTTCTTTTGCCATCCACTCTTCTCAGGACTTTCCCGAGTATGCTCTGGCCACCAAGGAGATCGACCCCGCCTCTCTAGGGCTCGATACCGTGGCCCAGCACTCTGGCTACCTGGAAGTCAAGTCTTCAGGCGAAAACTTCTTCTACTGGGCGTTTGAGTCTCGAAACGACCCTTCCAAGGATCCCGTTGTCTTATGGCTTCAGGGTGGCCCGGGATCTTCGTCCATGTTTGCTCTGACTTTTGAGAACGGCCCCTCGTGGTTCAATAACCCCAAAATCACGCCTGTCCACAATCCCTGGTCATGGAACAACAATGCCACTATGATTTATCTGGACCAGCCTGCTGGAGCGGGCTTCTCTTACGTTTCTGCTGGCGGAACCCCGGCCCGAACCTCCAAGGAGGCTGCCAAGAGTGTCTTTGCTTTCCTTACTCTCTTTTTCGAAAAGTACCCTCACCTGCCGCGAAAAATCCACATTTCGGGCGAGTCTTATGCTGGACATTATGTTCCTCAAACAACTCTGGAAATCCTGCGGACTGACAACAAGATCTTCCAGGTGGAGTCAATGCTCTGTGGAAATGGAATGACGGACCCCCTCAACCAGTACCCCGAGTTTTCCGTTTACGGCTGCGACTCTGAAGCCTCCGGAGTCTACCCTGCTATCTACAACAACGCAACCTGCGTACAGGCCAAGGCTGCTCAGGACCGATGCATCCCTCTGATCCAAAAGTGCTACGATACAGGAGCAAACGCTGACTGTAGCTATGCCACCTCTCACTGCAACGCTGAGATCCTATCTCTGTTTGACGGCAGAAGGAACATCTACGATGTCAGACGACCCTGTGAGATCTCCAAGACGGGAACTTGCTATAAGGAGTCTGACTACGGAGAAGCATTCCTCAACAACCTAACTACCCGAGATGCCATTGGAGCCGTTGTGCCCTGGAAGGCAAACAACCGAACTGTCTACAACGACTTCACAGTCAACACTGGAGACTGGATGAGACCTGATAGTGTGCGTGCCGTAACCGAGATTCTGAACGGCTACAACGTGCCTGTGCTCATTTTCGCCGGAGACAAGGACTTCATTTGCAACTGGCTGGGCCAGAAGAAATGGCTCGAGGCTCTTCCTTGGGACGGCCACGCCAAGTACCTCAAGGCTCGAGAACGGCCCTGGAAGGTCAACCATCAGAGAAAAGGTATGCTGAAGCAGTTTGGTAACCTTTCCTTTCTGCGAATCTTCGAGGCAGGCCATATGGTTCCTCACGATCAACCCGAAGCTGCTTCTCACATGCTTCAAGAGTGGCTTACAGAGACCCTGGGAATCTGGGAATTCCGTGATTATGAGTAGGACCATCACTGACCTCATTTCAAATAGCGTACCTGATAAATTTTGTTTACCAGTTTGTATCGTGGGTCTGAAACATCGACCCATCGTATAGCAACCTTGAGACCCAGTCCATTTCTTGATGGTAAGCTCAAGACAAGAACGACTGTAAAGACCAGGGTAGCTCGCATTCATTGGTTGACTTTTCGAACTTACGTGGCGACTACCTTGTAGTAGCTCAGTAGGTTGTATTTAAGGGCTATTATTGATGCTATAGAGATGAGGGTATTGTCAGTAGTGAGACGTTCAAGAAGCTAAATAATTAGGCGTTAAGGGAAAGAGCGTTTACACGGAACAGTTTCCCCCGCATTGGCAGAAGGTGACTGAGAGAGCCCCGCAGTAGCTTGGCTGTTCCCATTCATCGGTAAAGTCTCCAGTGTCTCCCCGAATGGAGTAGGCGCCCCAGGGAGTCTTGCTGTCATCTGTGAATGCACCCACAATCACATCTCCCTTGGCGGCATAGAGGTCCAGAGCCTGCTGGATACCCTCGACCATACCCTGCTCCCAGTTCTTAAGCTGGTCATAGTCGCTCTGATCATCTCGGATCGGAGAAATGACCATTTTAACTCCGTTCTTGTAACCCTGAACATCTCGGGTAGCAAAGTGAAGACGGAAGGTGTCGGACCTCTTGTGATACCCCACAGAAAGAGGGCCACTAGTGGCCTGGGCGTCTCCGTTAGCCTTCGACAAGCCCAGCTGTGAGTAATCATATGGCTCAAAGAGCTCACCGAGCACCTGTCTCAGCTCCTCCTTTAGCTTCTGAACTAGAGTCTCGGCAGAAGAGGTCGGAGTAGCCACCGTCAGGGTGGTAGGGGTGCCAGAGGCGCTGGAGGAGGAGGCTCCATCCTGACCGTCGATACCGGCTCCTCCGCCCATATCACCTCCGTCGTTGACAGTGGCATTCTTGACGTCCTTGGTGACAATCTCGGTCATGGCATGAGAGTGACGGAGCTGTCCAGACTGCAGGAACTTGACAAAACCAGCAGTGGTGAGCTCGGCAAAGTCTTGGTTGGAAGTAGACGACTCCAGCAGAAGCTCCTCGATGGTGGTGTTACTCTGTCGATAGTTGGTAACCACAGTCTCAAAAGTGGAGTTGTCAGCAGTCAAGAATTTGCAGGAACTCTGGCAGTTGGCATCGATGGCAAAGTTGGCTTGAGCCACATACTGGGGCCCGAATCGAGAGAGTGCCTGAGAGAAGGGCACGCCAATAGCATTATAGCTTTGCTGAATAGATTGTAGCAGGGACATGGTCGTGATGTGAAGACACTCAAAACGATCGACTTTTCTATATATACTCAGCCAGAGAGAGAGGGAGAGAGACACTGTATATGCGCTAAGTGCATATGAGCCTAGAGGGGTAAAGGCGGAGTCACCAGGTGAAACTGGGGTGAACAAAGTATGCAAGCACAAAAGAGACAATCACGTGAGCGGGAGACTATCTCGGTTTCAGTCAAGGGTGTGTGATGCTGGTCCCAACTTTAGCCCTTCCCTTGCCGTTATCGACCTACAGCTTCCTTGTCTAATAATCCCGCTGTTAATATCCCTTGTGTGAAGTCTATTTGACTTGGTTCCTGAAAAAGGCTTGGCTTGCATAACGGTCATGTGCAAAAGTGAGATTGGCATGAGTAGAAGAGAGCTTGTCAGTGTTGGAATCGGCCACAGACACACAAATACAATCTCATCTTCCTTTATTTGAGGCAAACTCAACGTACGCGGGCTCCGATGCACTTGTTCAGGCAATCTTTGTCTGATAAAGTTTAGCTGCTTGTAACACGGGGTGGAGTAAGTTGGATATTGGGCACGGCTCTGGCCATTCAGAAACGGCCGTTTGTCATCTTGTCAGCATCCTACACAGTCGGAATATCGCGAAGATGAAGTTCGGCAGTCTCATTTGGCTGGCTACAGCTATCCTGGCTGTCCCTGATGTGTCCAACCCAGTTCCTCAAAATGTGCTGCAGCCCGTGCAGTATCGAGTTGCTTTTGCAGGAAATCAGGACGCAGCTGTGGTATCTTGGAACACATATGGCAAGCCCGGATACCAACCCACCGTCTACTATGGAACAGACAAGAGTCAGCTGAACAGCAAGTCTACAGGCGATTCCAACACCTACGATACTTCCACCACCTGGAATCATCATGTTCGTCTCGAAGGTCTCGAGAGTGATCAGGTGTACTATTACCGTGTTGGTGGAGCTCCCGAATCTGAAATCTATAATTTCAAAACTGCTCGAAAAGCCGGAAACCCGAAGGAGTTTACTTTTGCTGCTGCCATTGATCTCGGAGTCATGGGTCCTTACGGACTGAGCACCAAGGTTGGAAACGGGGCTAGTAACCCCCTCGCTCCAGGCGAGCAGAACACCATGGACTCCCTACTACAGCACATTGATAACTTTGACTTTCTGTTGCACCCTGGAGATCTCGCCTATGCTGACTACTGGCTCAAGGAGGAGCTCCAAGGTTACATTGACACGGGAGTGAACACCCAGGATACCGATGCCCTGTTTAAGAACGGAGTCCAGACCTACGAAGCTCTTCTCAACACCTACTATCAACAGTTGCAGCACATCACGTCTTACAAACCGTACATGGTTGGTCCCGGTAACCATGAGAGCAACTGTGACAACGGAGGCACCAGTGGATATACTGTGCAAACCTGTTTTGAGGGACAGCGAAACTTCACCGGTCTAATCAACCACTTCCGAATGCCAGATACCGAGTCTGAAGGTGTGGGACCCTTCTGGTACTCGTTTGACTACGGTTTGGTGCACTTCGTCAACTTCAACACCGAAACTGATCTCGGCAAGTATGGCCCTGGACCTGATTCAGTCGGTGGATCCGACAACATGGACTCTGGCGAGTTTGGGGAGGACGGACAGCAACTTACTTGGCTGAAGAACGATCTGAAAAACGTTGACCGATCCAAAACCCCCTGGGTTATTGCCCTGGGACACCGACCCTGGTACGTGGCTGCCAAAAAGAAGCACCGATGTCTCGAATGCCAGGCTGCCTTTGAGAAGACTTTCAACAAGTATGGGGTGGATCTCGTGCTGCTCGGACACAGACATCTGTACAACCGAATCCACCCTATCGATGACCAAGGAAACATTGATCCGAACGGACTCAACAACCCCAGCGCGCCTTGGTACATTGTCAATGGAGCTGCTGGACACTACGACGGTCTGGATACCGCCAAAAAAACAGACGAGCCCTGGCTGGCTTACTGGCAGGACACTCAATACGGATGGTCCAAGTTTACTGTCCACAATGCTACTCATCTGACTCACTCATTTGTCGTCTCATCAGACAACTCTCTGCTCGATACCCAGACCCTTTACAAGAGCAGAGGCCAGGAGAATACCAAGAGGTACATTGAGAAGGACAAGACTTCCACAGCCAATGATCTTTCCATTGGTGGGCTTGCCATTTTCGCCTTCTTCTTTGTCTTCTTCTTCTAACCATGTACGATAATGATATACATGTACACTATTAAATTACTACCTCTACAATAACTCTGCTCTTCTTTAACAAACGTAAATCATCATTATATTATATATAAGTACTACTGGTCCTTCTTCTCCTGGGACACCTTCTTTCTCTTGAGCTTGGCCAGCAGCTTCTTCAGAGGAGTCTGAGAAGACAGATAGTCTGCCTGCTCCCGAGACAGCACTCGCTTAAGCAGCAGCGAAAAGATTGAGCCGAACGCCAGCGCAATCACTGTGGATGTCAGAATGATGACATTGTAGGGCATGGAGAAATCAGGAGTGGGCAACGACAGAATCAGAGCTGTGGTTCGAGTGGTCATGGTGTGAGCACCGTTAGAATCCACCACAGTAAGCACTCCAGGGGGAATGGAGAAGCCGTGGTTGGCATCCGGAGGATACTCAGCGAGATAGAGCATGGACTTGTCAAAGTCGTAGCCCAGAGTAGCTGAAGCATGAGCTGGGATAGTCAGCTTGAGCTCGAAATGCGTAGGCTTCTTTCGGTCCACGGACTTGGAATACTGCAGCACCTCAAAGGAGCCCACAGACTCCTCTCCAAACTCGTCTACCTTTTTCAGTTTGAGAGTATGGAAGTAGAAACGCATGAACCAGGGCAGAGTTTCCGAGTAGATGAACGTGACGGGCTCGGAAGAGGGGTTGGTGAATGCGGTTCGAACACCTCCTCGCTGCTGTCCGTGGCCAGAGAAAGACCGCTGAGCAAAGACAGGAGGAGAAGACAAGGGAGACACTTGCGTGGCATTATCAGACGACAGAATGATATCCAGAGGTTCCGTGTTGGCCAAAGTAAGGGTGGAGTAGGTATCCAGAACCTCACCATCTTCACCAGACTTACTCTGTAGCTTCCAGCCATCAGAGACATCCAGATTGATGGAGCCCGTTCCGATTCTGCAGGCTCCCTCAATGGGTCGTCCGAAGATCTCCCGAATGCTCCACGAGAGCTCGATAGGGTCTCCCAGAGGGAAGCAGATGTAATCATTAGCGTAGGGCTTGGATGTGTCACATCTGAAATCCTCTCCGTAGAGGGGCACTGGAATGGGATGCTTGTTTCGTCTCAATTGACGAGGAACATCAACGACAGCATCAACAGTCTGCTTGAGCACCATCTTGCATGCCTCTTCTTCGGTGCATTCTCGATGGACGTCAATGGCCATGCCTTGCCACTGTGAGTCGAAGATCTTATGTCCATCAAGGAGAGAGGAGATTCCAGCCTTACCCTTGCAAGGAAGCAGTCGGATAAAGGGGGTGAGGTTCTCGGTGCAGACGGGTTCGGCTGGAAGTGCACCTGAGAACAAGAATGCTGTGGTTTCGTTCACTCCATTGGATCCTGTGGACGATTGCTTGAAGGTGAACTGGGGCTCGACAGTGTGAGCCGAGTCAATGAAGTTCAGCGAGGCACAGAACAGTCCAGACAGCGAGTTGACCAGCCCGAACCACTTCTCCTTGGCCTCCTGTTTAGAAGAGGCCTCAATCCATGCCCAAGCCTCGACTCCAGTTCCGCCAGCAAAAGTTCCATTGTGTGGAAGAATGCCCCATTCTTCGGCGTCCCAAAATCCCTGGGCAAACTGCAGGTGAATTTCACGGGCATCGCTCTGGGTGATAATCTGTGAGAGAATTCGAGGGAACTCGTCATGATGAGCGACCGGGTGGGTGTTGAAGGGCTCGGACTCCGCTTCGAATTCAAACGAGGCCTGGAGATATTTCTGGGACAGAGGTCGCAGAGACAGTTTCTCCGAGTATCCGAGCACACCGGCTACCAATGCCAAGCAGGGCAGTATCGACAGTTTCATCGTTGTGTGCTGATGAACCTCACTCCGAGATGGGTATTACGTATTGCATGCAAGCGCGTCATCTTTTGAGTTTAATGGTGGCCAAGAGTGGAATTATTCAGATGACGATAGGTGGACAGTTTTAAGCAGGAAGTTGTACTCAAGGGACACAAACGCCTTGAATAGACACTTCCCCGACACTTCTAGTAAACATATTGAACTCAGGTTATCTATTTTGATGTGTGTAGCAACATGAAAACTTAGTTAGCATAAGTATGTAAATACTTGGTCAATTTCTTAAATTCACTACAGCGGGTGTAGAATGAGGTATGCTAGCAAAAGATCACAATTGTGGCTGTTAGGCAAGTCATAAGTATTAATTGGTTAGGTTAAAACTCATATATGAACACTGGTCGCCTCATATTTAGCTAGCCAGCCGTGCTTCTTCTTCATCAAAAGCCCTAACAAAGTACAAGTAATGTTATATTGTTTTAACTAAAGTGAAGAGCATTTTTTCTCTTCGCAAGTTATATATTTGCCACTCATAAGCAAATTTCACTCCAAACCCACCCCCTTTATTTCTTATTATGTCTTTACATCTCCCCAACACGCTTCAAGGCGAATCTCGTGCACACTCCCACATAACCCAGATCAGAGCTTGAATTATATTTTTATGCATGACATTCATCACCACGCCCAACCACACACAACAGCATGGACGAAATCAAGCGGCTGCGAGAAGAGCGTCAAAGGCCGTTTTCCCAGGATGATGACGCGGTGATGGCTGACGTGTCGGAAATGCAGTCTCTCAACGACGATGAGCCGCATAACCAGCCTCAGGACTCGTATACTGCTCCCCAAGAGTTCATCAATGAGACTGTGTCTTTGTCGGCCGTTGACGAGCTACAAGCTAACGAGTCCAACAAGAGCATTTATAACCGAGCAAACGACTACAAGCGCAAGCGTCTAGATCGCCAGGAGGCTGATGACGACGAGAAGGATCTAAGCTATAAGGAACGACTGGCTTTGAGAGACCTAGAACGAGACGAGAAACGAGTGCAAGAGGCAATCAGAAAGAAGGAGGAGGCAAACGGAACATCCAAGGAGGAGCAGGATGAGCTCCGCCGGTTCGAACGTGCTCAAACTCCTCCCAGAGTGGGACCTCGTGTCAGAAAGGGTCGTTCGGATAAACCTGTCACTGATGACAGTGGTGAGAGAGGGCGAAAGCGGAAGTCGAGATGGGATGTTCCGGATAAAGAGGAGACCGAGGAGTCTGGAACCAGCAAAATCACAGACGAGTTCCTCAACTCGGTGTTGCCTTCTGAAGGATATATTGTGCTTACTCCTCCAGCATCATACAAGCCATTGATCAAGAGCAAAGCGACAGTCAAGATTGATGGTTATAGCATTCCGGGAGGCAACACTGAAACTGCTGTTTCCAGAGCGTTGGCAGCCGAAGCAGCCGTTCCTTCGGCAGACGCTATTCCTGGTGTGGGAGATCTGGCGTACTTCAAGGAAAGTGACATGAAGTACTTTGGAGCGCTGATCAAGCAGCAGGATGCAGAGGAACAGGGTCTGCTGAGTGCACGGGAGATGAAGGAGCGACAGGTGATGCGTCTGATTCTGAAGATCAAGAATGGATCTCCTCAGATGCGAAAGCAGGCCATGAGACAGTTGACCGACTCTGCTCGATCTCTGGGTCCCGAGGCACTGTTTTCGCAAATCATTCCGCTGTTCAGAGAACGATCGTTGGAGGATACAGAGCGGCATTGGCTCGTCAAGGTGGTTGACCGAGTTCTGTTCAAGTTGGGCGATCTGGTACGACCATACACACCTCGACTCTTGTCGGTCATCGAGCCATTGCTGATTGATGAGGACTATTTCGCCCGGGTGGAGGGACGGGAACTGGTGGCCAACATCTCCAAGGCTGCTGGACTCCCTCACATGATTTCGACGCTCCGACCTAATATTGGACACGCAGACGAGTTTGTTAGAAACACTACAGCTCGATCGTTTGCAATTGTAGCCAGTGCTCTGGGTGTTCCCGCATTGGTTCCGTTCATTAAGGCTGTTTGCAAGTCGAAAAAGTCCTGGGAAGCTCGTCATACGGGAGCCAAGATCGTTCAGCAGATTGCAATCCTCATCGGGTGCACTGTGTTGCCGTATCTCAGTTCCCTGGTGGACTGCATTGGCGATGGGTTGACCGACGACAACCCGAAGGTTCGTCAGATGACTGCTCTGGCTCTTGCTTCTCTCGCTGAAGCTGCCGCCCCCTACGGTATTGAGTCGTTTGAGAGTGTTCTGGAGCCTCTCTGGCTTGGAGTGCGAGAACAGCGAGGAAAGCACCTTGTTGCCTTTCTGAAGGCAATTGGATACATCATTCCGTTGATGAACCCCGACTATGCTGACTACTATACCAAGGAAGTCATGACAATTGTTCTCCGAGAGTTCTATTCTCCTGACGAAGAGATGAAGCGAGTTGTTCTCGAGGTTGTCACTCAATGCGCTCGTTCCGACGGTGTCACTGCTCGGTACATTCGAGTCGAGGTTCTTCCCACTTACTTCAAGTGCTTCTGGACCCGTCGAATGGCTTCTGACCGAGTGTGCTACAAACTGATTCTATCCACGACCGTGGAGTTGGCCAACAAGGTTGGTACTGCTGAAATCGTTGACCGAGTTGCTAACCATCTCAAGGATGAGTCTGACCTTTTCAGACGTCTTACAATGGAGACAATCGACAAGGTGGTCGCCAATCTGGGCATTGCCGATATCGAGGCCGGTTCGAAGCTGGAAACCCGCCTGGTCGATGGTATTCTGACCGCGTTCCAGCTGCAGTCACCATCTGCTAACGCCAACCGAGCTGACTCGATTGTCATGCTGCGAGGTTTTGGCACAGTGATCCAGGCTTTGGATACACGTGCCGCACCATACTTCGCACAAATCACATCTTCCGTGCTGTTCCGTCTATCCAATAAGTCTCCTATCGTTCGAAGTCAGGCTGCCGATTTGATTGGCCAGATTGCAGGAGTCATGAAGAACTGCGAGGAGGATAAGGCTCTCAACAAGCTGGGTCAGATTCTGTACGAGCAGCTAGGAGAAGAATACCCAGAGGCTCTGGGTTCTCTGCTCGGAGCTCTCAAGGCCATTGTTGCTGTGGTTGGCCTGGCATCAATGACTCCCCCCATTAGAGATCTCCTTCCTCGTCTGACACCTATTCTGCGTAACCGACACGAAAAGGTTCAGGAAAACACCATTGACCTGGTTGGCCGAATTGCTGACCGAGGCCCCGAGTACGTATCTGCTCGAGAATGGATGCGAATCTGTTTCGAGCTCATTGACCTGCTTAAGGCGCACAAAAAGGCAATTCAGAAGGCTGCCAACAACACCTTTGGATACATTGCCAAGGCTATTGGCCCCCAAGATGTGTTGGCGACGCTTTTGTCGAATCTGCGAGTCCAGGAACGTCAGTCTCGTGTTTGTACAGCCGTGGCTATCGGTATTGTTGCCGAGACCTGTTCTCCGTTCACCGTGCTCCCTGCTCTGATGAACGAGTACCGGGTGCCCGAGATCAACGTACAGAATGGTGTTTTGAAGGCCATGACGTTTTTGTTTGAGTACATTGGGGACATGGCCAAGGACTACATTTACGCCGTGGCACCCCTGCTGGAGGATGCGCTTACAGATAGAGACCACGTGCATCGACAGACGGCTGCCACTGTTGTGCGTCACCTGGCTATCAACTGCGTGGGTCTCGGAGCCGAAGACGCAATGGTCCATTTCCTCAATCTTCTCATCCCCAACATTTATGAGACATCTCCCCATGTGATTGTTCGTATTTTGGATGCCATTGAGGGCATTCGTCTTTGTCTTGGTCCCGGGCTGGTGCTCAATTACATCTGGGCAGGTCTATTCCATGCTGCCCGGAAGGTCAGAGATCCATTCTGGAAGGCGTACAACTCGGCATACATTGAGAATGTTGATGCCATGACCCAATGTTATCCCGACATGCCTGAGGATGATGAGTTTTACCGACACGAGCTGGATTTGTGGGTTTAATGAGGAGGAAATTGCAACCATCAAGAGTTCGCATTTAGCATAATGTATATTAGGGGTGTATCCCCATCACTTTGAAAGATGAATACTGTATGGTTGTATCAGCTGCAAGTGGATTGCACTTCGGGTTGCTTTTGAATCAATTGCTGATGCAATGAGAGATGTCGTGGTCGACCTCACGTTGGCTTAGACAATAAGAGCTTCGTAGGTTTCAGTTGCTACTAGTGTATTGAAAATCGTTCCACAGGAGATGTTGGTGTGTTCACATTCATGAGTAGTCTTGTCTTGCCTGCAGTGCTTACTGGAATCAGCCTGAGGTCAAGGAGACAAAATATTACTGTACAGTAATCAACTTTCATACCACTAGTAATCATTAATTCTAATCAGTATTTGGGTCAGGATGGCTGTAAGTATTTAATATGTGGTGGGGTAGATTTGTGAGCATGTGAGACATTCCCCACTATTCAAACACAGTATTTGTATAGCAACCGTGTCAATGTAGACACATGATTATATGAAATTATCTCTATTCCTCTTGTTTGTTCTGCTACTTTTGCTGCAATACGACCTCAGCTAAACCGACTAGCCTTAGGTCGAAACTAGGATCTCTACTAAAGAAGCGGAAAACCGTTAGTCGATTCCAGAGAAGCGATACACCCACAAGTGACCTAGGAAGAGAGTTACAAAGCCACCAAGACTGTTTTGGATATCTCAATGGAACCCAAACACATGTGAATCTTCCCCTCTTGGTGTTGCTACCTCTCCCCCACAATCGAGCCCCACCCCTTGCCTCGTTAGCATGAAGGAGGATAACTCTGTTTGAGAGCCAAAAGGCATGTTGGAGGGTATATAAAAGTCGGAGATATCAGCTGAGTTGTAATTGGTGCAACACAATGATTCTACTCTACGTTCTTGCCATTCTGACTTCCTGCCTGGTCGGCAGTCGACTCTGGTATCGCTTCCAGAGTTACAAGTTGGCCCGAAAGTGGAAATGTTCTCCAGTGAGAGACGTTACGTCCTTTCCCTTTTCTTTGCCCGAGTTCGTCTATTTCTTCAAATCCGGCAAAAACAATGTCTTGTTAGACGCGATGATCGACTTCTTCACTGACAATCAACCAAACTTGACTGTAGGGTTGGTCGTGGTTGGCCATGATGTTACCGTTACCCTAGACCCAGAGAATCTCAAAGCCGTGTTGGCTACCCAATTCAAAGACTTTTGTTTAGGAGTCAGACATAGGCAGTTGGAACCTATCTTGGGAGACGGTATCTTCACTCTAGATGGCCAAGGCTGGCAACACTCACGGGCCATGCTACGACCACAGTTCGCTCGAGACCAGGTTTCGGACGTTGAAATGATTGAAAGACACGTTCAGAACCTGGTTCGAAGAGTTCCACAGGGCGAATCCTTCGACATTCAGGATCTATTCTTCAACTTGACACTCGATACAGCCACCGAGTTCCTGTTTGGCCAGTCTGTCAGCTGCCAGACGGTGGACAACCCAGCTGAAGATGACCACACAGTCACAGATATGCCAATTCACTTGCGAAAGTCATTCCAAACAGATTTCAACCTTGCTCAGCACCACGGCGGCTTCAGACTGCGACTTCAAATGTTTTACTGGCTCTGGAGACCACAGGAGCTGTTTTCTGCTTGCAAAAGGGTTCACAGCTTCGTGGACCACTATGCCGAAAAGGCTCTTGTTGAAAGCGCAAAGGAAAAGAAAGCGGACGACAAGTATGTGTTTCTCACAGAGTTGGCTCGTGAGGTGAAGTCTCCACGGGTTCTGAGGGACCAGGCTCTCAACATCCTTCTAGCCGGAAGAGACACTACTGCCTCTTTGCTATCTTGGTGTATCTACTTGCTGGCTAGACACCCTGACAAATGGGTCAAGCTGAGAGAAGAGGTTCTGAACACCTTAGGGTCTGGGTCAGACCTGTCTCTCATCACCTTTGAGTCTCTGAAGCGATGTGAGTACCTACGGTTTGTCATTAACGAAGCACTCAGACTGTACCCTTCAGTTCCCGTTAACGCCCGGTACGCAACACGTGATACAACTCTGCCCCGAGGAGGAGGACCTGACGAGAGCCAGCCAATTATCATCAGAAAGAACTCCATGGTCGTCTACAGCGTGTTTGCGACTCATCGCCTCAAACAGTTCTGGGGAGAAGATGCAGAAGACTTCCGACCTGAACGATGGGCAGAGGGTGTCTCACGAGGATGGGAGTACTTGCCATTCAATGGAGGTCCCAGAATCTGTCTTGGTCAGCAGTACGCCCTGACCGAAACTAGTTATGTTCTGACCCGAATCGTGCAGCTATTCAGTACCCTGGAGAACGCAGACTGGCGTCCCGAGCCGCCTATGAAACTACATGCTTTGACCATGTGCCACCTCACTGGCGTACACGTTAAAATGGGCGCTAGCAACGTAAAGTGAATAAATTATATGTCTGATTATTATTGATTACTACTATGCCCTGTCATGTGAAACCTCCTTAATCGTTTAATAGTGCTTTTTAAAATCATAATTCATTATAGACATATGCTATACTGTTTGTTGTCAGCTAGACTAGCTGTTGGCGAACGGGTTTTCTTCATGAAGAAGAGTTTGAGAAGCGGGAACAGGAGCCTGAGAAGAAGGCAGGTCGTCATCAGATGAATATCCTTCCGAGTTCTCCTCTTCCTCTTCCTCTTCCTCTTCCTCTACATCCTCCTCTTCGTCCTCCACCCCCTCTTCCTCTTCCTCTTCGTCCTCTCCAGATTCGTCCTCCTCTTCTTCTTCCTCTTCGCCATCACTGTCAGATTCATCCTCCTCACTGCTCTCTTCACTCTCCACATTATCAGCGAAGAACTCATCTAGAGTCTGCTTTTGTAGCTTAGGTTTGATAGAAGTCAGGCCGTTGGTACCATTAGAAGACATGGACGGCAGCTCCTTGTGACTGATGCCAGTAACAACCTTCTGGGTGTCCATATGAACCACATCTTCAGGCTCATCTCGTAGACGAGCATCAGGAAGAACAGATAGATCCTTCTCCCATGGAGGAAGAGAAACGTAGCCACTGAGATGGGTTCCAAGCACAGCAGAAGCTGTGTTGAGCTCCAAACCGCCCTCGGTGTTTATATTGTCCACCTTGGGAGCCTGCTTGGGAGCCTGGAGCATAAGAGTTGCCAGTTCAGTAGATGCAGGGTTGCTGAGCAACGCACCTAGACGTCTCACCTTATCTCGGATCTCGTATGAAGGGTCGAATCGACCACAGTAGAGGGCATGCGAGTACAACTGTCCAGCAAACGACCTGGAAAACACAACCTGATTCTCTTCAGTGAATTCTCCTTCAGTTGTCTTGGCGACCTCATTGACTCGGAATAGGTACACCTTGGAAGCCAGATCCATGATCTGGGCTCGAACAGGTGTGTCCTCGTATGCAACATTTTTTAATGCGGAGTAGAGAAGAGCCTCTCCAACCTCGGGCGCCACAGACACAAACTCGGAGACAAGCCAGACAACTGAAGCCTTAGCAGGAGATGTCTCAGTAGAAGTGTCCAGCGTAGTGTAAATCTTGGCAAGTTTTGTCACTGTGACAACATGCTTCTGAGGCTGCTGCTGGATCAACAGACGCACACAGGTGAGACACTCGGACAAGGTGGGGGCTTCAGATCTAATCTGACGAAGCAACCACGTGACAAGAGAGTCAGCTTCCTTGCTGGTTCCTCCAGAGGCACAGGATCCAATAGCCGAGACGGCGGCGGCTTGAACCTCGTGCTGGTAGGAGGTGGAGGTTGCGTAATGCTTAAGTTCCGATAGCACAAACTTTCGTGAGCCCTTAATGGAGGCCATGATGGTGATTTTGAGCAGAGCCACGGACGTGGGGTCGTTGGGGAAGACCACAAACCGATGAACGTGGGTGGAAAATGCGTTGGGTTGGTCTCTCTGGAGAATAATCTGTTTGATCATAGTCAGAGAGACTTCCAGAGTCTCGTTTTTGAGCAATCGTACGAGCCCCACCTCGATAGGACCCTGGTGGATAGGCTGGACTTGCCCGGGGCTCAGAGCGTACACTGCACTGATTGCACTCATGATGAGAACAGGCGACAACGAGTCCTCAATGGCAGGGTAGAGAGCAGCTAAAAGCAGGGCTGTGTCTGCGTCGACAGTATTGTTGCCCTTTGGTGGTGCAATGTTGGTTCGGTTGTATCTAACCAACAGATCAATGACGGAAGCTGCTGCGAATGTGTCGAGTTGGTGAATGATTCTGCAGAGACGTCTGTAGATGGGGTGAATGAGGTCGAGGCGATCGGGGCATATGAGTAGCATGGACGTGATGGCTGACCCGACCACGTGCACGTTCTTGTCGGTCAGCAGCTGCTGCAGGAACTCGACTAACTGAGGGAATGTGGTAGGGTCCACGTCGTAGCACTTGGCAATGGCTCCAGCTACAGCTCTTCGGACCAGTGGCGAAACATCAGTCACGCCCTTTTTGATGGCAAAGAGCACGATTCCAGAGATTGCTGGAACTTTCAGGGAGCTGAGCACTCGGACTCCGAGAGATCGGACAGTGGGAGATGAATCGGACAGCGACTTTTGAATGGTGTTGACGCTCATGAGCGCCAGATCATGCTCCATGGGCGCATACCGGATCAGGTACACAAACACGAGCTTTCGCATATCCAGCGACTGGGACGCCGTGTTTCGCATCACGTCCGGGAAGAACTGCTGAGCCTCGTCTCCTCTGCCCTTGGACATGAATCCAATCACCTGACGCATGCCAGCCAGTCTGTCACGGTCGCTGCGCGCGTTAAGCAGCTTTTTGATTTCCTCCTCCGACAAAGGAGCATCGTCGACCAGCAGTCGGGATGACGCTGACACTGCAGCTTCGAGAGTCAGCTCTTTGGCTGACTCCAACACCGCTCCGATCTTCGCAAACGGATCGGACATGTTGACACGTTTATGTAGGTCTTTGTGTCGTCGCTGTTTTGATGCTGTGGAAAAACCGAGAGACCCAGAGTCCAGGTGTCGAACTTGTCGCTGTGTGATGTCGTTGATGATGCAACAGTGGATGTTGGATGTCCTGAGGTTATTTACATGTCAGTCGGGAGTAGGCGCGAGCTATAATTAGGGGGTTTATTACTAAGTGCGGAGAAAAACGTAGATTCTGGGGGAAATTAGTCTCGATTGCAATTGACGATCTGAATAAATCCTTATACATTTAATACCATAGATAGTGTGAGTGAGGGGTGCCTTATTGTCTCTTATTTCACATCTCACATTAGCTTTAGGTTCTTCGTTCCCAATCAAGCCTTTTCCATATATCAGCAAGTTCAGAAAAAACGTGCCTGAGTCTTCACAAAGAACCCGACAGAGCTCAGCAGACCGTGATACGGATACTTTTGTGATCTTACCCCTCTTCAGCATCCACGACTGGATATTTCTACTTCACCAACTGTTCACTAGCGACTCTACACTCAATCCAACATGCGTCTCATCTCCAAGGGACTGAAAAACAAGCTGGAGTACAAGAAGCTCGCTCTGGACTCCACAGATGACCTATATGCGCTGACCAACGTCATCCAGAGAGGTGATTTGGTCGAGGCCAAGACCCTGCGAGCCGTCCCTCAAACTACAGGCGCGTTTGATGACGAACAGATCCAGGGCAATGCAGGCAAGAAGAAGGTGCTTCGAAAGCTCATCTACATCACTGTTCGGGCCCAGAAGATTGTGTTTGACGGCGAGGAGATTCGAATCACAGGTGTCATCACCGAAGCCGGCCACCACGAGTCTCTCAAAACGAAATACCACACTTTGGCTCTCAGCCCAGGCGATGAGGTGACAGTGATTAAGGAGTTCTGGGACTACTTTGCGCTCCAGACGCTCGACCAGTACGTGGGAGCAGACACAATGAGCGCTTTGGCCATGGTGTTCAACTCAACGGGCAAGTTCACAATCTACGAGCTGCGCCACAGTGTCACCCGAGTGCTGGTTCAGGGCTACAAGGCCATTCCTCGAAAATACGACGGTCAGGGGTCGGTAGGAAAGACCCGAGGCAAGCAATACAACGACTTCTTCAACGTGGCCAAGGAAACGCTTCTGCGAACTATCGAAAACAGATGCAAGGCCGACTGGACCATTCCCGTGCTGCTCATCTCCATGCCTTACATGAACAAGCTCTTCTCGGAGTACTTCAAGGCATGGGCTGTGGACAACAAGGTGAAGACCGCCATTCAGCTACAACAGGGCTTCATCACTCTGGAAACTTCGTCTGAAGGAAAGACTGCTATTCGAGAGGCTCTCAAGTCAATCTCCTACAAATCCGCACTCAACAAGCTGGCAATTGCTGCTGATGGAAACGAAATGGACCACTTCCAACGCATGTTCCATACTGACCCTGACCGAGTGTGGTACGGAGAAAAGCACGTGGACTACGCTCTTGAAATGAGCGCTGTTTCTGTGCTGTTTCTGTCGTCCAACTTTGTGCGAGGATTCGATCACGCCAAACGATCAAGATACGCGGAGGCCACTCAGTCAGTGCAGCAGAATGGAGGCAAGGTGTTTATGTATTCGCATTTGCAGGATTCGGGACGACAAATCGACGCCCTGGGAGGTATTGCTGCCATTCTGCGTTTCCCTCTGAACGACGATGCTGTTGAGCTGGAGGACCCTGAGCTCAGTGACTATTCTGACGATGAGTAACGAAAGTGTATATAGTATAGATTCATAGACTGAGGATATCATGCAGGTCTTAGATATTTAATAAAACACCGAATGAACTCCATGAGAAGTGTCAAGTAGATTCCATGTATCAAATCCAAATAATAGTTGGGATTAGTAAAGGGTTTTAGGCAGTTCTTAATTAAGTAATTTTCCGAAGTAACATTGCACAATCTACTTGTAGTCCTGCACTGCCCCTACAAGGTGCTAGATCAATTATCTCAAAAATGGATTCCCATCTCATCACTCAGTTGAAGGGCTGCTATTACCAATTCGCATCACGTTATTAATATTGCCTGAGACCTGCTGACGCCACAATATCGCCTTTAGGTTGAATAGTTTGAGCTTCACACCCATTGTCGCATGCGTGGTTTATACTGTAGATCGTCGAAGCTCGGAGAACGATAATGGCGATGGTATGTTTCGGAAATCGAATGAAAAGACGAAACAACACGAATGCTCTGTCTCATCCCGTACCATTGCTCTCCTTCTTCCACTCCCAGCCTCTTCGTATCAGGTTGAATTATGCTCGAATACTAAGGTTTTCATTTCTCCGCTAAGCGAGCCACAACCTAATGCACTAAGCATCTCACAAGTGGCGTATAGAACGACGACTCCAGAGTGAAATATTTGTATGGTGAGGAGGGGTGAAGCTTCGACGAAGTCTGTTAGTCTGTCACTAGATTTGCTTGACACTAGTTTCGGCTGCTCCAGAACGATTCTGATGCGTTAGAGCTCTATAGGAACCCCCACTTAACCCGCAAGTACTTGTAGTATCTCTATGTATTACCACATTCCATCAAGGCAACCTTGAAACCCCGCATTGTTATACACGGGTCTCAGATCCAAGCTATATGACTACTCTGCTTGAGAATATTTAAGTGTCCAGCCTCAATTACTCGGTTGAGTGTTTCGCGTGCTGTTGAGAGCGGATGCCTCGCTCCTGACTCGTCGCAGGCACGGCTGGCATTGATAAATTGATCGACGAGATGCTCTCAATGAACAAAAAAGACAGAGGGGCAGCTTAGAGTGCTTGCAGAACACTTAGGATCCTGTGACTGTATTTGTACACGCAAATATCTCTGGTTGCTTCACTAGTCCGACTCGGACCCGACCTGCTCTCCGGATCAACTTTGAACCTTGAAGAGTGTGGGGTGCATATAAGCCAAGCGGCATCCCCAGACAAGCCCCCAACAATATCAGTCCACAAAAATGCTTTCGCCAGACTCGTGGGATACACACGTGCATCTATTCGACCCAATCAACTACCCGTTTGCAGGCAAACGAACTTACACCACCGACCAGGCTCTTTTACCTGGTCTGGAGGCGCATTCCAGAAGTCTCTGTGGAGGCATGATCGGCAACAATGTACTTGTACAGCCATCGCCTTATGGGACAGATAATTCTCTGATTATTGACACCCTGAGAGCTCACTCGGATCAGCGGGCTGGGTACAAACTGAGAGGAGTGGTGGTCATTGACCCCGACAACACGTCAGTGGAGCTGCTGCAAGAATGGTGGGACCTGGGTATCCGGGGTGTCAGAGTCAATGTCGTGTCCACAGGTCAATTGGACATTGAGGTTGCCTCTCAGACTCTGGTAAAGACAGCCTCTCTCGTGGGTCCTCTGGGATACTTTATCCAGGCTTACCTCCCTCCCAATTATTGGGATATCCTGTTTGATGTCATTGGAGACCTGCCGGTAACTGTGATTGCAGACCACCTGGGTGGAATGAGGAGCCCCAGAGACCCTGGATTCGAGTCTCTGGTAAAACTGAGTGCAAAAAACGTGCTTATTAGAGTCTCTGGATTCTACAGACTGTCTGAACAGGGCCCTGGATACAGCGATCTGGAAGAAGTAGTTCAGTTTTTGGCGACAGAGTCCCCTAACAAGCTCATTTGGGCCTCCGACTGGCCCCACACAGGCGGTGGAAAACAACGTTTGCTACTCAAGCCTGGAGATGTGGAGCCTTTCAGAGTGATTGATAACCACGCCATTCTGCAAAACCTCAGATCCTGGGTCGACGAGCGAACTTGGACAAACATGATGGAAACTCTTCCAGAGAGGATTTACAACTGATTACACAAATAGGAGACTAACTACGAGAGAAATACAAAACTGAAGGGTAAACATAAAAGACAAGGGTCTGCGGGATGCGTATATTTCCTCGCTATATACTCTTACAAAGCCTCTTTTGCTAATTCTTGTCAGGTCCACATCTGATAGCAAGTTCAAGCAAGATCTCAGACCCAAATAGAACCGCCATCAAAAGAACACCCACCAAGGGATAAAAGGCTACACAGGCAATACATAAGGCCAATCTGAGAGACAGCACAAACGAGTTCATCCGAATAAGGGTCTCATACACTGCAGGACGATGGTTCTGTAACGCCTTGTTGACCATCTTCTCGATAACTGACTGCGATTGCAGATCTCCGATCTCCTTCTTCTTGTCGTCCTTCTTGCCCTTGTCATCCTTCTTACCCTTTCCTTCCTTCTTGTCGTCGCCAGAATCGTCCTTCAACTCCACTATCTCTGCCTGCATCCCCTGAGGGACCTGTGCATACGTCACTGGAGGCACAGGATACCCTTCTGTCCGGAAATACCGTGGATCAATCACCTGAGATATGGGTCGTAGCAACGACTGGTTGTGGAATCCAGACATGTCCCGTGACATCTGATTGATATTTCGAGGATGAAGATACGCTCGATGTATATGCTGGTTCAGTCCTGGTGGTATCTGGGGTGGTATCTGATGGGAATGAGGGAGTATCTGGTGTCCTTGGAGCTGTGGTTGTCTGACATGTTCATGCCAACGGGCAGAATCCTGTATCTGCTTCCGGGGAACACTATATCTATCCACGTCTCTCTCGTTTTCTCGTTCTCGAGTCCTCTCATAATGCTGTCTTCGTTCGTACTCTTCCCTCTGCTTATCTCGGTATTTTCTTCCCCAGGGAGGCGAAGTCAGAGCATCTGTAGTTGTGGGTGGCTCGTCCGTGAGAATCTCGTCTCTGGGTGTGGTGATGCGGTCTATGAGAGGTCTGTTCTCATTATTGGACCTCGAAAACCACTTGCGGAAGCCCATGCGACGCTTGGTCTGGAGTTCGCTGAATCGAACTGTGTGTGGGGTATCGTAAAGCAGCGGTTTATACTGATCGGTATCACTGTCGAGCTCGGAGTAGTCTGAGCTGGTGTGTGTGGCGTGGAGCATGGCACACAATTGATACTGTTGTTTTGTTTTGGGACTAACTAGATCAACCAAGTAACCTTAATTCAGTTAATCAGAAAAGAATATGTTTTCATGCATCTCGGGCTGCATACTGCTGGCATCAAGTTTCAGATCGCCCTACCAGTATCAACATGTCGTTTGCGGAAATGAGCATTGATGAGGCTCCCGAAGACGAACATCTGGTGACTGGATTCAGCGGGTTCTCGTTATCTGACCAGGATGTGCGGAACCGTCAGCTGCTTTACCATCATCATCGACCCCTGCAGCAACAGCAGCTACAACCGTTTGACGATCTGACCTCGGAATTCTCCAACCTGATGTCCACTGAGGCCCACGACCCCGACGAAATGGATATTGACGACCCCACAGATCTCCTCGATCTGCAGTCTGTCAACCTATCACACATGAACCATGAGTTCCTTCCTCCTATATCTACACCCATCAAGACTGGCAGGAGAAGAGCCTCCTCGGAGTCAGTTTTTGCTGCGGCACCTAGTTCGCCCTGGAAGATCTCATCCGTGTTCCATCCTACCGAGCTCGGTGCCCAGTTCGCTGTCAAGGAGATTGAAAGGAATGAAGACGTGGATATGAGTATGGTGCTGTGCTCTCCTGCCAAGGAAGGCAGAGACACAGATCTGGCTGACGATAACCAAGCCGATCATCAACATGACCCCCAGCCGGACACGAAGCATAATGACTTCTTTTCTCAACCAGTCCAGGCAGAAGTACATACCCCAGCTCCAGCAGCCCGCACTCCAGAGGCATCGAGTCTAGGACCTACAACAACAAAGTCATACCAGCAGCAGGAACAGCCTCAGCCTTCAGAATACCACTTCCATCTACCAAACCCAACCCTCGGATGGATGATGCAAAACCCGAACTTGCCGTACATCATCACCTCGTACCTGCAGCTCGCCTTCAACGGCATCATGCTGGCGTTCATGGCCTACGTGATCTACCTATTTATTTCATCGGTCCGACAGGACGTTGGTTTCAAGTTCTCAGCCCATTCCGGCGAGATTCTCATGGCCAAAAGCCAGTGCGCAAAGCAGTACCTGCTCAACGAGTGTGCAGCCCACTCCCGTCGTCCAGCTCTCGAGACTCGCTGTGACCAGTGGGAACTGTGCATGAACAGAGACGAGCATGCCGTCAATCGAGCCCGTCTGGGAGCAGAGACTCTTGCCGAAGTTATTTCGGGATTCATTGACAGATTCTCATACAAGGCTCTGGGACTCATATCCCTGCTGTTCCTGGGCTCCATGTTCGTGTCCAACTTTGCATTCGGCTTCTTCAGGGCAAAAACATACTATCACGGAGAAGTCGAGAAACAAAAGGGTGTCTGGGAGAAAGCAAGAGACGCCTGGGGAGGAGATAAGAGCAAGCATGAACCAAAACAACTCGTCTTTGGTCAACAGAATGTTCTCCAAAACTACAAGTAACCGTACTTGACCATTATTGGAAACAGCCACTTGTACTTTTCCATAGTGATTACCATAGAGCAATATTATATTAAAATATACACGCCGCCCCAATCTTACTCGTATCGTTCTCTAACAAACACTTTTTTATATTTTATCGATATCTTACAGCATCATCAAAAACTTATGCATAGAGACATTATTTCTTGCCCTTCTTCTTGTTCTTCTTCTTGGACTTGGACTTGGAAGCGGTTGTGCTCTTGGCCTCCTCACCCTCCTTGTTGTCTTCCTCCTCATCAGCCTCATCAGCTTCCTCGTCGTCACCTTCCTCCTCACCGGCCTCCTCGGCATCACCCTCTTCCTCATCAATCTTGAGCTCCTCAAGTTTCTCCTCAACCTTGCTCTCCTCAGACTCTGCCTTGGACTCCTTAGACTCCTCGGCGGCAGTCTTCTCGGCAGCCTCCTTCTCGGCAGCTTCAGCCTCAGCAGCTCGCTTAGCCTCAGCTTGAGCAGCCTCGGCGGCAGCAGCAGCCTTCTTCTCCTCCTCAGCCTTGGCGGCGGCCTTAGCAGCTTCCTCCTTCTTGAGCTCCTCCTCCTTTGCCTTGGCAGCGGCCTTAGCCTCCTTCTCTTCCTTCTCTCGGGCCTCAGCGGCCTTCTTCTCGGCCTTGATCTTCTCCTCAGCAGCCTTCTCAGCAGCCTTCTTGAGCTCGGCCTCCTTATCAGCTGCCTCCTTGGCAGCCTTCTTAGCCTCAGCGTCGGCCTTAGCCTTCTCAGCGGCACTATCGTCATCCACCTCCTTGCCCTTGCCCTTGCCCTCGGACTCCTCGAGAGGCTCCACAATTGTAGGAGTAGTCTTGTTTTCTTCAACGATAGCCTTTCGGAGAGTAGAACCCATGGTGGCCTTGCCCTTGTCCTTGATGGTGGAGGTGTCCTCGTTGAGGTCGACAATGTCCAAATCCTGGGCCGGCTTGGAGGTCAGGGGCTTTCCGAGACCAGTGGCAGGCAAGCCCTGTGTATGCTGTGATGAGGGAGAGTTGGTACCTCCCTGTGCGTGCTGCTGCTGTTGCTGCTGTTGGGCGGCGGCAGCAGCCTGTCGTCGCTCATGCTCCCGTCGCTGGATCTGGTGTCGGAACTGTCGCTCCACTCGGGTCTTCAGCACGGTGAAGTAGCTCACAAATGTGCCTCGGTCAGTCTTGAACCACAGCTCCTCGGTGTCGTGGTCAACCTCCCAGTTGCCTCGGTCAAAGTCGTCGGCGACCATGGCCAGGAAGTGGGCCCAAGACTGGGCCACCACGTACTTTCGGTCAAACTCTCGACCGAACAGAATCACCTGGCCCCACTTTCCCTTCTTGCCGGGTGCCAGATCGACGGCGATGTTGTTTCCAGCTCGATCATTAGCCAGGGGGATCCATCCGGGGTGTGCGTAGACCAGCTGGATGGCTCCCTCGGGGACGGAGTCCTGAGACGCGAGCCACGAGCTGATGTTCTTTTGTCGGGCCACAGAGGCCACGGGAGAGCCGGGGGTGGAGGAATTGGGAGAACCGGCGTTAGGGTTGATGAAGATGCCGCCCTGCTTGTTGGGGGGCTGACCAGTTGCTCGAGCAATCTCCCGGTTGATTCGAATGGCGGCCTTCTTCCATGAGTACCACTCCTCGGCGATGGTCTCAAGATCCAGTAGGGTGATTCCAAAGATGATGCCCGAAGGTCGGCCAAACTTCTCCTGGCCGTCATGGATCAGACACGAGTCTCGCACGTCCAGGGGCAGGGAGCAGTCGAGATCAGCCTCGAGCTCGTTAAGATCGGAGGCGGTGGCAGGGTAGCACAGCTGGTCGTTGAGCTCGGGGTAGTGTTCGTCGGCCCACTTGTCGATTCGATCCCACGACACGGCCACCGAGGGGGCCGGTGGCTGGCCGTCAACGTAGTCCTGCATCTCGTGCGAGTCTCGGGTGACTCCAGTGGGGTCGTTGTTGCCGATTGCGGATGATCTTGATCCGGGGGCATAGGGTGCCTTGTTCACCGACGTGGACGACGCCGAGAAGTTAGCGGTCGAGTTGTTACGGGAGCTGTAGGGGTTAGCTCTGTCGCCAGCGGCTCCTCCGGCGAGATTGGACGAAGACGCCGAGGGGGAGTTTGTGTACCCTCCGGTGTACGACGAGGAGGCTTGGTACATTTCGCTCTGGTTGTCATCATTGTTGTAGAGCGGTCTGTTCTGGGAGTTTGCGCCGGCGTTTTGTGACGCCTTGGAAGATCGTTGTTGCGACGCGTATCTGTCTGGGGTAGTGACCGAGTGGATGAAATCCGACACGGAGCTGAAGAACGAGTTCATGGTGTATTTTAGCTGAAGTCCGTCCAAGTCGCGTCTATCTGTGTGTATGTTAGGTCAGTCAAGTAAAGGTGTGGTTGGGTGTGAAGCGTGTGAGTCCCAGCTTGAGTGTCAAGTACAATCGGTTGCACAGAAGAAAGAACCGGGAGATGGCGATCTCAACTTTAAGGGGCTTTGGCGACCTGCGACATTTGGATGCAAGTGGGAGAGAAGGAGGAGGGGGGTATTGCAACTTCTACGTCTTCTAGTGGGGTTATAGGGGCTGCTGGCGGTCTAAAATGCCTATAAATGGCCCAGTGGGATGTAAATCCACCTCCCTCGACGCCCCCTGTCACAATTCTAGCCAGTCCACTAGACCTCGTTTCCTCCACGTCGTGCGATTACCCGGCCGAATTTGGAACCACTTGAGACTGACATCTGCTAAAAACAAGGTTCCAAGACTAAGCGGGCATTGTAGGTGAACTTATTTGACGGGACGGAGAGATACCTACAGGGCAGGAATGATAATCCGAGAGTGTGTCAGGAGATGAGCAAACGAAAGAAACTCGCATGATTGGAGCTGAGGGATTTGCCGAACAGCTCTCCGATCAACGCCCACGTGACAATCTCGTCCACGTACAGCAAGGTCTCTCTCTTCTGGGCAACTCCGGATTAAGCGCTGCGGTCCAGCAAAGAAGCCGACATGGCCAGAATGGGACATGGAACAAAAACGAACAAACGACTCGACTGCGTCATGTGTCCCAGTGGAGTGGTTGAGAATCGGGTCCTTTGTTTGTCCGAGGAGTCTAGATGCATTAAATCACATACAATTGGGTCACCTGTAGTCATCTAATACTCTTGCCAGTATTAGCTAGTTGATCTCTTGCCCACACAGTCCACTCCATCTTCTTCTCCTAGATCACGAACCAGACACAAAAAATACACGTGGTGCGTGCAGATGAACAGTCTAGTTTAGCCGTTTTAGTGCCGTGAAGTCCCCCACGGAGTGCTCTCTCTCGTGACCGCCACTAGAGCTATATCTTGTTCCACGGTCACAAGGTCTAGGGATCCTCAACGGTGATAACGGATAATAGGTATCCGAAGCTTTATTCCGAAAAAGCCGAAAAAGCCAACTCCGAAAATATATCTCAACGTCTATAACAGATCTGTTGTTTGACGTAATTGGCGTCTTGTGACCACAAAAGATGCGCAACATGTCTCATATCCCCATCCAGCCATCATCTATCTCTTTCTCGCTCTCTCTTGTTTCATTGCTGCTATCTTAAGCTCTGCATATTTTGGCTGCGCCTGGAATCTGCATGGGGCGATTGAGAGAATGTTGGCAGGGGAGTACACACAAGTTAGGTGATTAATAACAACATTGACCCCGAAATGCACGGAGAAATATCGGCACAGACTGAGCCTGTAAGTGGGATGACTTAGGGGCCTATGAGGGTCTATAGACCATGCAGCCAGTACTGGATACAGGCATGTCATAGTAAAACAAAGTGCTGTGCTGTGCGAAGCATACATGATTCGCATCAATACCACCTCAGACTCTAGTGGCTCAGCCTCTCCCGACACTCGAGGAATGAGTATACTCGATATGGTCAGGGAGTGACAGACCAACTATGGAAAGATTGGATATCAGTATACTCGTCAGAGAGAGCTAGTTATCGTACCAGAATACTTGTACATTACATGCCATTCTTGGCTCGGTACTTCTAGATCTTAAAAAGTGTCTCCTTATGCACCTTCAGCCCCTTGGTCTTGATCAAAGTTGAAGTTCGCGAAGGTATTGAGCTGACGCTGAGTCACGGCTGATTCCATCCTTCTGAGAGTTCTCCCAGTGAGCTTGTCCTACTTTTGCATATGTAGGCACGGGAGCTGCCACACTCGGTCTGCAGAGAATCGGCCAGCAGATACAGCATATAGAGCGATTCTTGGGCTTGATAATGCACTATCAACGTACCCAACAGGCTAAAACTGATGTGTAAGAACGAACAGACAGATCAGATTCCCGTTTCGATCTCCTGACCCTCCTCAATAAGGTCCCATCTGTTCGCATAATTTTCAAGTAAACTCTTAACTAATGTAACCAACTTCCACTTCAATCACAATTCAACTATTTGGGACATGGATTCACCTACGTCGTACTTGTAGTCGCTCATAGACACATGTCTCATTTGGATACAATATCGAGATAAGATGAGTTATAACATATCAATTGATCTATCCATCATCTTGTGTAAAAACCACCATAGGCTGTACACTTCCCCTGAACTCTGTCTTACAACTCGCCGACTGGTCACACCAGCACTGTACATCTCCACACTGTAGACCATCTCATGATTGCACTGTAATAATACGTTGGTGTGAGATGTGATATTTGCTGCTGATAGCAGGTATTATATTTGGATGAATTGTATTGTTAGGCGCATATACTGAATGATTCACGTACCTTGCTCCTGCAAGACCCTCTTTCATGATCTTGGTATCGTACAATGGCAAGATGCTTATTGTTCTCGTCTCGTACTCATAAGTGTACACTTTCAGATTGCCCTCGACCTAAGCCACTTCGGACTCGTCTAAATTTTACTACTCTTCTTCGATCTGGCATAAGACAATGCCCTGTTCCACACTGTATGTATCGTCGTTGAATGATAATCTGAACCCTCATACAGTCTAATCGATGAGGGCGTCAAAAGGTTTGATTGAAGGACGATTTCAAATTAGCAAAGATATCAGGCGATTATGACATCTTGTCTGATAATTTAACACATTCCATCCACCGAATTATCAATTCACTGCTGCTTTTTTTTCGACTCAATCGTGCACCACTTGATCTCCTTTTTGCAGTGCCTAAATTGAGGAGCTTAATTAAAGCCAAAATATTTTTGGCGCATACTACAGTGCACGCGTTTAAAGTTGTCTGGCTACAGTGTCGATGGGGTGGAAAAAATTGTTGGACTGCTATAACTTGACAGAAAAGTCTTCGATCTTGAAAATAAAAGCTTCAATATATTTTATCTTTCCCCTATATCTAAAAGCAATTCCCTAATCTCTCCAATTCCTCACCTATTCCTCATATTATCCCACTCCTTTTCACCCAGTATACATCTCTCGTGCATATTTCAGGCAATGGCACATCCCAATTAGGCCGGTTCTAAACAACTCTAAATTATACTTGGGCCATAAGACAGATATATAGTGAGCGCCTTGGGTCCTGAGCTCTACATTCAACATCTCTCTTCCGCACACCGAAAAATGAACCAGGCTCCCCTCAACCCTTCCTCCGGTAACTCCGGCAACATGATGCAGCGACAGCTCCACAAGAAGCTGTTCCAGCAGAAGAGCTTTGCCAGCCCAACCGACAACCTCATGAGCCCTTGCACCGCCAAGCTAAGAGCCCACAAGAACAAGTACATCTCTATGTGAGTTATTTGAGGTCGTGGGATTATCACCTCCTGTTATTAAAACGACAACCCAAGCGATAGTGACGGTCAATGTCACTGATCTATCGCAACATACTAGGATCACTATACCAAGTGACCAACTTCCTCTCAATTCCCTACTAACCCAGCAACAACAAGGCCAAGCCTGGACTGTCCTTCAACGCCCGACTTCAGAAGTCCATGTCTGAGGAGTCCGACTCTGACGAGAAGGAGAACCAGTAGACCCGTTACTGGTCTTGACCAATCACAAGGCTGGATCTTGATTGGAATGTGATATCGTATTTATTCAACAGCTAAAGAGCTCGTACATAGCAATGACTGATTATTAAGTGTGCTGGTACTGTAGTAAGACAAATGAGACTGTGCAGCAACATAGCAAGTGCAAAATAGAAGCTGGTGGGAGCTCTTGGGACTTATTCATATCAATTACTGTGGTTCGAGAGATCAGTCGGACTTGATATTGTTAATCTGCTTCTCAACATTAAGTGTCAGCCAATTTTTCTGTGTTTAGTCAGCAGGCTTGGGGTCAATAAAAGCCGTTGGATGTGGTTATTAAGGGACTAGAGGAAAGGAGTGTCTGTAATGACAAACAATAACACGCCCGTAAAACGACTACCACCTTTCGTATCTTGTCTGTCGCTCAAAAAAAAACGGGAAAACTCCATTTTCCGCCTCTTGAGTGTGCTTCCCACCCGGTTTTTTCACAGACGGTTTCTTGGTCTAGTTGGTCATGGCATCTGCTTAACACGCAGAACGTCGGCAGTTCGATCCTGCCAGAAATCAACTTTTTGCATCTCCTCCAGCTCTCTCCTTCTTGTGCTGTATGTCTCTGGCACCCCCACTTAGTGTGGGGGTCGGGTGTGGGTGTGAGTGTGAGTCTCGAGGTAGGTGAAACTTTTTGGATCGCTATAAGTACTGGTACCCTTGTACCATAATACGTACTCACAAACACTAGCTATAATGTGCAAGTATGGATAGTTCCAGCATGGTTGTATTTTATTTGGTTACTCTACACCCCAGGTGTTGAATATGATCTCGAAGTGGTGCTAAACATTGCTAATGGAAACTTGTACTTCAGTATTTAAACAATTGACTGCTATTATATCTGTAAGTGTTCGCACTCCTCCTTTTAGTCCTGAACCTCAAAATCGTCCTCCAGACTCCTGTCTCTGCTCACATCATGCTCATCTTTGCGTGGATTCAACATCTTCTGGAGTGCTAAACGTCTTTTGTAAACATCTACAATTTCTCTGTTGTACATCCAGGCTCCCATCTTTCCCTCAGAATGGCCCACAAATAGTTGTCGCCCAAACAAGTCCAGAGAGCCTTGGTCCCGTTCAAAGTCTTCTTGAATCACCCAAACCTTCCAGGCAGACAAATCTGCAACGAACAACGAGTCTTGCCTGTTCCCACGAAGACCAAATGCACTATGAAGAAAGAGCACGTATCGTTGAGCCCCACGTGGGATACTAGAGAATAGAGAACCCATGTAATGTTCCAACAACATGACACGGTCTTTGCGGTAATACATCTTGCTCACCCTTGTAACCCCACTCCCATCAGCTTCAGCAACATCCTTCATATCGATAAACGTCGGAAAGAAGCCCATGTACCCATCTGGTGAGTAGTCTACCGTCCACAATAAGCCATTGTAGATCGAGTGGACCCCCACAATTGATTCAGGTACAAAGACTTGAGCATTTTCGGGATTTTCGGGAATGAACTCGTCCGGATCGTCTTCTTGTGTCTCTGGAATGTGAAGTACTCGCTGGTTATCCAAATCAACAACAAACAACATTGGCTGAGGAACAGGCAGAAAATTATGGTCTTCGACAACAAAGGTATAACCTGAAGTAAGATTCCCTTGTCCCATTCTGAGGATGTTTCCTTCCCTTGACCGAGTCCATCCTCGTCCCTGTCGAAAATCAGGGTATTCTCGGGGCAAAATCCACACATCCAGTCGGTTGTATACAACAACCATATGCTCATTGACGTCGCAGAAAGTGGCACCTGTAGCCATACTCCTTGGAACAACAACTCTAAGACCATCGCATTCGTACTCTGCTATCTCGTTAGTCTCCTCCACTGTCCTGAGGAAGAGTATCGAGGAAGGAGAGTGGGATTTGCGAGCAATCAAGGTATGCAAATCCATATAGTAATCGTCACCCAGATCCAACATTGTGTTATATTGGGGGACCCGCATCTCCATCAGAGGCCTGTAATCTTTTGGTAGAGTGGTCTCCACCTCCACAATTTCCAAAGGAATGGCCTCTGTCAGCTCGGTAGGGTATTCAATGTCCCTCAAACACTCCACTGAAGTCCACTTACCCGATCGCAAACGTCCCACAAACACTCGCACACAATCTCCCCAAGTTTTCACCTCCGTCCCACTTTCTCCAGGCTTCAGCCAGGGATTTCTCTCTCTCATCTTCTGCTTCAAGATCCTCGCATCCAGCTGGTTGAAGGCCGCATACCAGTATGAATTGACTTCTCTCAAATCCACACACGTTTCGAGTTCGGCATGAGCAAAAATGTTGCACACAATCTCCAGTGGAAGGTCCATGTCGACGGTGAACAAACAACGCCCGTCACGAATAGAAAAGATGTCTAAGATGACATGTCGAAGAGTGTGCTTTATCGAAACTTAACCTGAACTCTAAACAGGCATATCGGAGTGTATACTAAAAGAGTGATAGTAGAGGATATGAGGGTAATGGGAATTTCTTGCAATACTGTTGCAGGTAAATTGGTTGTGGTCATGTTCATTGTCGTTCTTTCTTCCATTTACCTACAGTTTAGGTCGGCATTCTCAGACAGGCTTCCCTTATCAGTCTACAACAGGCTGACTAAGAAGAAGATATTGGCCAGAAGAATCAGAAATACCGCCAAAAAAGAAGACTCCGCAACGGAGAATTGAACTCCGGTCCCCCGCGTGCTGAACATATGTTCTGACAGGCGGAAATTCTAGCCACTAAACTATTGCGGATGTACGGTGGGATACGAGACTGTCAATGTGCGTCTTGGGAAGCTATTTGCTTACTAACATGCAGGATAAATCGCCGTATTATAAAGAGTATCAAGCATGTTTGATTGGTTTTCGAGGGCATGCATTTTATTTAAATATTACGTCTGTTGACATTTTCTGCGTTGTTATGATACTTTCAAATTACCTGGAGAACATCATTCTTCTAATCTGTCGGACATTAGAAAAAGTACTGTAAATACATTATGTAGAGGAATAAAAGGAAAGCGAACAGGTATTATGGTGGCGTGCAAGTATTTGTAGCTCACTTTTTCTTTAAAAAAAAGTACTTGTACCTCTCTGCCAGCCAATGTAGAAACCAGTTGCAAAAAATTAAAGCTTGGGATTGCAGCACCCAGGATTCTCGTATGGTCTCCCACTACAATACTAACTAGGCTCTCTGGTGCTTGACTATGGCTGATCGGACGGGAAGCCGTATTTTCACCAGGATATGGCCGCAACCGTTATAATAAAAAATGCTTGGACCTATATAGCTGGCCATTTATATCACGTGCCCCCGGACTGAATCTAAAAATCCTGATTTGATGAGTGAGCTATTGACCGTATTTAAGTGATCTCATTTTGAGATTCCAAATCTAAGTATATAAAAGGGGTAATTATCTATTTCTTCAGTACAATGATCTTGCTTGTCGACTTACTATGTTGTCTTCTCCTGGTAGCCAATGAAGTTGTCTTCATGACCTTCGCCCTCTAGTACGGGAAATTTTGTCTGATCACTAATTTATGTTACTTGTACTTGGTTAGTAGATCAGATATGCTGATTAATCCTTTTGCAACGGTTTCTTCTCTCAGGTTGTTGGATCATCTTTTGTTGTTGCGTCGTTCTCAATATGCCTAAAGATTTTAGTTGGAGTGTGGTTATATATATTGAATTGTGATTCAAGACGAATATATCTAACCCATGAGACTACTCTCTGAAACATATTGTAGAATCAGATCACCACGCTGCGTTCATGAGAGTCATTGCCGATGTGCCACTGTAAGCTCAATTTCTTTCTCTGTCTTTCTACAAGGGACCTGTTTGACCAAGTTGGGTTACTCGTGCAAGTGTCAATTTGTATGTACAAAATCAGATTTATTGATCACACATTGCTCTCACAGATATCCATGGCAACAAGTGTTGTCTCGCTGAGCTTGTGCTTCTACTAAGGTCTACACAATCGCGGCGCTTTCGCGTCTGTACTATACATTTTTTGTTAAATACATTTTATTTTGTGAATCCGACAAGTATCAAATTTACTCGTCATCCTCCTCCTCGAGAGTCTGGGCGGCGATTCGGTCAAGATCTCGCTGTCCGTTCTCGGAGATTCGTCGGCCACCCTTGAGACCGGCCTCAAGGACACCGATCTTCTCAAGAGCCTGGAGGGCTCGTCGGTTGACGGAGCCGGAGGCGTCCTTGTGGTGAGAAGGTCGCTGGCCACGGTTGATAGCACCACCGTAGAGCTTGTTGAGCTTTCCAACACCAACCTCCTTTCGCAGGTAGATGTGTCGGGCAATGGAGGCAGCTCGCATGTAGAACCATCCCTCAGCATCCTGGGGAGGGAGCTCGTTGCCAGCAGAGGTCTTGACGACCTCGACGTAGCCGGGGACATCAAGCTTACCCTGTCGCTTGAGGAAAGAAGCGTAAGCCTCAATGAACTTCTGAGCGGGAACGTCTCTGTTGTTAGTACTGAGAAGCAGAGTCTTTGAGGTGTATCGTGTGAACGCACCATAGAGACAGTTCCAGTTTGAGGCCGAAACAACTCACTGTCATTAAATCACTTGCGTGAAGTCCAAAATCCCCATATTTCCACTCACCTAACGGAAACACCAGTCATCTTTGTTGTTGTTGTTGTAGAGTCAAGAGGTTTTTTTCTCGATATGATTTTACTCTTGGGACCGGGAGCTGCCAGACTTTCAGAGTCAACCTTATTTTGGACTGCTTTTACAAATTGGGACGAGATCATGTGACATAAAAGTGTAATGGGGAGAGAGGTTGGGATGGATGGAAAGCATAAATGGTGGAGTTGAGTGTCAGTATAGGAGCTCAGAAAATCGTATTGCTGATTCGTCAGTATATAATGTACCAGTGTTACTCATGTTATATGTCCATACATATGCCTGTGATCTGGGTGGAACACGATATGCTCAGTTTGCTACGTGCCAGCTCTGTTGCTGTGGTTTCCTGTATCTGTTCTGTGCAGCATTAGCTGTGATGGGAAGACTTGAGCTATCGTACCTGAGTGTAGAGATTCAGAGTGCAGCAATTGGTGTGGAGCTGAATGCAGTTCAATGACTGCACGGATTTTTTGAATACTTGTAGCATTGTCATGAGAGTTGAGAACCTCTATCGCGGCTATTGGGGTTAATATGTCAAGTTGTCAAGTCACTGTTACATGAAAAGAGGCCCTTAGCATAGATTTAATAAAGTACTTAGCTTTATTAGCGAGGGAGTCTCCAATGCCTTTCGTTCAGACTACAAGTACCAGGTACCAGTACTGAGAAAGATGGCCTGAACAACGACTTAGACCTAAACTCGCACATTCAATCGTAACCCCTTACACTTGGTACCAGTACTTGTAGGTATGTTACTTCACTTCACTACTCTTGGTACTGGTACGTTCAGATCATCTCCAAATTCTATTGTTTTCGTCGATGATATTGATCATCTCTCTTTAGGCACGCTAATGTATCCAAGGGATTCCCTGTGATAATTCACAGCACGATAAATTGTCTGTGCTCTTCATGATTCGAACTCATGTTGTCTCACTGATCTGAAATTTCCAAGCCGCACGCTTGTATCGTTTGGGTCTAATGAAACGTTGATCTCTCTTGTGAATCATTGCCCCACCCCTGTTTATGAAAAACGTTAGTGTTTAGCTGTTGATGGCTAATCGTTGTATCATCCTATCAAAATTTCACAGTTCAATTGATACCTCCAGGCGAGTCGTATAGTTCCTTGTATTATAAAGTACTGATCTAAGAAAATTCCCAAGTATAAGAAAGGGTTTTAAGAAAAGGCAATGTCCTTCAATCTGGAGCTCAAAATTGTACAATGTGGGTACGACTAGATTAATCACCGTGATCAATCTTGTAATGTTACTTCCTGTTTCATGACTCTTCCATTTCCAAGTTTGACGAAACTAGACAACCACCCTAGATCCAAGTAAACCCTCAAGTGTATCACTCACTAACTTCTAACTAAACTCTCACCCTCACAGATCATGAATATTACAGCAATTGGTCCAGAAATCAGCTCCAGGATTCAATGCAGTTGTTATCACCCTCATATCTTCATTTTATCACTTTCCTCCATCAATTGTACAATATCCCCCCCTCCGACTCCAACTGTACTGCTCAGAGTTAAAAAGAGAGTTGCTACCAAGGTCCTGCCTGCAGGCTGCCTGACTATGGGGCAACTTTGGGTGGCGCTTTCTATTCTAAGACATAAAATGGCCCACTAAGAATATATAAAATCACACAAAAACCACATTAATTCCAATTGAGATCGTATGAGCCATTCATGCATTTCTTCTGAATATTTTCTATGCCAATTACGCCAATTTCTCTCCCTCCCCACCACCAGCCCTAACCCCTCTCGATGTTAGACAAAAATTAAACCCACAGTCTATACCAATCACATCACCACAATGAACAACCCCAACTGGAAGAAATTTAGCAACCAGCTCAACCAGCTGCAGCGACAGGCCCAGAAGGGTGCTGGAGGTGCCGGTGCCCCCAAGTTTGTCGGCGTCGGAGGACTGGTCGTTCTGGCCATTGCTGCCGCCACCATCAACTCGTCTCTTTTCAACGTGGATGGTGGTTCTCGAGCCATCATGTACAACCGAATCGGTGGTATCTCTCCCCGAATCTACCCCGAGGGAACCCACATTGCCATTCCCTGGTTCCAGACCCCCATCATCTACGACGTGCGAGCCAAGCCTCGGAATGTGGCTTCTCTGACCGGAACTAAGGACTTGCAGATGGTCAACATCACCTGCCGAGTACTGTCCCGACCCAGTGTCACCGCCCTGCCCACCATCTACCAGACTCTTGGCAAGGACTACGACGAGCGAGTTCTGCCCTCTCTGGTCAATGAGGTTCTCAAGTCTGTGGTCGCCCAGTTCAACGCCTCCCAGCTCATCACCCAGCGAGAGCGAGTCTCCCGACTGGTCAAGGACCAGCTCATCAAGCGAGCCTCCAAGTTCAACATTCTCCTGGATGACGTGTCCCTCACATACATGACCTTCTCTCCCGAGTTCACCGCCGCCGTCGAGGCCAAGCAGATTGCTCAGCAGGAGGCCCAGCGAGCCGCCTTCATTGTGGACCGAGCCCGACAGGAGAAGCAGGGAGCCATTGTTAAGGCCCAGGGTGAGGCCCGATCCGCCGAGCTCATCGGTGAGGCCATCAAGAAGTCCAAGGACTACGTCGAGCTTAAGCGTCTCGATACCGCCCGAGAGATTGCCCACGTGCTGGCCAAGTCCGGCAACAAGATCATGCTGGATAACGACTCTCTGCTGCTCAATGTGGCTAACGATTTTAGATCGAAGAAGTAGGAGGTTTGAGCATATCTTGCCCCTATAAGTGTTGCCGAGCTTTAGCCAGGTACACTCACATAATCTTCGTCTTGTGTAAATAGATAAATTAACTGAAAGTACTGTATATATCATGAGAGCAGTAATTTTAGTACATTACCTACAGCATGCTAGAGAAACAAACAAACAATACATACATTACACTGATCACTTCCATATATACGAAACTTCTATTCTCTAACACTTAATATACAATGCCGTGGACCCACTCTAGTTGTCCTCCATCTTGATGTCTTCCCCCTTAACCTGGACTGGCTTATCAGCCTTGAACCACTGTTTATCCACCTTTCCAACGTCAGGAATGTCAGCAGATCCATAGAAGAACTTCTCAGCGGCTCGTCGGTCGGGAAAGCTGACCACCACCGAGTCGCCACCAGCCTGAGAAACATTGGAGTACTCTCCAACACTCACGAGGTGGGCTCGGATGTGTTCCTGCTTATCAGCGGTGACGGGAGAGATGAGCACGTCCTTGGGTCGCAAATCGAGAGAAAACTTGGCTCTATCCACGTTTTCTCGTGCTGGGGGAGCTCCGTAAGGGTGGAAGCCTCCTCGGCCTCGGAAGGCACCTCTACCTCGAGCTCCTCGGCCCCGGAATCCTCCTCTTCCTCGAGGAGCATATGACGAAGGTGCCGCTGCAGACTTGAACACCTTTGTGGGGTCCTTCTCGTGCTCGAGAATCTCCGTCAGCTGGCTTCGAAGCTCGTCCACGTCCTGGGTCGCGGGCTGTCCCATCTTCACCAGAAGCTCCTGCTGCTCAATCTGCATTTCCAACAGCTGCTTCTTTTGGGCCAGAATGGCAGTCATCTTCTCCAAATGCTCCTTTCGACGCTGCTCCTTCTCCTCAAAGGCCGCCTGTCGCTCCTCCTGCAATTTCTGCTGCTCTGCGATCTGGTCTTCAGGAGTTGCATCGTCAGTCTTACGCCAGTACACCTTGACGAACCGGTTGTCGAAGATCGTCTCGGGCGACTTGTAGGCGTTCTTGGCCTCGGCGGTTGTCGAGAACTCGATCTCTGCCAGCTTGCCTGCCACATTCATCTTGACCGAGGTGAGAGTTCCAAACTTGGAGAAGTAATCACGAACGGCCTGCTCAGAACAGTAGTCGTCGGGGATCTTTTCCACCACAAGCTTTCTGTTGTAGTCTACCGTCGAATGAGGCATGGAGATCGCGCTCATACCCCGTTTGTTTCCTCCATTGTTATTATTATTGTTGAATCGCTTCTGCTGGCCGGAAATGAACCCCTGGTTGCTGGGCAACGGCACGTTCATACCGGGCATGGGGAATCCCATCTGTTGCATCTGTGCAAAGTCGAATCCCGGAGGAAACGGAGGTGGGGTGGGAAACTGGCCTGCTTGCTGTTGCTGTGGGAACTGGTGCTGTTGTTGCTGTTGCGGCTGCTGCTGCTGGATATTGCCCTGCATATAACTCTTGGTCTCAATAGCGTGCATCAGAGCCTCGACAAAGGCATCTGTGTTGGCATGCAAAAACTCCGACAACTGAGATCGACACATTTCGGCTAGCTCCGCCTTGGGCATGTCGTAGTTGGCCAGAGCGATCACGTAGTCGCCCAGAATCGAGGTGTCTGCGTCACTCAGGTTCTCAAGCTGTTGTAGAGCCCATTGTTTTAGTTGCGGCTGTTCGTTTTCGGGAATCATCTTGTGGTTGCGGTGGTGATATGGAAAAGGAGAAGAATCGAGTGCATGTTGAAGAGAGGTTAACTTTATTGCTATGAGTGATGGAATTGTGGAGCGTGCTATTTGGAATTAAAACTATGAATATTCATTGATTTGAGTGATTAAACGAATATTAAGAGTGGCTATTACTTGATTCCTACTTTAATTGTTCAGTTATGACCATTATTAGCACTTTTTCTTAGTGCAACTCGCAGTGTTATGTAAGCAGCAAAATTTCGTCACTTTGCCTTTGGAAAAATCAGGAGCAGGATGCATCATGAAGAATAGTGTTGGAGCTGGACAGTATTGGATCATGACATGAATGGTGAATCTATAAAGGTGTAGTGTTCAGTATATCATTTTGATCAGACTAATCAGACTCGTAATTTTAGTATACTCGTATTTTTAGTGAATCCAAGTTTGAAACGCAGCTCTTCAACTTGGACATGGTTGTGGCAAAAATAGAGCACTATATGAGCTGTAGAGATGGATGAAGCGATTCAGACTTGCTTCTTGTTTTGCAACCGTTGGCTTTGTCGGCTGGTGAGTCTTTCCTTGTAAAATTGTAGTATGTGCCCCTCTCAGTACAAGTATGAGAGACTAATTGATGGTGTATATGACTGAGGAAGGGGTCACAAAGAGGACGTGTGTGCTGGTAGATATCAATATAATCACGTGACACCCCTTCGACAACACACTTCCCCCTTTCATTACTCGTAGTATGGCCTTATATGTGGTTACAGCACTGAGGTTCAATCTCCAATCTCCATTTGCTTAGGACGCAGCCCCTCGTATGATCTCATGTTACACAAAACATTGTTAGACACGTACTTTATATTTTCACACAATCAGAATCTACACATCAAGATGTGCAAAATAATATATCTAAATGTACAAATAATCATAAATAACACATTGTAGTGTGTCCTGTAATTCACACACGCTGCTGAGATCTCCATTTAGATTGGTTAGCAGGAGGGTGCATACTTGCGTTCTCATCGCAGCATTCTTCCCAGTGATAAATAGAGTTCATTCCATCTCAGCAATACGAGTCTTTGTTGGAGGTACAATAGAAGATGACATGGAAATAAAATCGAGAATTACAGATATTATTACGGTATAATCGTTATATCAAATTTATATAACAACACAAAGAAACCTGTTCGAACTAGAGGCTTCTAAAAACTGCAGTATCACACTGACAAACTCTATTCAAAACTTCTACCATGCAGAGTATGAATCATCGGGTCTGACTGGAGACTAACACCTTCACAACACTCCTTCATTATGACCAGTCTCAGCTACGTGATTACACTTATTGGAAAGAGCGACATTCCCGCTGAGTTCATTGCAGCTGTCGAAGAGATCTTCGCCAAGCTGTCTGTTGTTTCTCAGTTCCAGATCCAGCTTGATGGCAACCGGGTCATTGACTACTCTGTCGAGATCCCTGTTGGAGATATTGCCGAGCTGAAGATTGATCTGTTCGATCTGTCTACCGGCTCTGGTGTTGACATCATTGTGCAGCCTGCCGAGAACCGGCTCAAGAAGCTGTTCGTCTTCGACATGGACTCCACTCTGATCGAGCAGGAGGTGATTGAGCTGATTGCTGCTCGAGCCAACGTTGAGGCCCAGGTCGCCGAGATCACTGAGCGAGCCATGAACGGCGAGCTTGACTTCAACGCCTCTCTGGCCGAGCGAGTCGCTCTTCTCAAGGGCATTGACTCCACCTCCCTGTTTGACGAGCTCAAGACCCAGCTGGTGTTCACCAACGGAGTCAAGGAGCTGTGCAAGGTGCTCAGCAAATCCGGAGTCAAGATGGCCGTGCTGTCTGGAGGCTTCTCTCCTCTGGCCAAGTACGTGGCTGGAGAACTGCAGTTGGACTACGCCCATGCTAACAACCTCGAGGAGGAGGACGGAAAGCTCACTGGAAAGACCTACGGCGAGATTGTCAACGGTGACAAGAAGGCCGAGCTTCTGATGCGAATTGCCTCCGAGAACAACATTGAGCTCGACGAGGTCTGTGCTGTTGGAGACGGAGCTAACGATCTGCCCATGATGGGTGTGGCTGGCTTTGGTGTGGCCTGGAATGCCAAGCCCGTGGTCCAGGAGAAGGCTCCTAGTAGACTCAACTCTGGCTCGTTAAGAGATGTCCTGTACATTCTGGGCTACTCCAAGGGTGAGCAGGAGCAGCTTTTGCAGTAAGCAAAGAGCCGGCGAGATTCATCAAAAAAATCCAGCTCTTTGATCAAACAACACTCACAGTATATAATATAGTATAGATAACATGACATTATGGTACATGAAAGGATATTAGCCTTATTCGTAATTTCAAGTCAATATGGGGATATACACTAGTTGCGATGGTGAGGGGTCCATCGTATTGGCATCCACGGAGCTAGGAGATTGTTTCACAGAATTGCGAGGGCTTCAAATTGACAAATGGGTATCAAGAGGTGGTATCGTAGTTAGGCAAGTCGTATGACTACAGAACCACAATGTAGTCTTGACGTCATAGTACAGTCTCTCATCACGCATACTGTTCCAGTATAGTAGTAGGGGCCCTTTAGGCTGAATAAGCACTTTGTAATCATGTCCCCTCATTTCGTAGGACCCAATTTTGATGATGACAAATATGACACTTTTCTGACTGCATTATAACTCCGGCTTGCTCTTGTCCTTCATTACACTGCCCATTAGTAATATCGCAAGTACCACAACGTTCCATGCCCATGGTTGCATGTGTACGCATTTTATGCATAAAGTGGGGCGTCAAAAAATGATTGCTAGGAGCAGGGAAGAGTAAAGATTTTGATACAGAGCTCATATGGAATGACTTGAAATTCAAGCGATCTAAATCAGCATGAGATCTAGGTCTAACCAACTTCCACGCTTGTGCAATGGCAATTGCAGATTCTGACTGATACATGTGTCTCAGTCACCAATGACTAAAATTCTATCTCATCTAATAGGGTTCCAGTATCTGACTTGACTGAAGTTTAATTGACGTCGCAAGTGGAGAACCTGTCTTGAAACATGGCAGTAGAGGCGAGTTTTTGAGTAGAAGTTGATTAGAAATGGGTATGACTCTTCGTTATGGGTTGCAACGCTGTGATACCACTTCTACATACTCAATTGGTGAGTCACCCCACCCCTCATGTCTATAAGGTTGCTAGATTTGGAGCAGCACCAAGGACAACTTAAAAAGCCGACCGGTCCTAGTATTTAAGGCACCAACCGCACACATGTTTCTCCGCACTACACTAAGACGTATTCAACAGACGAGTACCCATCTCACTGCATCACGCCTATTCATAACACGCAACATGAGCACTGAAACACACGAGGGCGAGAAGACCAGAGGTCTTGGATTTGCCAACAAGGACGGTCGATACCGACGACAGGTCTCTCAGTTCCGAAACGCCATTTCTTCCAAGCCCGGCGCCGAGTTCCCTCCTGACAAGGATCGATACCATCTCTACGTGTCTTATGCCTGCCCCTGGGCCCACCGAGTGCTGATCGCCCGACAACTCAAGGGTCTGGAGGACCTCATCACTGTCAACGTGGTGGACTGGTACATGGACGACCAGGGATGGAAGTTCAGCCCCGACGTGCCTGGAAGCACCCCCGACACCATTAACCACGCCAACCGACTCCGAGACATTTACTTCAAGGTCAACTCCGAGTACGATGGCCGATTCACCGTGCCCCTGCTGTTTGACAAGAAGCAGGGCAAGATTGTCAGCAACGAGTCTTCTGAGATCATCCGATTCCTCTTCACCGAATTGGACTCTCTCATTCCCGAAAAGTACCATATCGACTACTACCCCGAGAATCTGCGATCTGAGATCGACGCTCTCAACGAGTGGGTCTACCACGATATCAACAACGGTGTGTACAAGTCTGGCTTTGCCACCACCCAGGAGGCCTACGATGAGAACGTGTACCAGCTGTTCAAGTCGCTGGACCGAGTGGAGAAGATTCTGGGTGAGCACAAGTACCTTGTCGGTGACACCCTGACTGAGGCTGACATCCGACTCTTCACCACCATTGTGCGATTCGACCCTGTCTACGTGCTGCACTTCAAGTGCAACCTCGGCATGATCCGACACGACTTCCCTAACATTCACAAGTGGCTGCGAAACTTGTACTGGGACATTCCTGCCTTCAAGGACACCACCAACTTTGAGCACATCAAGAAGCATTACATGGTTTCTCACGTCAAGCAGAACCCTTACCAGATTGTGGCTGCTGGTCCCAAGGAGAACATTCTCCCCAAGGATAAATAGACGGCATGTTGAACTACAAGTATTACTGTCCAAAGCTGCAGTGTATATAATTAACTGATATTTATCTGAGTGATTGGGAGATATAGACACCATTGTTAATAGATAGACAGACAATGGTTGTATGTTAATAATGATGATTTCATATCACCTTCTTTTGCTCTCTGAGTTCACCCGCCAGAATCGAACCCACATGCACACTCACCATGACATCACCCGACACAAGGTTTAGTGACAAATCAGATCAGCATGCACGAACCTCATTGAACAGTCTCGAAAGTCTCTCTCCACAACGACAGCATGATTCGGGCACTGAAACATATCAACCGGCTCCAGGGCGTGCGATGCCGGTCCACTCTTGCGACCGGACAGCCCCTGTTTGAGACCCGACCTCACCTGATCAAAAACGGAGACATCACTCCAGGTATTCCTGCTCTGGAGTACTTTGAACGACGGCTTCGTGTGGCTGATTCCATGCCCGTCAAGTCTTGTGCTGTGGTCATGGGCGCCACCACCAAGTACCGATCTGGTCCCGTTTTCTACGACTTTCACCAGAACCCTGATTTCTTCTATCTTTCCGGCTTTCTGGAGCCTGAATCGGTTCTGATTATTGAGAAGACTGGTTCCAAGCCCGACGATGTTGTCTTCCACATGTTTGTGCCTCCCAAGGATGCTCAGGCCGAGTTGTGGGGCGGTGCTCGAACCGGTGAGAAGGGCGCCAAGGACTTTTTTAACGCCGACGAAGCATACTCCAACAACAACCTCGTGCAGTTCAAGAATATTGTTGAGCGAAACGATACAGTGTTCCATGACTCGCCAGACATCAAGAGCGTGCCTTCCCTCTTCACAGAGACGGTCGAGACTCCATTGACCCGAATGCTCACCCAGAAGCTCGTGTCTCCTCTGTCACCCATCATGACCAAGCTGCGAGCTGTCAAATCGCCCAAGGAGATTGCCGTCATGCGAGCTGCGAGCTCCGTGAGTGCCAACGCATACAACGCTGCCTACGCAAACCCCTTTGCTACCGAGAAGGAGTTGCAGGTATACCTGGAGTCGCTCTTCCTGCTGGGTGGATGTGACAAGCCTGCATATGTTCCCGTCATTGCTGGCGGAGCCAACGCTTTGTCGATTCACTACACCCGTAACGACGACAAGTTTGGAAAGAACGATCTTGTTCTTGTTGACGCCGGAGGACAGTTTGGAGGCTACTGCGCCGACATCTCTCGAACCTGGCCTGTTGGAAAGGAGAGCGAGGGTAAGTTCACCGAGGCCCAGAGAGACCTGTACGAGGCTGTTCTGGATGTCCAGAAGCAGTGTATCAAGGAGTGCAGCACCGACAAGTCCATCAACGATATCCATGAGATTTCTGTCCGAAAACTTCACAAGAACCTGCAGAACGTGGGATTCAACGGTATCACCATCAACCAGACCCAGACTCTGTACCCTCACTACATTGGCCACCATCTGGGCATTGATCTGCACGATGTGGGCAAGAGCAACCGACGAGCCAACCTCCAGGTTGGTAACGTCATCACCATTGAGCCTGGAGTCTATGTGCCTTATGATGATAAGTACCCCAAGCACTTCCAAGGTATTGGTATTCGAATCGAGGACAATGTCGCCATTACCGAAAAGGGCTACTCTGTTCTGACTGAAGAGTGTCTGAAGGAGGTGGACGACATTGAGGAGCTCACTCAATTGGCTTATATGAAGTAAGCAAAACCTGCACACATGACTGCAGGGGTGACTTCTCTTATAACGAGCGCACCTACAAGTAGGACGCTCTTGTTCTCTTACATGTAAATAATGACGATGTTAACGACCCACTGTTTGGAAGAATCGTAGTGTGTGCACAATTTATCATGACTCGGTTTTACTACGAACCCTCGAAGTATCCTCGAAGATGCACTCTCTTTCCTAATTATCTATTCTTTTTAAATACTCTCCCTAATGATGAGCGCCAGGAAGAGGGGCTCCAACAACCTTGCCCTTCTCCACTCGTGCGTCCTTCATCCAGCCTCCAACAGAAACAGCACCAACCTCGTCGTGGAACTTCTTCATTCGAGCCTCCATTTCCGGTCGGAAGTTTCGAATGAGACCCTGGATGGGCCATGCGGCGGCATCACCGAGAGCACAGATGGTGTGTCCCTCAATGTCCTTGGTCAGCTCGTACAGCATATCAATCTCTCGCTCCTTGGCCTGACCGGTCTGGAATCGGTCCATGGCCTTAAGCAGCCAGGTGGTTCCCTCTCGGCAGGGAGTGCACTGACCACACGACTCGTGCTTGTAGAAGGCGGCGAAACGCTGGATGGCTCGAATGACATCTTGCTGCTTGTTAAGAACAATGACAGCGGCAGTTCCCAGACCGGACTGGACGTCCTTGAGGGCGTCAAAGTCCATGAGAACATCCTCACAGGTCTTCTTGGGGAGAATGGGGACGGAACATCCACCGGGGATAACACCCAGAAGGTTGTCCCATCCACCCTTGATTCCACCACAGTGCTTCTCCAGAAGCTCTCGCAGAGGGATGGACATCTCCTCCTCGACTGTGCAGGGCTCGTTGACGTTTCCGGAGATACAGAAGAGCTTGGTTCCGGAGTTTCGCTCTCGGCCAAAGGAGGCAAACCAGTCTCCTCCTCGTCGCAGAATGGTAGGGGCCACAGCCACGGTCTCGACGTTAGTGACAGTAGAGGGTCGGCCAAACAGACCGACACCGGCGGGGAACGGGGGCTTAAGACGGGGCTTACCAGCCTTACCCTCCAGAGACTCAATCAGAGAGGTCTCCTCTCCACAGACGTAGGCACCCATTCCTCGGTGGATGTAGACGTCAAAGTCGTAGCCGGAGCCACAGGCGTCCTTACCGATGAGACCGGCGGCGTAGGCCTCGTTGATGGCGGTCTGAAGCACGGCAGCCTCGTTGTAGAACTCGCCTCGGATGTAAATGTAGGCTGCGGTAGCATTCATGGCTCGGCCGGCCAGCAGACAGCCCTCAACGAGCTTGTGGGGGTCCTTTCGCATGATTTCTCGGTCCTTGCAGGTTCCGGGCTCACCCTCATCGGCGTTGACCACCAGGTATCGGGGACCCTCGTTCTTCTCCCATCCAGGAGGGTTCATGAACGACCACTTGAGTCCCGAGGGGAATCCGGCACCTCCTCGTCCTCGCAGACCACTCTTCTTGATCTCATCGATGATCCACGTGTCACCCTTGAGAATCAGCTCCTTGGTCTTGTACCAATCTCCCTGCTTTCGAGCAGAAGCCAAATCCCAGCCATAGTTGTCGTACAGGTTCTGGAAAATACGGTCCTGGTCCTTCAATCCACCGTACTGACGGGCCTTGGGGGTGGCGTCCTGGGTGGTAGCAAATCCTCGGCTAAGCCGGGCCAGACCCCGTTTGTGTAGCGTGGTCCTGAGCATCTTTAGTTGTAGGTGGAGATGTTGTGTGGTCAAGCAAGCTGGCTTTTACACAAGGTGCAGGCGAAAAGTTGCAATGCTATTGGCTTGGGATTTGGGCGGCTTTTGATTGGCTGTTGGGAGCGATGACATGGGTGGCTTTCCGTGAACGTAAAATGGAATTTAAAAAACAAAAAATGTTCATAATCACGTGATTGATCCGTTTCTGCCGCTAATTTTCCAATTGCTACTATATTCGACGAGTCTGAGGAACCCTCAAATCGCCTCTCACTCACTGGTCCTCTCCCAACACCATAAACAGACTCCGGGTTTGGGCTCAAATCAGCCATTGGGAGTAGGAGAAGGGGGAGTTACTCAGCTGTGGAGATAGAGTTTAGAGGCTCGAGAGACTCGACGAGGGCATATATATTAGGCTGAACGTATCCGACCATAGTCATAACAAATGCGATAATTGGATAGTGGAGAATTGTTGGCACACTCTAAATACTGTACCCTGAGATTTGGTATCAAATTAAGAGGGAAATCGCCTCAATATTAGTGCCACTCTCTACTCCTGCGGATATGATATTGGTCGGATTTAGATCATCATCAAAAATTAAGGTTATTGTAAGTTATCTTAAATGCCTTTCCTGATGGGAAGGAGATATGGGTCGTCTTAGAAGACCCGGTTGCTGACGTAAGATCGATATAATAACGACATCAGGGTAAATTATTCTTGCTACACAGAATTGTTTATGTTCACCTTTACCTTCAGATTGTGTGCGTTGCATATCTTCATTAGTGTATTCATTATATGGGTGTTCACCCTGTTAGTCTAGTTGCACCACAGGTATCAAAACTGCTTCAATGTCTGTGTCTGTGTCTGTGTCTTGGTATGTGTTTTTTGCGGCTTGTATTTGTCCCAGAGTCAGCTCTCCCTTGCCACTGAACGAACACTCGCTTCCAGGCACCAAATAAGCCGAGTGCGGCTTGAAGTTCATTTCCAGATGGCGGTACTGGTCTCCCGACGAGCACTTGTCATTCTGTTGTCCATTGCATCGTTTGAGCGCATCTCTCGGTGGCTCGATGCCTCGCACGTCATTAATAAAGATCTCTCCGGACATTTGCTGGTACCCTTTCCAGAAGGGAAACCGAGGAACAAAATCGCCCAGGTGGGTGATGCGACAAAATCTGATGTCGTTCTCCTTGACTATGAGAGTGTTGGGGTTCTGAGAGCCCCAGAAAACCCTGTCGGCGAAGTTAGCGAACTGCTTGTTGCCTAGTACCGGAGCTCCAGCCGAGAAAACCTGCGGAGAGCTGCCATGGAGTTGATAATGCAGTCCAAAGAGGGTAGCTGCAGTGCCTCCCAGAGAATGCCCCGTAATGACCAGCTGGTACTTGGGATATTTCTCTATCAGGCGCCGAACTATGCTGTCCACAGCATGGAACGAATGCAAATAGCCCTTGAGAAAGCCCTGGTCCACCTGGCAATTGCGACAGTTGAGGTTTGTCAAACCCAGATGTTCGGGCTGAAGATCCACCAGCCTCAGATGCAAGTCTGTCACCCAATCGTTGATATCCTGAGTACCCCGTAATACCAGAAGAATCTCTTTATGCTTGTGGTCCAGAGCAACAAACCCCGAGATTGTACGGTCGAACAAATTTCGAGAATGTGTGAAAATGTCCACCAGCTCCGTCTGTCTGCCCAGCTCCTTGCAGCCTCTAGCTATGCACTTGAATGGATGCTGGAGCTTCTTGGGCACACACGGAGCCACATTGTTGAACCACATGTACCTAATGAGTCGCTGTTCAAACTCACGGGACACTCCCAGAGTCTCGCTGCTCTCAAACGCCCCAGCGTTGCCTCGTATCATTCTGTTCACACCATCGGAAAAGCGGTCCATCCCAATCGGACTGCTCAATGCGAAACAAAGAAAAAGAAATAGAAGGATCATGGTTGGGCTGTGATGGCCACCGTGCGTGTTATATACCAGCTAGGTTCCAGGGCATTTCGAGGGGGAAGGAAGGTGTAGCCGTTGGAAATCGGAAGGAGTGGGAGGAAAAGGAGTACATGTCACCACGCAGCTGCAATAACGGGGTAATATGAAAGAAAAGTTTGTGATGGGATTTATAACGGCTTTTAATTTTGGTTTTTGTACTCCAGCTTCATTATTGAACAGTTCTTATGGTTTCAAACCTGGATGACATGTGCGCTACGCTTCCCAGCACTTATCAGGAACATAGATTAGAATGACATGGGGTAATAGGATTGCGTGGCAATGTCAAGAGTGTAGGAGGTTATTGGTAAGTGTATCCAAGCAATTTTTTCAGTCTCCCTTGTGCGAAATATTAACCCTCATTTCATTTCATTTAATATCTCCTTCCCCTAATGTATGCAATTACTTAAGAAAGTCTAAGTATTACAAAGTATACCTACAAGTTGTACTGTACTTTCCTAGTAGGGTTTAATAAAAGATGAACGAGCCTATGGAAGTGTGATGAGGAGCATCTGAATGATTTGAAACACCCACAACAATGAGATGAGCTCAAATCTCAATGAACTACAAATATGGTAGTTTTTATAGATATTTACCCCTGCACATGTCTTTCTCAAGACTGGAAGACAGATTTGACACCTTCCTAATTTACTAACTCGAAACAACTCTCTTCTGAGGGTGTCAGAAATCGGGCAGGAGATGCTTAAATGAATCACGTGACACGTCAAACCTGGGCGCTAATCTATTCCGACTGAAACCTCTGGGGTTAGAACAATAGCAGCGGCTATAAATGCTTATCGTGGCTGATTGTCTTATCGTGCAGCTAGAGGAAGTTTATCGAGGGTCTCGATTGTTTGAGAAGGGGGGTAGATATGTGAATGGTGCTGTGAGACTTCATTTATTGAGTGTAGGAGGTGCTTGATTTATTCCATTTCGAATTGTAGGCTGTGTTACAGCTTCCATAAGCATTTCAGAGACAAGTACAAGTACAAGTAGGTGTAGCTAGGTCGGTGAACAGTTTGAGCACATTTATGACTAACAGGTATTGTAACGACTGAAACAAAGGAGGCCAAGTGGGGTTGTGACTCTGATTGGACTCCTAAAGCAGCCAATATACGTGCTGATTTAACACAAGTATCATACCATATGAGTTGGATTGGTAAGACTGAAGCATAATGGTATCATGTCCGCTCCGCGGGGTGGGGGTGACAGAATGAACTATAGTGAGGTTATGGATATTTTAAAACCACAAACATGATCACAATACTTCTATTAGTAATAATTTTCAGTTTATTTTCAATATTTCTCGTTCTAATATGTCTAGATTGTTCCGAAAATCATTCCGCTCCCCTCTGTTCAGCCGCATGATGTATGTTTAAACGGTTAAAATACGGGCGGTTAAAAGAAGCTGCAATGACATTGTATCGTAGATATGGGTATCTGGAGTGAGCTAAGAGTGTCTACAATATTTCAGGCGAATGATTGAATCTCTACGACCTCCATTGAGCAAAGAGGTCGTGTGCCACCACTATTTGACTCAGGTCTTCTCACTATTATACACTTGGCGTGCCGCTTAAATGCACATGATGGTGCTTCTCAAAAGTGTGGGGGTTATACGATAGGCACTGTGTGATCTCAGAGGGCATGTCACGCGGCTATCTGAGTAACCAGCTAGCCGATTCGACCACGGATCCTGAGTCGAGTCCAATTGTAGATATTTTACCCGCGCAACTCTATCCCACGCGACTATATATTAATAATGCATCCATAGTGATCAAAAGGCTACTTACAGTGACTACGATACTGCAACAACTAACCCAATTGACATGTCTGTGACTATTCGAAAAATCGAGGAGAGTGACAAGGAGGCCTGGGAGTCTCTGCTGGACGGCTACCTGACTTTCTACAAGGCTTCTTGGGCCCCCGAGGTCATCGAGACCACCTTCAAGCGGTTCTTCGATGAGTCTGAGCCCGTCCACTGTGCTGTAGCAGTCGATGAGACCGGAACCCTCATTGGGTACGCTACCTACATCAACCACCGAAACACATGGACTGTGGGAGACTCCATGTACCTCAATGATCTGTTCGTGGATGACAAGGTGCGAAACGGCGGTGTGGGTCGAAAGCTGATTCAGTTTGTGTATGATGAGGCTGACAAGCTGGGCTGTGAGAAGACCTACTGGCACACCCAGCACTACAACCACCGTGCTCAGCTGCTTTACACCAAGATTGGTGTGAAGGATGACTTTGTCAAGTACCAGCGACCTGCCAAGAAGTGATCTAATTGAAGAGCTAAGCAATTGAGATCAGATCATGGTTGTGTGACGATCAGCGGCTCTAGGGTGTGATATCACCTTTTATGACTGCAGGATGCAGAAGCCCCCATCTGCTGTGTTAATGAGTATATGTTAATGTTTTCCATTGAAGGAGTCTGTCTGGTGTTAGAAGAAAAATTACTTCTAGTTGTAGTTGCTTGGTTGAGTGTTTGAATTAGAAGTACAGTAGTCGGTTTCTATTGAAGAATTGGGCTGTAGAGTCTTAATCTGTAGCTCTTTGGATCAGTATGACCCTGAATAGTCTTCTCACACCCAATTGTTGTATAGGGGTACGAATACTGGTTCTAAAAGCGGGACGTCGGGGACTAGGGGCCATGGAGAAAGTCTTCACAAGAGCTGTACAGCACTCTGGCACCTGTTTACAAGCATCGTACCATAGTCTAGCATTCACCAACAGTAGTCTCGTTCCTTAGTTCTGTCAGGTGACCCTTGCATCTGAAAGTCCCATGCCAAGTTCACTCTCCAATACGGTGTTGTAACAGCATTTCAACCAATTCCGCCACTGAAGAGTATAAACCCACGACCATCCCGTTTCGGCGGTATATATATGCCTTCAGACATGCTCCAAAAACAAAATCACTCACCAGCTCCCCACAGCCTCGTTGGAGCTTGCCTCAATGAGACTCCCCGCCATGTCTCAATTTTTCGCTTAGTGTCAAACACAAACCAGCACAGTTGCCACTAGAGGAACTAGCTTCAGTCCAGGCACCGCATTTGAGCACTCTTTACACGTATTAATGAGAGTGTCCATTTATCATCGTCTGGGGGTGTAGTGCTTAATAACCATTCCAACTTCCCAATTCGCATATCCGCGTTACTAATTTCGGATTTACAATTAAGCTCTGATAAACCCAGATTTAGGCTTTCCGACGCGTAAAGTGTTATTGTAGCAGCAGGTGGTCGTGATGTGAGTGAGGCATGGAAAAATGCATAAAATAACCAGACTCGCTGGAAATGTGCGATTCGAAATTTACTGTTGAAACCTTATTTTGGAATTGTATTACTCAAATTGAGTCAAACTTGAGAAATCAAAAACAGGTCGAAACTTACGTTATTTTTAACCGATCGAGAGAGCTAGAGAGTGTTCAGTCGCAATGAGACACCAGGCGCCTTGGCGGGCTCGCAGACTCGATAGCAACCTGTCACCTGACTAACGTGGCAATTAAAGTCTGGGGTTACATTCTCCAAGCCCTGGCCCATACAACGATGATCACTTGGCGCATTGGCAGCTGCCTCAGCAGGGTAAGTGCGTTGTTAACCAAGAAGCCTTTAGAACTGAGTGAGTGATCGCAGCAACAGAGGAAAGCGACGATTACGAGGTGCAGTTGGTTGCCTTCCAACAGACCTGGTCGCAGTGAATGTCTCAGTGGTACCAGGGTAGGGGTACACGTGGGCGCTACAGCGATATGGAGGAGTCGCCTAAGGCCAACAGGGCCACAAGGGCTACCTGGTAGAGACTTATTATCATCCCCGCAACCAACCAAAGCCCACCCTTCTTCTGTGCATTAATTACTTTCATTATCGCAGCAACTGGCTGTCCATAAGGTTAGATTCATGCCGTATATTGGATGAGCAATGTCGATAATGGAGCTATTAAAAGAACAACCCTGATAGACACGGGGTGTTCGTTTTTTTGCCAGACTGGGCGAAACGAGCGGCTAGTTGTCTTCCGCTTCTGTTTGTGTCTCTCTCACATTGTTTGTCTTCTGTTATGTCTCTGTCCATGTCTCGGGTGTGGAGGCGGTGTACAGAAATCATGTAGGCAACCTCATGTGCACTATCTTCCAGGCAGAAAGAGCCAAGTCAAGAGCCAATACGATTGGTAACAAATGATTTTCAGGGGAGGGTGGCGCATGCAATCACGTCTGCTGAGTGCTACATTGAAGATATAGCGATTTTGAAAAAACCATAGCGCTACCACCACCTCTGGCTGCATTATGACTCCCGTATCTGCCCCTCATCCTCCTCACTCGACCCCATAGCCCGATCCTATTATTACTCAAAATCTCCACTTTGACAATATAACTTTCTTGGAGATACGGTTCCTAGCACCTTGTGAAATCGTCAGATATGTCTTTCGAGGCTGAGATAGAAGGATCGGTACTTTTAGCAAAGAACACGAGGCGGGTTGCGTCGGTTAATTATCTCCGTCAAACTTCATACCGGCTCTTGCAGCCCGTGAATCGTTGCTGAACCGCTCCGAATCATCCCCCAATATCAATATATGCACTGTGAACACTAAAGTCATAGCTCCTGGTCTTAGCGTGCATGATAGCGTGGAACATGGGCCTGTAGGCTGGCGAGAAATACAGCCACCCCAAAACGGTCTCAATTTCGATTAATTCGTATTTTTCAATATATTAATGATATTTACCGCAGTTACCTGCAGAATCTAAATGCAGTCATAAATTTAACAATCCTCGAGGTTGACAATGGCGAGGTGAACGGCAGTACACTGGGCTCGGTCGTCCTTTCGGTCGTAGAGGTTGTAGAAGGTGCCGGAGAGACACTGCCAGAAGACCTGGTTGTCACCAATGGCGAGGTTACCGTCGGAGGAGATGGACCATCCGGCAGCGTACCAAGCACCGGCCTGAGGAGGAGGTCCGTCAAACTGGAACTGGTAGTTGGACACAATGGAACCGATTCGGCCCTTGTCATCACGGAGGATACCGTCGTTAAGGGTCATGGCGAGAGTGCCCTCCTTCTTGCAAGCAACAAGCTTGGCGAAGTCGGAGTTGGAGGTGGGCTCCTCCTGCTGGCCGGAGGGCTTGGGGCCGGTGGTCTCAGCAACAGAAGAGGAGGCAGAGGAGGTGGCAGCGGCGGAGGAGGCAGCAGAGGTGGTGGCGGAAGCCTTGGTGGTCACGTCGGAGTGGGGGACAGTGGCGGGGGTGGTCTCGACAGCAGCGGAAGAGGTGGTGGGGGTAGCGGCGGCAGACTCCTCGTGGTGGGGAGCAACGACGGGCAGAGTGGTGGTGGACTCGTCGCAGGGGCAGACAACAACGGTCTGGGTGACAACGTCCTCGTCGATCTCGTCTCGCTTCTGGTGAGCAGTGGGCTGAGCGGTGGCCTCAGCTCCAGCCTGGACAGCGCCAGTAATGGGCTGGATAGCAATACCAAAGTTGGAGTAAGAGGTGATCCAGTTGGCGGGAGCTGTGTTGGCGGGCTTGAGCGTGGACCAGTTGTCTGCGGCAGAGACAGTGGCGGCGAGAGCCACGAGAGAGACGGCAGCGGACTTGAAGAGCATGATGAAACGAATGTGGTGCTGTTGCTGAGCTGAGGAGGGAACACCAAAGGGACACAAAGGGGGATATATAGGGAGGGTGAGTTTGGCCAAACTCTACTTGATGAACCTTGTTAAAACTCAATTTGAAACTCAAACATAGCACAACTGATCATCTCAACTCTGAGCTTGTCGTCTTAGTCCGCGCTGTATGTGGGTCGTTCTGGGGTGCTATGACACACTCCTCTGAAAGTCGCACGTGACGCTTGAATGGGAAAAAAACACGCGTAGCACCCTTGCCATGCAATTGTCACCTGCTCCTCAGGGTCCTTGGGCTCCCCCTTAATTTCTGCAATCGATGCATACCAAGCTGTCCATAACACCACTATATTCCACTGCACGTCAGGGTAACGCTGTGTGGAATGCAAAGTCCAAAATAGAACAAAGTCAGACAGGGCTGGTATTAATAGCCCCTCCCGCGTGGCTGGCCACACTAGATACGCTGGACGGGCCCAAAACTAGTGCGGAGGTGTTTTATATTCTCTCCATTGCAACACCAGCCATTTACACGCACAAATATATTTTCTCTCGCCTAAATACAAGACTGCACAGCACTGCACTCAACCCATCACAATGCACAGACCCCATCCTCGCCTTGATGCTTGGCAATCTTATTTCCGCTCTGGGAGGTGCGGGCAACTTTAACCAAACTTTATTTGCGTTTTTTTAATGAAAATTGGAGCCTTAGCTGATGAGAGCAATCCGATGAGTGCGCCGAACAAACGGATGCAGACGTCAGTACCTGATAGGCGACACACGCCCTCGCCCCTGGCAGGTCGCTGGGTGGTGTCACGTGACTCGTATGTACTCCATCAGGACCCTATTGTGCGTGTAGCCCTCCCTACAGTGCTGTATTCCAACCCTGGCCATGCCAATGTCTCGTACCCAGCCTCGTTTTGTTTGTTGTGGTTACAACCGCAATCCTCCTCTCCTTTTTGCCGTTTCCTCTCTTTCTGGGGGCGTCCACGTGACCACGCTATCTCCCGTAACCAGGGCAACACTGTTTTCTGCGCCATGCGATCTCCAAGACGCGTCGAGAATGTAAACTTTGCTTGGATTGTGCCCAACTCATGTACCAACGGTAACTGTGGTTACGCGGTAAGGGTTCTCTAGGCTTTAGAATTGTCTGACTTGTTTTGATGCCCTCTATCACCCCCTGCGCTAGTGCGTACCCGAGGATGATTGACGATTCTACCGTCGAGACAATACAGGGAGTCCTTGCTGCGGGTCACACGTGAGCTACAGGTGATTATGTACGTACTGTTAGCTGTGAGCACGCATGTCCTCACCTGTAGGCTTCACGTGTCGGTCATACTCGCGAAAATGATGTTCATATTCAATTTCTTTTCCCGCTCCTGTGTTTTTCATTCCTTGACAATGGCGCTTCGGCTCTTTGATTTACATTATCAACCTACATCGCGCCAAGCATGATTGTTCCTTCACACACAACTCGTGTTGAAACTCAACAGTGTAACATGGCTCCAGAATGAGCAACAGCATGATGGGATGATGCAAGCTTCGAAACATGCAGCAAGGTCCTGCTGAGTAATATCCGGAAATGTATATATCGCCGATTTTTGAGACAGTGTGCTTCACGTGATTCTGGTACGTGTTTCTAGTCGGTAGTCTAAAGGTCCACACCATTGGCGACTATGTTATCAAATGGTGATGTTCTCCAGCTGTTAACCGGCACACTGTTTGTTTCTGCTACTCCGTCAGCAGTACCTGAGACACGTCGATCTAAACATATTGTCAACGGTACGGAACTGATTAGAGCTGAAGTTTATGGCAAGGTGGACTTCGTATGGCGTGCTTAGTTATTGACCATCAAAATCAAAGGGAATCAACAACTTCCGTGCCAGACCTCGCCCTCCCGGTCTGGTTGTATGACGCGTTTTCATCCTCCCAGGCTCATGTGCCCCTTTGAACTCGTATCGCGTGGAAGGGGGCTCGTGGAGAATTGAAGCTTCCAAATCAAGCTGAGTTCCGGATGCATTCAAAGCGAGCCTGATAAAGGGGGACCGGAGAACCAGGGTACGTATGTACAGGGGAGTCCTGGATACTCTTGGAGAGGCATAGTGGGGATTTATAGCTTTCATTAGTGCAAGATCGCGAGTCTATAGACAGTGTAGCCTCAGATTCCCGCGATATATCAGTACTTATCGGAGTTTCAAGCAGTCAATGAAAAACCTCACTGCTCACTACCATCTCTCACCTGGTAATATTATCACAGTATACACTCTAACCAGACACAATACAGGGGGACAGGGAGACCCCATCTAGGTGAGCATTATATGTCGTGCTACAATAGGGGCTTCTATATTATTGGAAGCTGTCTGTACACGTGTCTGAAATTTCTCAACCCCCCTTAGATAAGTGAAGATCATTCTTGGACCGCTTCTGTCTTGTATTTCCTTTTTATCACCCCTATACCTTACACGATGTCCGAACTCGAAAGTGATTACAGGTGCGGGAGTGATAGTTACATTCCTCGTATGTCTTCACCGATCTATGCCACTCCTTCCTTGCGCCAGGGTGCCCGTTCTGTATCCAGCTATGACGTGTCCACTGCTTGTTCAGTACACTCGCACAAGAGAACCCACTCTGTCTGAGATATCTGATTATGTAAGTCGTTTGGATCATGGAAGTCATTCGGATTATGTAACGTTGGAGTGTTGTTGTACGAGCACTAGCGCAACTCTAATCAATCATAACCTATAGTGTTACCCGGCTAATGGTGAGTCACTGGGGTTGGCATGTGAGTCACTTGGCAACGGCTGGCATGTGTAAACTGATCCGCAGAAATTTTGTGTTTGTGGTCCGTATCACGTTGTCATGTGACGTGTCATACCCCTCGCTCCCCCCATGCCACTGTCTGGTTGTGGTCTCTTGCGTCATGCAGCGCCCAACCTCCGCAAAACTCTATGCTGCTTAGTCATCCAGTTGTTGGAGATGAAATAGGGTCATGTAACACCTTGTATCGTCGTCCAGTGGCGGAAGTGACGTATTGTTGGTGTCCTGTGCCTTGTATGGTCGTACGTCAGTCAACCGGGTCGCCACTTTAGTACAACGATTAGGAGGCGAAAATAGCCTGTACATATGACCAATGTTGCCACTGTCAAAAGATATTTTAGTGCAACGTCTAGAACCATAGAACATCGCGTAAATTCGCAGTCGAGCGGATAACCCGCCACAAATCACCCCTACCCACCACATACACCCCATCGCCCACCACGATGGAGCAGAATACCATCCACCATCCACCACATCCAACCCTAACCCAACCTCCCTAACCCTATCGTGTTAATTCTCACCACTCTACATCTACACACAACACTGGCCATGTCTGGCAACTATCCGTCGTCGTCAGCGCAAGATGTGCGACGTCTGGAGGAACGCGACAAGGAGCGTCGCAGAAGAGAACGCGAGGCCGCCGAATACAAACGACAGAGGAGGGAAGATGTAAGTACCTGAGAGACATGAACGAGAGCCTAGCTTGAGTGAATGCAGAGAGAAAAGTGCAAGAAAACAGTGTTTTGAAGGGCAGTTTCGAAGGGGAGATAGAAGTTGTGCACCCAGAAGTTTTTTTTTTTCACGCTCTTAGGAGCGGTTTTTTGGACAGAAATGAGCGATTCGAGATGATGACTAAGGTGATACCAACGTGATACCTAAAACTGAAGAGAGCCACGGAGGATGGAATCAGTGAATGGAGTGATATACGCGGTGTCATAAACGCGAAATCTTTTGTTTTTCATCGTCGTTTAGGATATACTGACCCTTTTGACGGCACATTTGTGAGATACCATTTGCATGTGTCCAGTCACGCGATACCCACATCGACACACAAAACATCAATATTCCACACCGGTACGATCTGTTTGTGCCCTGCCCAGATACCCGAGTTGAGGTCTATGTTGAGCTGACTCTGTTCAGGTACAAATGTTGACATGCTATGCCGCCAGGTCCCAATGCATGAGCCGCGGATACTTTGACCCAGCATATGTATAACATCACCTTCACAGCTCTATTAAGACACAAATATCAAACACAACAACCACACCAAGGACAACCAAACTACCAATACCAACCCGTTACTCCTCTGATACCATATCGCTATCCGACCACACCACCACAGTGCCCAACATACCCACCACGCCCGTGTCACTCTCATAAGTCACATTTACCACCAGACTCAGGTGAGACTCAACATGTTGATTTCGCCACTACTTCTGTTACTACCAATTTTTCCGCTGTCTCACTGCCGCTGTCACCGAACCAGTGTCACTGTCCCAGATCATGCACACTACCAAGCACACAATATTACGCACAAAAACCCCACCAGCCAGTACTAACACAGACCCGCCGCTTTGACGACCGTCGACGATTCGACCGGCGCCCACCAGGCCCCAACTTCAAACCAGAGATTCCCACGGGGCCCCGCAGTCTGACGGGCAAACGAGACAACCGGGGCTACCGTGGCCCACCAGGAGGAGGAGGCCCCCCTGGACCCGGAGGACCAGACCCACGTTACCAGGGAAACACGCCGCCGCGCTTCGACCGCCGCTGGGACGACCGTAGGTTCGATAACCGCCGCAGATACGACGATGGTCCAGGAGGAGGAGGGCCCAAACGAGACCCAAGAGGAGATATCGAGAGAGATCCGCGCGACCGGCCCGATCCACGTGACCGTCCAGATCTAAGAGACCCACGTGATCGACCAGACCCAAGAGACCGAGGAGTCGACCGACCAGACTCGAGAGATCCGCGCGACGCACACCCAAGGGACCGGTCCGATTCCCGCGGCGATCCACGTGATATGCCACCACGAGACCGGTCAGATTCGCGTGGCGTCCCACGTGATCTCCCACGAGACCGTGCGGAAGATGGTAGTGCGTCACGTGTACCTCCGGCCGACGACCTGTTCCCGCATTTTGTCAAAAACGAGTCATCCAGCGTTCCACCGGCAGCCGCAGCATCTTCTGCAGCAGTCTCTGCGTCCAACTCTGCGTGCAATTCGCCGAGTGACGAGCGGAGGTTTGCACGGGACTCAAGGGATGCACGAGACTCGTTACCACGTGATTCCATGCGCCAATCACCTCTTCCTCGTGACCTGCATCGCTCCACATCGCCAGATGGTCCTGCCAGAAATGGCAGCAGGCCACTGAAGAAGCCGCATCCGAAGCCACATCCGAAGCATGCCTCATCGCTCAGCCACCAGCATGATCTCCACACGTACTCCGACACACATCCCGAGGAGCCTGAGGAGATTGCACGCAAGAAGGGCGCTGAGGTGAAGAAGGACGATAGCAGGAGGGTCAAGGAGCTCAAGGAAGAGGTCAAGAAGGAGGCCAGGGAACTCAGGGCTGACACGCCGGTTCCAGGCGACGTTGCCATGCATGAGGACCCCGTGATTCAAAACGGCAAGGAGGAGAAGGTGGTAAAGAATGGTACAGACCATATTGCCGACCCGGTGCCACCAAAAACCACCGAAAACCATGTACAAAAGGTAAAGGTGGCATCGACGGATGACGAGGTCAAGGAGGGTAAGGGTGAGGCCAAGGAGGACAAGCGGCCCAAACAACAATCACATATCTTGGCAGAGGATGGCAAGCCAGAGGAGAACCACGTGGAGGCAAAAGTGGAGGCAAAGGCTGAGACAAAGGTCGCAGAGAACAAAGTCGCAGATACCAGACCAGCGGAGCCAGATACCAAGTCGGAAACCAAGGCAGAGAACACGGACATTGCCAAGACTTCTCCTACAGTTAAGGAGAAGGTGACGGAGAAGGTGACGGATACTGTAAAGGAGCCGATTGAAGAGGCAGCCAAGCCTGAGGAGCCTACAATTGAGTCTTCGGTCAAGCCAACTTCTGAAGCCCCTAAACAGGCTGTAGTCCGCTCTGTCGCACATGCATCTACCGACAGTGCTAGAGACGACGTCCCAGTCGCTGATGCTGCTCCCAAGACCACTACCGAGGCTTCTGTGCCCCATGCTGATACAAAGAAAAAAACAGTGGCAGCAGAGCCTTCCACAGCTGCCTCATCTGCTACAGAGACAAAAACTTCTGCTCCTGAAGCTCCCTCGGGTGCAGTAGACGACGACATGGAAGACGCTCTTGAAAAGGAGCTCGAGCTGGAAATGCAAAAGCTGGAGGAGGAGATGGAAGTGGAAGAAGAGGCTGCTGTTGCAGCAGCAGCTGCTTCCGTATCAGCGTCTCCCGCTCCATCTCGTTCTCTGGCAGCCACTTCCATCGAGACCCTTCCTGTTCGGTCTATTTCTCTGCCCACAGCCCCGCCTGCTCCCCAGCAGCAGAGTCAGCGTCTGAGTCTTCCTGGCGGCCTTGCTTTGCCTGACACCACCGGTGAAACTGGATCGATCGCGTCTACGGCTGCTGCAGTCGTCACACTCAAAGTCGAACCAGCTCCTGTCACCGAGGATGTGGTGATGACGGATGCTGTTCATGAGAAGGTAGTTGATCCAATTGCAGCCAACGAAGCAGCAGCAGCAGCAGCGGTTGTCCACGTTGAGTCCGACAAGATGGATGTGGACGAGCCAGAGTCAAATGGAGAGCCCGTCAAGCTAGATGTCAAGGCACCTGTGCCCGCAAAAGTGACGTTTGCAGTTGAAGAGAAACCCGAGGCTCCACATGCCGAAGATGCATCTTCAGTTGTTAAGGAGGAACACCCTGTTGCTATTGAAGACGGTGTGTCTCCGCGTACAGCTACGATCGTTGTACCTGGTGCCGAGGAGGCTGAGGCTTCCCCTAAAGCTATTACTGCCCCAGTTGCTGTCTCGCCGGTCGTCATTACAGCTTCCATCGACTTCCAGCCTGACGAGTTCCCCATGACCCGTTTGGAAAACACATACTTCTCCAACCGTCTGCTTCCTCGGTCGGATCGTATTGCGGAAATGCGGTACCTCCAGCCCGTCCCTTTCAAGTCTACGCGTGACTACAAGTGCTACAGGACCAACACTCGCAACTTTGACGTGATTCAACCTCTTCTTGCTGCCCGCATTTCAGACCGTAACAAGGCCATCTACGCTAAGAAGCAGCAGCTACAGCAGGAGTACATTGGCAAGTACCGTCTTTGGAGCAAGCAGCATGTGGCCCGATCCCAGGATGAAAAGCAGGCCGTCTCCAAGGCCAATCAACACATGCCCCGCCCCGAACAGACTACCGGCGACAAGGGTATCGCTCTTCCCGGAAGCACCGTCAATGGTGCACCCAAGGATGCGGAGAGCGGTCTCGAGGAGAAGGGCAGTGAAAAGGGTACTGCCGACGATGTGGCTGCGGGCCGTCGTGGAAGACACTCTCACGGAGACACTGTTCGTTCCGAGGCCGAGTTTCTGGAGATTCTTGCCAATCTCGAAAGAGAGCATGCACGTGACCCGTCTGTGCGTGCCAAGCTCACCTCGGCCACCATTCCTGACATGATTCTGAACGAGGAACTGCGGCAGAAGGTGTTTTTCGTCGACACCAACAACTACGTGGCCGACAAGCAGGCGTTCCATCGACGTCTGGACATGGACGGCATTGACAATTTCACCGCTGCTGAACATGAGCTGTTTTGCGAGGCATACGCTGCTCACCCCAAGCAGTTTGGTCGTATTTCTGCCGCCATGGGCGGTCTGCGGACCTTCAGGGACTGTGTTTTGCACTACTACAGAACCAAGACTCGAGTGGACTACAAGGCAATTGTTGCTGGACGAAACAGAAGGTCTGCCAGAAAGGGCCGACGAAAGAAGGACGTTGTGGACGAGATGGCTTTCGACGGAGCTATCAGAACCAGACGAGCAGCTGCCCCTCAGTTTGGAGAGGAGGAGAGGAAGCGGCAGCTGGAGGGCGAGAAGCGCGAGGTCAAGAGGGTCAAGGTGGAGCCTGCTCCAGGCGCTGTGGTCGCTAGCGGTGGAATTGCAGTCAACAATGCTCCCGCTGTTTCAGTTGGAGGTGTCGGTGTCGGTGTCAATGTCGGTGTTAATGTCGGTGTCGGAGTTGGAGTTGGAGTTGCTACTGCTGCTGATGCTTCAGTTGCTCTTGCACCAGGTGCGGTTGCCAATGCTGTTTCTGCTCCTGCTGACTTCAAGACCTCTTCGTACTGGTCTGTCAACGAAGTCAACCTCCTGCCCATTCTCATCCGCTCCCACGGCACCAACTGGGAACAGGTGGCTGCCCACTTCCGTTCCAAGTCCGCCGTCATGGTGAAGAACTATTTCCACAAGCACGGCGAGGCTAAGGGGTGGCATGGACTGGCCATTGAGGCTGACGAGAGGGTGAAGCGAGGTGAACCTTTGCCTCCTCCTCCTTCCATCAAACAGTCCTTGGAGCTTACTACTCCATACGCTGGACTGCGAAAGAAGCGGGTCAGTCCAGAGCTTCAACTGGAGCGGGAGCGGCAGATGCCAGATCAGGAGAGGTTGCGACAGCAGTCTGTCCAGCCCCAGGAGGAGCAGCAGCAGCAGCATTTCGAGCGTCAGCAGCAGCACCAACAGGAACTCCAGAGGCAGCAGGATTTGCGACAACACCAGCCTCCTGTCCAGCACCAGCACTCTACCCAGCAGCAGGAGCCCCACAGACAGCAGACTGTCCATCATCAGCAGTCTGTGCCGCCGCAATACCAGCAGACGCAACACCAGCAGCCGCCGCAACAGCAGGAGACTCAGAGACAACAGCAGCCTGTGCAACAACAGCAAGTTTCCCAGCAGCCCCCTGTTCAGCAGTCCCAGTCTCAGCCTCAGCCAGTTCCTCAGCAGGTGCCTCACCAGTCTTCTGTTCCACAGCAGCAGCAGCAGCCCCAGGTTGCTTCTCGACCTGCCCAACCTGCTCAGTCACTACACTCTCGGTCTGGGTCTCAGTCTTCCACTGGCACTCCTGGCCTGTACAGACCTGTGGCCATCCAGCCCCAGCCCCAGCATGTGTCTCAACAGCAGCAGCACGTGTCACAGCCACAGCACGTGACGGCCGCTGGCAGTTCGCCGCAACAGCAGTACATTAGCACTCACTCACGAACTGCTTCGTACGACTACGACCACGTGCGTGACCCTGTTAGCTCCATGCGGTACTCTCCCCACGGAATGCGGTCCACAGAGCCTATGCGGCCGATGCTCTCTGCTTCGCCGCCTCTGGGCCAGCCTGCGCGGCAGTCGCCCCAGCCAGGACCTCCTCCGATGGCTGGATTCTTTGCTACCAAACCGAGATCCTCGTCTTTCAAGCAGGAGAGGCCTACCCTGGAGCGCCAGCAGCTCGAGCGTCAGCGACAGTTACAGGAGCAGGAACAGCTGGAAAGACAGCGACAGTTGCAAGACCAGCAATTGGAGCGACAGAGACAACAGCAGGAGCAGGAGCACAGACAGCGACAGCAGGAGCAGGAGAGACAGCGACAGCAGCAACAGCAGCAGGAACTCCATCGCCAGCAACAACAGCAGCAGGAGTACCAGCGACAGCAGGAGCTTCAACGGCAACAGGAGCTGCAGCGGCAGCAGGACCTTCAGAGACAAGATCTCCAACGGCCCGCTTACTCGCCGTACATGCCTCCGTTGTCGCACACGCCTCCCCCGCAGCAGAGCTCTCCCACGGGATTTTCTCTGCCCCCCATCAATGCCCATGCTCCCCTCGGGCCTCGGCAGACCCTACCGCCGTTGCCGATTCTACAGCGGCCCTCGAAGACCTCGTCGATCACGTCGATTCTCAACGGCGACTCGAAACCCAGTGGAGGTCGCCCTGGAGGAATCACCCTGCCGCCTCTCAATGCCTTGGGTGGTGCCCCCGGTGCCCCTGGCGCGTCCGGAGCTCCTCCAGGCATGTACCCCCCACGACAACAGTCTCCCCCAGGACCTTATCCACCATTTTGGCAGTAGAGGGGGGAGCGGAGGACAACAAGGACGGAAGAAGGACAGCATGGATAAAATGTGTTTATTTATATGTATTATATGATGATCTAAATGGTTTTGTAGTAGTGTACCAGTATCTGTAGAAACACCCATAATCTGTGCTCTGCTAACAAGCCTATATCCATATCCTCTACGCAGTTACCTTATCATATCATTCATTAGTACATTGTGTATCCAGAAGCATTAGTTCTGATGCACCTCTTCCTTTTGCAGTCTGGTGGTGATTTGTTTAGCTCACCATCGTAGATCGCTTGTGCATGTCAATCACTTGTCAGCTTTGCCTCGTAGCGATTACAAGCTCTTGTTCATAAAATGCCGTCTGGTGAAAGCCAACCAGTACTTGTTGGGCTTGGAAGGGTCCTCCTTGTAGATCTTCTCAATGAGACGCTTTGCCAGCTCCTGTCTGAACTGCATCAGGTAACCTCTCAGCAGCTCGACCTCGTTTCGGTCTCGGGGAGGAGCGTACAGGGAGTTGAGGGGGAATCCAGCGTCTCCGGGAATGGAAAAGTGCTCCACAGCAGCAGTGTTCAGCAGCTTGTTGGCCTCGTTGGCAGGAGTGGTGGCCTTGAGCTTGCCCAGACAGTCGGACACAAACAGAATGCCGTAGATGAGAGCTCGGTCGGCAGGGCCCTTGATTTCAAAGTTCTTGAAGAAGGAGTTTGCTCGGAAGAGATCCAGCACCTCGTCGATGATGTCGTAGTCGGCGTTGCTGGGGTAACTGGGGCCTCGGAACGACGTTTTGATGGGCAGGATGGCGAAATTGCCCACTACCCGGGTGTCCTGGTCCTCTCCGAGAAATGTACTGTTCAGAGCTGGCATTTTGGCTGTGTTTAGGATGTGCTAACTTGGTGATGCGTTGGTAATGACAGGTTTGGGTGATGAGGTGGAGATAGCTGCTGAACTCTAATAATGGCGCAGTTGGTGGTGAGGATGTAAAGGTGGCTGACAGGGAATATATGGAGGTGGAAGGTATACAGGTGGATGGATTTAGCGAATTGGAGTCAATTGAGCTGATTTGCAGTGTTTTTAACATCTATGCAGTTGATTACTAAGCCAAAACGAGAAGAGTGTTTCTCCAGTAGTTACTTGGGAATAGTACTTATAATTTCTTATGTCAGACTTTTCGGATTAATATGCACTGGACTGTCGCCCAAAGGTCCGGAGCAGAAGATTCATTATACACATGGTGGTGTCAATTCTAAGACCAGTGTCTCGCCAGTAATTACTAAATGAGGAGAAATCGACGCGAAAAGCTCACTTTAGCCGCTTGAGAGGGTTGCAAAGAGGAGTTATGAATGGGGAAACTAGGAGGCGTACACTTGCACCTACAATTGTATATTAATTAAGTGAAGTGAGCGAGCGCATTCTTCTTTTCGAAACATTACGCCAAGAACCAAAATAGCAAATAAAAAAGTGAGTCAACAATGCCAACATGAGAGCGACAGTTGTGGATAAAAACAATTGAGCACCTGTAGTTATAGTGTTTTTTTTGTGGTTAATTTCTGACACTATCAACCGCAGCCAAGGCCCAATTACATCGGATCATCGGTCTATAATCTCGAGTTATTGTTGCTTTTTGGACTACCCCTTTGCTTATTCACGGCAGACGAGGTAAAGTGATGGACTTGCATACGACGGACGGACGCAGTGAGTATGGCCGAGAAGAGTGGGCTGAATGGGGGTTTTTGAGCAGAAATCTGGTTACGCCGAAAACGAAACTCGATTAGTACAGAATTTTATCCGCACTGGAACCGTTTCGACGTCTGTCGCCTCTCTAAAAGAACACTTGTTGAAGTTACCTGTTTTACTGTCAACTCCCTTACAAAGGAGCTTGTCCAACCCTGTTTTTTGACGTTTTCGGCAGGTCCCATAAATGCCGTCATAGGCAGATTTTCTCGAGAAAAGAACCACTATGGGCATGGAATATACGCTGGTATTATAGAGTGTACGAAACGGCGTAAAGCCCATGTCCCCTCCCATAGCCCCCCCTCCATTCCCCCCACACTACCGTAATACCGCAGGTGACTAAGCAACCTAAGGTTGGCACGACACACACAACACAGCCTCGTGCATCATAGGGCACTACACTTTTTCAAAGCCGTCATTCTCTACACCAGTTGTTGTTTGCACGACACAACGCCTTCAGAGACACACAACCAGTCACACTCGATCCAGGGCATCTCAAATGGCGCAGGACGTGTTGGATATTCCGTTTACCGATATTCCGTCGATGCAGGTGAGTAGATGAGAAAGAGGAGCGACTCCAACTGGCCTAGACAGTGAAGCGACATGGATAGTAGGGGAGATTCTTGTGGACACAGATCCGATTGCAAGCAACACAGACACCAGCGGGAGCAGAAATAAACCCTCAAACACTATCCTATCGACATGGCCTCATACCCTAGCAAATGGCAGCTATTGGCTTGCCACGCGTTACTGCGATGGGTGGATGGACTAGAGTGACGTGAGCATGTGTATTGACATGACATGGTCGTATTACATGCGGTGGTTGTTTCCTGGGGTACCATTTCGACGCTGTTGTTTGTTCGGGGCACTTTCACGACAACATGAGGCGGCTTGAGGGGTACGTGCAGGTACTGTCAGACGACACATTACACGACATGATAACAACAAGGTGACAATTTTTTTGCACGTTGATGTGGGAACTCTCGTCGAACACACCCAGCCCATTATTCTGATCCACCAGCGCCATTATTTATTTGTGACTTCGATTACTAACCCAGCGCATCCCCGCTTCGCGGCCCATGCAAAATATCAACGAGCGGTATGAACAAGACCAAGCTCCTCCCCAGGGCCAGGTCCCACTTCAGGGCCAGGGCAAACAGCCTGCCATGCAGCCTTCGCATCACACTTCTCACCCTAATCCCCCACCCCAGCATCACCCGCAGCAGCAGCAGCACATGCCACCGCGACACTACCCGAACAACCGGCCACAACCCGGACAGGTCCAGCAGCAGCAGTCGAGCCAGTACTCGCAAGGCCAGCCCCAGGGACACCAGGGTCAGACCCAGTATCCTTACCCTGTAGGTCGGCAGGGACAGCATGTTCATCAGCATGTTCCTCAGCATGTTCCTCAACATGTTCCTCAGCATGTTCCTCAGCATGCTCCCCAGAATGCTCCTCAGCAGTCCCAACGTCCTCCCCAGAACGCTCCGCAACATCATGCTCCTCCTCAGCAGCATCATGTTCCACAGCAACAGAATGTTCCTCCCCAGCATGCCCCTCAACATGGTCTACCGCCGCATCAGCAGCAGTACTCGCCTCAGAAGCACCCCCAGGGAGGCCAGGGAGGCCAGGGAGGAAATATGCCTCCACCAATGGGCCAGGGAATGCCTCAAGCACCTCAGTACGGCGGTCAACAGTTCTCGCGACAGCAACAGCCGCCGCAGATCCAGACCCAGGCAAACCCCTACCACATTTCCCGGCGCCCTCAGATGCGACCCACGCAGTCTGCTACCTCGCCGACCTCGCCCTCAAACCCTTACTCGCAGTTCAGCCAGTTTAATCCCGGCAGATCCGTGTCCGGAGGGCCTCAGCAGCATCACCCTGCACACCACCAGCAGCAGTATGGACGGTCCATGTCTCTGACCCAGCAGTCGGTGGCAGCATCATCACGAGGAAACCCCAATGTCTACGATAGAGAATCTGGAGGACGGACTTCCACCATGACTTCTACTTCTTCAGGTAGAGTCATTCCTTCTCGACAGGGAGGTTCTGGACAGGGAGGGATGGGAGGCAGCACTCATGCTGTCAACGCCCAGGGACACAGCATCCCCGGCTCAACCGTTAGCCTCAACTCGACGGTGACCCCCTCCACGTCGGCCACCCACCTGCCCTCGTCTTCCTCTGCCTCGGTTGCCACTTCCACCACAGTCGTGCCACCCTCGCAGCAGTCCAACTTTGGCAACCACCGAACTACTTCAACATCGTCCATGCGGTCGTTGTCGTCAGAATTTGGCCCCTCCCCTCGTTCTGCAGTGCTCACTGCCTCTCGACGGGCTCCTCTGGTCTACCCTGCCTTGCTGTCCAAGGTGGCCGAGATGTTCCGTCTCACCGTTGTGGTTGCAGACAAGAAGAAGAACGAGCTGAGTTACTCCAACTCGTTCCTGGGATCCGAGGCCGTGTCTGTGATTGCTGATATCATCAAAACCACTGACAGAAATCTTGCTCTGCTCCTGGGTCGATCTCTGGACGCCCAAAAGTTCTTCCATGACGTCACCTACGACCACCGGCTGCGAGACTCGCCGTTTGAGCTTTACCAGTTCAACGAGATTGTCGAGGCCAACAATGCTGCTGCCCAGACCGTGGGTATGCCCGTCAACGGTGTGTTCACGCTTCTGACAGAGTGTTACTCTCCCACGTGCACCCGAGACAAGCTGTGTTACTCCATTGCCTGTCCCCGACGGCTGGAGCAGCAGGCCCGGCTCAACATGAAGCCCAGCGGTCTCAAGCGATCCGAGTCGCGACTGTCTCTTCACGGCGACAGCGACAACAAGGAGCAGAAGCTGTGGCGAGAGCGGGTCACCAAGGAGATTGCTAACAGTGTAGACGACGAGGAGAAGAAGCGGCAGGAGGTCATTTGCGAGCTCATCTACACTGAGCGGGACTTTGTCAAGGACCTGGAGTACGTGCGGGACTACTGGATCACTCCTCTTCGAACCTCCAACATTATCCCTGAGGCTCGACGAGAGCGGTTCATCAAGATGGTGTTTTCGTTCATCATGGACGTCCATGCCGTCAACATCAAGATGGCTGAGGCTCTGACCAAGCGAGAGCAGTTTGCGCCTGTTGTTCGACGTGTCGGAGACATTTTCCTGCAGCATGTGCCCCGGTTCGAGCCTTTCATCAAGTACGGAGCCTCTCAGCTGTACGGAAAGTACGAGTACGAACGTGAGAAGTCGTCCAACCCTGCTTTTGCCAAGTTTGTTAACGACACTGAGCGTCTGGAGCAGTCACGAAAGCTTGAGCTCAACGGTTATCTGACCAAGCCCACCACCCGTCTGGCCAGATACCCTCTGCTGCTTGAAGCTGTGTTGAAGCACACCAAGGAGGACAACCCCGACTACGGCGACATTCCGGAGGCCATCAAGCAGATCAAGGCGTATCTGATGAAGGTCAACGAGAAGAGTGGCCAGTCCGAGAACCGGTTCTCGCTCATGCAGCTGAACCAGTCTCTTGTGTTCCAGAAGAACGACTACGTGGACCTCAAGCTTATGGAGGAGTCTCGACGAATCATCTTCAAGGGCTCTCTCAAGAAGCGAACTCAGGACACCCAAGGCGAGATCCAGGTGTACTTGTTGGATCACTTTTTGCTGTTTGTCAAGGTCAAGGTTGTCAACAAGCGAGAGATTATGCGCGTCTACAAGAAGCCCATTCCTCTGGAGCTTCTTCTGGCCGCTCAGGCCGAGGAGATTGGCCCTAAGAGTTCATTCCGACGACCTCCTTCTTCCCTGATTCCCAAGACAGTCTCGAAGGAGTCGTCCAACGGAAAGTATCCTCTGACCTTCCTGCATATTGGACGAAAGGGCTATGAGCTGACTCTGTTTGCTGCCAACTTTGCTGCTCGAAAGGCATGGTCTGACAACATTGAGTCGCAAAAGAATGCCCGACGAGAGCTTGGCGACGTGTTCTCGCAGTACACGCTGTGCTCTGGCTTCTTCCACGGCAACAACCGTGTCAATTGTGTGGTTCCCATTGATGGCGGACGTAAGGTGCTCTACGGAACCGATTCGGGAGTGTTCATTTCCGACATCCGGCATCTTCCCAAGCAGCAAGGCTCGCTGCAGAACTCCATTGTGGCCACCACCCCTGTCAAGCTCATTTCCGTGAGCAACGTGACCCAGGTGGCCATCCTGGACGAGTACACGACGATTCTGGCTCTTGCAGACAAGACTCTGTATGCTTGGCCGTCCGATATCATCGAAACCCCGGACCCCGTGTCCAATTCGCGCAAGGCCAAGAAGATTCTTGGCCACATCAACTTCTTCAAGGCTGGTGTTTGCAACAACCGAATGCTGGTCTGCACGGTCAAGTCGAGCTCCACCTCTTCGACTATCAACGTCCTGGAGCCCTCGGAGCCTCCCACCAAGAACAAGCGGCAGACTACCCTACTGTCTCTCAAGAAGGGACGTCAGGATACGGAGTTCCGATCGTTCCAGCAGTTCAACATTTCGTCGGAGATTATTTCCATCTCCCTGTTGTCTCTCAACTTGTGTGTTGGTTGTGCTAACGGTTTCAAGGTGGTGTCTCTTACCAATTTCGACACTCAGAGTCTGCTGTCTTCTGCCGACACTTCTCTGGATTTCGTCATTGGCAAGGAGCAGCTCAAGCCCATTGCAGTGTACCGACTGGATGGCGAGTTCCTGCTCAACTTCTCCGAGTTTTCGTTCTACGCCAACGCCCATGGCTGGCGAAAGCAGCCCATGTGGCGAATCGACTGGGAGGGTGTGCCTCAGAACTTTGGTATCTGGTACCCTTACCTGCTGGCGTTCGAGCCCAACTTTGTGGAGATTCGGCATGTCAAGACGGGCGAGATTGTGAGCGTGATTCACGGCGAGAACATCCGGTTCTTGCACGAGTCGTCGCGGGAGATCATCTACGCGTACGAGGATGAGCGGGGCAACGATGTTATTGCTTGTCTGGATTTCTGGGAAAAGAGCCAAAAGAGAGTGGCGGCGTAGGAAAAATCAGTTTAATGGGGGAGTGTATGTACATTTATTTATTTAATCAACCTGCGAAGAGGTGCGGCCTCGGAGCAAAGCGTAGGTGGTAATGAAGACTTGGGGGTAGCCAAGCTCGATAGGCGATTCCAAATTGGGACTCTAGAGAGTCAATGGATTCAAAACATCAACCATTCTAGGCATGGATACTTGTTTTAATCTCCGTTAGAGTCACCCCTATGTTCTTTGTTTCTCGCTACACCCTTCCTTTTTAACTCTGCGAGCATGTTTGCAGTCGCCTTCTCCAGTCCGATATGAACGATGCGAACGATTGAGTTTTCTTTTAGCTGGGTTTGGAGTCACTCAACAGGTTCAACGGGTACTTTTTTGGACGTTGAGTGCTTATCTGGGATCATCCGGCACACCAATTAGTTTTTCCGTTCTTGAAAGAGGGGAATGTCTTACTGTACTCGTAGAAGGGTGGGCTCTTGATATCGTCTCCTTGACAGTGAATAAAAATCGAGCAATTGGCGTGGTAAGAGGTAGGAGACGAATGTGTGTGGCCGGTGGTTTGACGTACAATCCAATTGATACCAACTATCGCTTATCGCGACAGCACACATGCTCGCCTCGAGTAGTTCATGCTTTCTCTGACTCAACATAGAGTCCAAAGAAGAATGCAAAAATATGGCGAATGCAGGGACTGCTAAGGATCATACTCCAAGAGAGTGACAACAACAGGAAAAAAAGGAAAAAGAGAGACCAGAGCAAGTTAGTCTGTTGAGGGGGTTGAGCTTCAGGAGGGGAGATACTATAGATCGACAAGTCTGGATCAGCTATGGCTAGTGTCGACGCCCATCAGTTCGTTGCAAATCCCCAAACAAATGCTGACTCACTGAAGACATGTACCACTGTATGCCGTACCAGTACTTGGCTGATACAATGCATTGGTTTTATCAACCTAGTCTCTTGGTTACATTTAACATAATCCTGTTGAGCTCAACTATACACAAGAGCCACTCTTGAGTGTCGCTGCCCAAACAAGGTGGGGTATATAAGTAGTGCTACATCTGCCCTATTTTTGTCGTCAGCAAACCACCAACATGTTCTCTTCCAAACCCAACCAGCCTACTTCTTCTACCACCATAAAGACCCCCAGTGACAAAAAGCCCTCCGATAGTGGACGACCCGTTGCGCAAGTCACCAAGCCCAAGCCGCAGGGGTTCCACCGGGCTTGCAATCTCAACACCAAGGACCAGGAGCACCTGCTTCTGTGCGATCTCAATTAGCGAGCCACCCTGCCTCCACACACAAAGACCTTGGTCATATGAGAGATACGCCTCCTGTTCTTGATGCCCACTATGCACTCCCATCCGGCTGATCTCCCACGTGCATGGATTGTGCAGACGATACGATCAAACGCTATCAAAGCCTGGAGACAAGTGCTTCTAGGTAGAAAGAGGGTCCTTGAGGCGAACAGCTGACCCTAGAGTTGCTAAAACAGCTCCACCATCGTAACTCCACCGAAATTTAAATAGCTCTAATACATGTGTGACCGTATAGTGTGCAACAGGAGGGGAACGGTACTTCTCGCAGTACAAGCAGTTTCACATAGGAGTGGGTCAGATGTATTTATGGATCTGTACCTTTTCTCTAACAAAAGAGCCACTGTCATCGAGCTGTCTCAAGAGAGCACCCTGAACAATTCCCCTCTTGACTTCTTCAGCTGACCTCCCCGCCCACGTTTCCCAATGGGCTTCTTCTAGTGGTTGTTCTACTGAACATGTTGAATGTAAGTAAGGGAGTTTTTTTTATAATTATTTTTGAAAAAGATATCGTGAGACATTACTGTGTTCAACGGATCTGCAAAAAGAAATCGCTTTGCAAGTCTTTAGTGCAACAGCTGATACATAGGGCCGTTAGAGTATTCTTACAGCATTCTTAGATGGTATCAGATAGCTATGGAAACCTTCGGGTATGTTGCTGACAAGTACCACCTGGTACTATCGTAATTGTACTACAAATCCCAGGAAAGTCGTACTGTACTGCTGCATCTCATACAATTGTAGACCATTGCGATATTGCTGTACCGGTAGTGTTCAGCATATTTATGCTTACTCACACTATAATGCACCATGCACTGTTCTCGATCGCGACCTTCAAGGAAGATAGAGACATGCTCCCCATCTACCAACAAAGCACAATGGCACGTGCAACGTTCCACAAAATTTTCAGAGTCTAGTTTCTGGCCACAACATGGTTCGATCTGGCTGGTCAAAAGCGGGGTCGTAGCCCCTCAAACTCATAAGCAGGTACAACTGATTGGGCAAACTGAAATCGGGAAAACCAAGCCAAAAGTCAGTCGATGTAATGTATACATGCTGCAAGTCCGAGCCGAGGTCCAGAGTGGACTCTGAGGAGACACGGAGCACACTAGACCACGCGACCTATCGGGGACGCGAGTCACGTGACCGTGTCCATCCCAACTGGCCTCGCAATCACACTCCACACGCCATAACGCAGCTGTAACACTCCCCACTCCCACCAGCTTGCACCCCGCTCAATCTACATTCCTGTCGTGCATGTATGGAATGCCTTTCGGTCAGTGTGAAAAAATAGGGTCCATGACAGAATGTCTATGATTATAGCAACAGGTGTACCTGTACCGGCCGGGCCTGGCTGCTATTCCCGAGCATGAGGACACGTGTCCTCAGACAATGAACTAGCACATTAACACCCTTGTAACTTCCTTGACAACACGTCCCCGCCATACCGTTTACGTTGCTCTATGGAACACGTTAATCCACGCTTAAAATGGATTAACAAGCTCGGCAAGTAAAATGACTTTTGGATCCAAGAGGCTGTGCGCTGTTCAGGGGGCACCATTTTAGTTTGAGGGATATTGTTTGGTTTGGGGTGCAGTTGCGGGTGTACAGGCGCAATATATGACGTCACAAGTGCACATTTGTCCTTATTTGCGTCGCCCCTTGAACCATCGGATCTACAGTATGCTATTTTTCCTCCGCCATATTTTTCCATTTAGCTCTGGGTTTTTCACACGCTCATTTTTCCATTGCCTGCGTGCCCTAACCTCGGAGAAGCCCAAAAACGGCATAACGCAAAAGTCTCTTTCATTTTCCGCACCGGCAAATCCTCTTTTCGCTTCTCGCCAGTTGTACTCCCGTTGCACTGAAAACACGTTTGCTTGGCGACAGAAAAATGAGTGAGTATCACACACCTTCCGAGCGCCCGCGATGGCGAACACAATCCGACACCGACTCTCTCAGCAGCGCGGAGGCAACGCAAATGCCTCGGACTTGCAACCGTAATCATCATGAACACGTTACATCGACATGGATGACACGACGTGTGAAGTCGACCGCCCTGCCGACGAAAACGGCGAATCGAAAGGCACCACGAGCAGGACGATGATCCATCGTTGCTACTTCCTTCATCGATGTATTGTCGGCAGCTAGGCACGCGCTCTTGTCGTCGTCGACCCATGACCCCTGATCTACGCGTCGCGTGCAGCAAAACATGGGAGATTTGGGGATTAGTTGATGGACAACTGAAGCCAGTGCCCAAAAACTATGTCGGATGGACCATACGAGTGTCATCACGTCCTTGATTTGATTGTGTCGCTGACGTGTCGCCCGATCTGTCCTACCAGCGTCATCACCCACCTGTACAGGGGTAGTGTGACGCTATCAAGCTGAGAGTGACCATAACCCTGGCGTCTCGACTATGACATCTCCGCTCAATACTAACTCAGGCGCCGTCCCTATTGAATTCAACGTCCCCTCTGTGGACCGACCCTTTGGTATCTACCTCTGGGCCATCTTTGACCAGGCCTGGGAGAAGCTCTTCGGCTGGCCCGCTTCCTCGTTCATCTTCGAGCGAAACAATGCCAACATCCCCTTCTCCTCCACCCCTCCCGTCATCATCGCCATCATTGTGTACTACACTGTCATCTTTGGCGGCCGAGAGGTGATGCGAAACCTGTCTCCCATCCGACTCAACTGGCTCTTCCAGATCCACAACATTTTCCTTACCCTCCTGTCCGGTCTGCTCCTCGTCCTCCTCGTTGAGCAGCTCTTCCCCATCATTGTCCGACAGGGTATCCTTTACGCCATCTGCAACTACGGATCTTGGACTCAGCCCATTGTCTTCTGCTACTACCTGAACTACCTGACCAAGTACTTTGAGCTGATCGACACCGTCTTCCTCGTGCTGCGAAAGAAGAAGCTGACCTTCCTCCACACCTACCACCATGGTGCCACCGCTCTTCTGTGCTACACCCAGCTCATTGGTCAGACCTCCGTCTCTTGGGTCCCCATCACCCTGAACCTGTTTGTCCACGTTGTCATGTACTTCTACTACTTCCTGGCTGCGCGAGGCATCCGAGTGTGGTGGAAGGAGTGGGTCACCCGACTCCAGATCATCCAGTTCGTCATCGATCTTGGATTCGTCTACTTCGCCTCTTACACCTACTTCACCTCCACATACTGGCCCTGGATGCCCAACATGGGCTCTTGTGCCGGTGAGGAGTTTGCTGCCATCTACGGTTGTGGTCTGCTGACCTCTTACCTCTTCCTCTTCATTGCCTTCTACATCAACTCTTACCGAAAGCCCTCTTCCAAGGCTCCCAAGGCTGCTGTTGCTGTCGATGGCGCTGTTGGCGGCGTCAACGCCCAGACTGGCGCTTCTCGAGGCCAGACCACTACCCGATCTCGACGAGCATAAAGAGGGGGTATTAACAGTGATACAAAAAAAGCAGTTTATGCTGTAGTAGATTAGATAATAATATGCTCTTTCGAACATTCAGCCGGAGCGTGCCATGTGCCGCTGGGTGGCTTTTGCCAATTGTAGTCTAAATCCAGTTCCACTTTATGATAGCCATATTATCCGTTTCTTCTCAATCTAGGTCAATGCTCGTAATCTGGCAACAGGGCCGACAGCTGAGAGCTGTAGAGACCTCTGACTCTCCTACTTGTACTAAAGTATGACCAAACTTGGACTTCTTCTACTTCTGAGAATGTCTACTACTTGTAATTGACATGATCAGTGCCCCTGACTGTTTATCTGATGCTTCCGGGATCTCACCTTACGGGAGCAGTCATTTCACTCGATCGTATCTCAATTACTGCCTTGAATCTCTACGGATCTATCCAACTTTCCTGAATGATCAGCGCCGTTTGATAAGAGCTTGTAAGATACTGTGATTAATTGTGTTTCACAGCTGGCTGTGATGCTGGGTGTCAAGAACCAGAGCCAGTATGCCTTTCCACACACTACCCCTTGCAACAAATGATTAGCGATGTCTTCTGCTACAAGGTACCAGTACCGTTGGTGTCACGGCAAACTGGGTGGATCAATGGACGAAGTAATGAGCGACAATACAAAACAATGATCCTACCAGGTATGCGTACCGTAAGTAGCAGTGGAGAAAAAACTTGCCAATAAAATACAATGACAAAAAAGTGTTGACTAACAGAGGATTTTAACCTCCTTGATTTCCTTTTTAAGGCCATCGTCAGTCCCGAAGAACAATGACATGGACAGGAATTGAACCTGCAACCCTTCGATTACAACGAAAAGCTGGAGTCGAAAGCTCTACCATTGAGCCACCACATCAACACGTTTAAAAATTTTTAAAAATGTGAGACTTAACAAGCACTCTGATTAGTCATCCTGTGATTTCCCTAGAATCAAAAAAAAAACATGATATCAACAACAACCAATTGACACTGACCAACGACATCAATTTCACATTTAAGAAGGATTGAGAACTGGAGGAATATGACTCTTGTTATACCCTTGATATTCTCCCTGAGATCGAATAAACACGCCCGAAATCACATGAGTGTTGTGTATTACAGTATATAGCTTAATACAAACAAACCCGAGGAACTTCGGGTCGGAGATTTATCCGACGTGATAAACAAGACGTGAAAAATCTATAAATACCTTCATATCACGTGTATCGCCTCAGGAACACGCATTTGCAAATTTTTTGAAGCAGCGCGTGGTAGAGGCGTGCGGTGTTTTCCAAGCAATGCATCTACTCGCTTCGGGTGTTGTTGTTTGCTGTCTACGCGACGGCTTGGCAGCTGCACGATTGCTTGGTCATGGCATTCCATCGCAAACAATAAGAGTCTATCGAGCATTTGTTATTGTTCGAGGAATGTGCATAGGTGTGGATCACGTAATTGGCGCGATCCGCGTCATCTCTGCACGTTCGCATGTGTTTCTGGGTTTGCCAATAGGGAGAACAAGCAACCAGTCAGAGGGGCTGATGGGGTGGGTCTCTTTCTTATTCTTTTTTTGTCTTTTTTGGAAAACCCACACATATTGAAAGACATCCAGGGAAATACGATTGGGGTGGATCGCGACTGACGGTGCTCTATCATCTCTACTTGCTGGCCAAATTCCATGACACCTCTCCTCTGTTTACCATTCTTGCTGCTGTCGATCCCGATTGTTGGGCTGACATTAGGCTCATTAAACTCACTTTTAAAGGCAACCAAGAGAGCCGATGGGAGGGAGTGAAACACATGTGTGATATTACAGCCAAGTTCGTTGGAATTGGTGCGATGCCACGCTTACAGCCTAGCCCTAAGTTGTCGTCTCACGTGGCTAGCGAGCCTCGCGTTGCGTGCTTAATTGCACTGTACACAATCTGCACGTGTGCTGTATACTTGTCGAAATCACTGCCTCATCCATCTCCGTCACTGCCGCTTTAGTTACTGGTTCCGACCCCAAGTTTATTTGGGCCAGGGTAGGGGGGCAACGTTATTTTACTGTAGGCCCTGTTTTGAAAAATGGTAGAGACGCGGGAATTCCCAGCAACGTTGGATCGGCACTGTAGAGTGGAAATGTGGCCCTTCCGAGGTGAGAGAGGCCCCGGAAATGGAGCATCGTTCGTCTGGGAGCTGATTCGGCCATCTTCGACACGTCTGCGAGCCACGTAGCTGCTAAGGGAGAGTTTCTTTGGAGGCCACACGCGACGAGGCGTGCGCCCGTGCATATAGAGGGTCAATTTCTGTCAGGGGTACTCAGGAGTGACCAGATCGGAAGAAGACACCCGTAGCGGGAGAAATAATATCTGGATCCACTCAGTTCCTCGCGATTAGGGGGCGGCTACAAGGAAGCAGTGTGGGCTACAAAATGAAGTACCTCTTACTGCTAGGATCATTTGTCAACAAACAACGACTCCCATGCAGTTATTACTGATCCAAACGCGGTTGCACAGCTACTTATACGTCGTACATAAAAGTCGAGTGACAGTGGCGTCTTTAGATGGGTCAAAAGTGACACCAGAGGAGCCGGATTTGAACGACTGAGATGCCCGATGGAATATATGAATAGATATACGCGTCCACCGTTAGTCAATATCCCCCCAAGCCAATTTGGGTTGAACGTTTTTAGCGTGCCAAACTGAAAGCTTGGTTGGGCTGTGTCATAGTAATAACAAGAACAAAGCCGAGAGGCTCTTCTCCTTTTCCACATCTTCAGAGGAACAACACCAGCACCACCTACCACCTGTAGCAGCGTCAGAAGCGTGCAAGCAATCAGACTGCGTGCACACACCCATCTTATCCGCTCTCAGTACACCCTTACGCCACCCCTAATCGATCACCTTTCTTTTTCTCCTTCTTGATTTCACATCTTCAGCATAATGTCTACAGCTCCCCCAATGCACATTCCCGGGGCTCGATTCAGCTCGGCCACGCCACCGCCCATGTCGCCCAACACGACGGGCTCCAGGAACCCGTTCCGACGGACCGCTTCCGACTCGTCTCAAGGCAGCGGATCAGTTCGAACCAGCTCATACGGCAGCCTGCAACCGCCCACGATCCGATCTGTGTCTGTGTCGGATCAACGCAGCAACTCGCCCTTTTCCGAGCCCGGCGACATTTGGGAGACGCGGAACCCGTCTCCTTCCTTTGAAACGTGAGTATTGATATTTTTGCAATGTTTTATGACATGCTGGTTGTCATGGTGATGACTGGGTTTGGAGAGAGGCTAGATCGGCCCTGCAGGGACCATGAACCACAGACCTCAATAGAGGGGCTGTGGCGCTAGTGCTGATAGTAATGTGACCATTTGGCCGGGCTGTATTAGTAACTGTCTTGAAAAATGGCTTTTACTGGTATTCCTATTCAGACAGCTTAGTCATACTACTCTCATCACCACCCCAGAGCACCAGTTCGTGTGGCAAATTGGAGTGCAGAAAGGAAGATGGAATCGGATGACGGAACGCGACACATCAGGGAGTACACACGCGACATGAATGTTGGCTGATCCATCTCGTAGGGTTCACTCACTGAGTGATTAAGCCCTGATGGTGAAAGCATATGAGCATCGCAACCCATTTTGGGGACAGCCAAGCTTCTCTCTGACGGATTTGGATAGCGCAGACATTGAGGTAGCCCAGCAAGGAAAGAGTGCCACAACACAGCACAGCCATCAAGCTGATGACCACCATGATATGAGGCTGCAGTACTTGTACCCACAATCACATGGTATGCCAACAGTTGTTCTGTACGCGCAAGCTGGCTGTGTAGGTGCTTTGTTCCTCACTGGTGATGCTGGTCCCGTTCGAGTGTTGTCAGTGATCTCTTGCCTCCCCAGATGGAGGAGGCTGGTGCTGTACGATGTGGGTGTTTGCTTGGCCACATCCAGTAACCGCAATCCGCAATCAAAACAAGAGTGGCGAATTGTGGAAACCGTCTGGGATGGAAACACTGCCCTCTAGTGCACGCCGCATCCGTTATCAAGCTCCACTAGTCTCACTCTCTCTCGCTACACTGCCTCATTCATTCGCTCTCCTGGTGGAGGTCTCATGCCCCTTTTTTGCACATCGCATGCTCCCGAAACCTTGTTGCGCAGCCATGTTGTGAGGTGCGCTGGGAGTCGAGTGTGTGTGTCGTCTCACCGCACTCTAAACTAAACGCAATTACTTTTGCTCTTGCTTTTGGTTTTCACTTTCTGGCCAAAAATACCTCTGTCTTTTCTCCAACCACTAACGCAGCCGGAGCTACGCCGCGCCCAACAACCGCAACAACAACCACCGAATGTCGCTCAACCCGTTCCTGGCAGACCTGTCGCCCCAGGACCCCTCGTACCCCAACCCTGACCTGCCTGTGGGCTCACCCTCCGCCAACTCTAATGTTGCAGCAACCGCGGACTGGGCTTCGTCTCAGCCCTCCTCTGCTCCCGCCTCACGAACGCGTTTCCGCACTCCTCAGCAGCAGCAGACCTCGCGGCCCCTGACTTATTACGCCGCAGAAGACAACAAGGATAGCGACTTTGCCATGTCCAACCGCACCACCAACCGACCTCGGTCGTCGTCCGACCTCCAGGGACGTGACCTGCCCACCTATGACGACGTGCTCCAGGATGCGCCTCCTCGAACCTATGGAAACGAGTACGGCAGAGGCGACGAGAAGGACAATGAGAGAGGAGCTCCCCATCCTCCCCGGTCCCGACGAGACCACTCGGGAAGCTCCCACTCGTCGCAGACCCGTTCGCATTCACACTCGCTCTCACGTGAGGACCGCCAGCGGTCGGGACGAAAGGCAGAGACCCCCGAAGAACGACGTGCTCGAAAGGAGCGAGAGTACGAGAAGTTCAAGCGGTACCAGGAGCGAAAGGACCGGGAGGCTGCCATTGCGGCTGGGAAGAAACCCAAGGGCCGACTGTCCAAGACCGGTCAGCCTCTGGACACCATTGATAAGCTCGATGTGACGGGCTTTGGCTTTGGCTCCGGATTCCACCATGACGGACCCTTTGATGCTTGCAGACCTCACAGAAACAAGGGCACCAACTTCAAGGCTCCCGTGGCAGCCTTCCCCGTCAACGGAGCCAACAACGCCCTTGGGCCCGCCAAGGTATCTGATGAACAGATTGACGCATGGGGACGAACAGAGACAGAGGCATTTTCCGACTTCTCGGCGCCCCACATGGCCTCGTCAGGCCCCAGGGTGCAGAGAGCCGAGGGCAACACCCGGTTCGACCCAACCAACAAGGCCGACCAGGTGCACGGAGCCGCATCACAGGGACTCGGCACTTCGACGTTCTTGGATGGCGCCCCAGCATCGCAGGCTGACATTGAGGCGTCGTATCACCAGGACAAGAACTCGGGTCTGGGCCGTAAGAAGTCGCTGGTTCAGCGGGTGCGACAGGGGGTCACTGGATCCGACTCTGCCCCTTCTCGACCTACCGAATCGTCCAAGGGCGTCTACCGAACATACTCGAATGATAGCGACATCAAGGGAGGCAAGGATTACTACGGAGAGAAGGCTGTGTCGCCAGAGAGCAACGGCCTATTGAGACGAGTCAAGAGTCTCAAGGTGCGACGAAGGAGCTAAGATAGCACACTGCAATGTGTGCTTCACACCACAGCCACTATCACAGGCACACTAAGGTGAGTGCCTGTAGTAGCTGGACCATATCAACTTGGGTGTCTCTCATGGCTTGTTTGATGAGTTACCGGCTAACTGAATCAACGGCCCCCACCCGCAACCTGCACAATTACGACCTAGAAATCTAGAGTCTGGATATCATGTAATGAGTATGTAGTTATAGAGTGTTTGATGGATCAGAGGTGGGTGGTGACCCTCCCCCTCGAAGATGCGTAGTATCAGCTATCGTAGAAAGGTCACTGCGAGCAACGATAACTGCACAAGATATCGCTGCACGACTCACTAGATGCATCAAGACCTTTGGTTTCGATCATCATAGCTTGTGAAGTGCAAAGTTCTATATTGGTTTGATGAGCGCTATATTACGGTTTCATGTTGTGGTTGCTAGAGCCAATTGAGCCATCTCCGGTGGTTGTACAGTTTAATAGCAACAGTGCTGTGTTGGTAGTATCTATTTTTATTTTCTCTACCGAAATTACGTTCCTCCGACCACCGTGTGTTGTTGTACAGTACTGCAAGGGCGGAGATGGTTGGCGTTATCTGGCTAAAGCATAATCGTAAAATATGAGACTGTTGGCTCCGGAAACGGCCATGTGGACAAACTCCAGGGGATTGAAGCCATTATTGGCTCCAAATAGCGCACAGAAACGTTTCTTGCGACGCCCTAGACCCAATTATTCACTCGTCTTCTCGTATCCGCTGTCGTATTTTCGTGTCGGGAGATTTGCATTCGGGCTATACAAAGGAGATTGGAGCATCTGCAATCGATAATATACCTCATCGGACTGCTATTCAGTGGGCTATAAATAGAATATTTTGGCACCAGAAGACGGAAAAGGCGGTTCTTGCCACCATACCTGGTCCCACCCCTCGCTGAAACTACCGTTACGACCCCGCTATCGTGCTACCGCCATGAAACCTCCTTGTTTATCACTACCCTTGCCTGTTTAGTGCTGACATGTCTCAGCCGTATCGAGCCAGGGTATTCATCACCAGTGGCTTTGTGGGTCCAGTGCAGAAGGGGAAAGAGAGATGTAGATCTGGGCCATACGAAGTAAAAAGGCATCGGTGTCCGTTTGCGGAGATGCTCACGTTGAATCCAAACTCAGTAGGTCAGAGTGTGGGTGAGTTTGCTCATAACCTGTAACAGACATGATCACCCAACCGCGTTTTGACATAATAATGATAGTGGGGAGAAGCAGAGATAATAAAACGACTCTTTATGAATCTACGATACGTGACATACTGAGGGCTGCCACTGGTTTAGGCTCTTGGCTTGCTCAAGTTCAAGTACAGTACGTGTAAGTCTGTGTGTCCTTACAGTTATAGAATGAAGAGATATTCAAGCTATGAGTGCAACATGGACTTTGACTTAATGTTAGATTTTCTGTCACACACCTCAATTGTTCACTGGAGATGCTCGTATTTTCTCTCAGGCTCGCATTTTCTATGCTGCTCTTTAGTTAAGATTCCTTTTAACCTTGTTGGAGTCGTAGTTGAATTGCAAGTCCTGACAGAAAATGGCAACTTTGCAAATTTGACAAAATCAGAACCAAATAATGGCATCTTGGGTAATAAATAGAAAGAGAAAGTTCTTCTGATTCCATTGGTATCCCATTGAAGCCATGATCTATCTACACAGCAGTCTAACCCTACGGCTTATGTCATCACACGATATCCACAATTTGTAGAGGCCAGCCATCAGAGGTAACTGCTCACTTTCAGCCGTATATATATTCTCGTTTTCATTCTACTCTCGTTGCTCTTACGACTACATCACCCTCACGATACCACATCTCAAGTACTACTCATGGTTCCAACAAACATATAAGTAACCTTAAATGCGAGCAAATTAGCTTTGGGTGAAATTTTCAGGTGACGATTTGTCAAACACCAACACAGCACAACCACACCAAAATGCTATCTCTTCGACGAGCTCTTCTGGTGCCCCGGCTGGGCCGGTCTCTGCACACCTTGCCCGCATACTCAGGCCTCGGCTCTCAGGCCGCTCCCACCCAGATCAACAAGTTTCTGTCGGCCGAGACCGTCAAGTCTGTGTGGTTTGAGCATCAGCACGAGATGCTGGATCGAGTCAACGAGGGTCTGGCCAGCAGCGAGGAGCTGGAGGGTCTTGATCTGCAGTCTTTGGCCCTGGAGACTTGCAACCGATCTGAGGATGCTCTCCACCACTTTGCCTCTGGAGCATTTGCCAACGACTTCTTCTTCAAGGGTGTGGCTTCTACTGTCAAGCCTGGAGAGGTCTCCGAGCCCATTGATGGCTACCACGGACTCTATGTGAGCCCCCGAGACCCTGACTACCAGACTGTCATGCCTGCTCTGGTCACTGGCGAGACTCCTGCCTGGGGCAACCATCCCGGCGCCGACGATGCTCTGTACGATCTGATCCTGACGTCGTTCGGCACCGTGGAGGCCTTCCGAGAGCATCTGCTGACCAAGGCTGAGTCGATTTTCGGCAACGGATACACATGGCTGGTGCTGAGCAAGCACTCTGGCCGACTGCATCTCGTCAACACCTACAACAACGGCTTCATCCAGAAGAAGGGCCCCAACTCCGCCGAGCTGGCTGCTGAGGCTGCTGCCAAGCGAGCTGTCGAGGCTGACGAGGCCAAGGTTCTTGCTGAGCTCAAGGTCGAGGCTCAGAACAAGAAGCTGAACGCTCTGGAGGAGAAGCTCCTGAAGAACAAGATCTACAAGATGGAGGTGGCCAAGCAGATGCGACAGGCACAGCCCAAGATTCTGCACGATCTCAAGCCGCTCCTCAACGTCAACGTGTGGCAGCACATGTGGCTCAACGATTACGGTGCCTTTGGCAAGCGAAAGTACCTGGACAACTTCTGGGAGAAGATTGACTGGACCGTCGTCAAGGGACGTCTCCAGGACCACTTTGAGAAGCAGACGGATCTCAGCAAGAGCGAACTGTTTGGTCCTTACGTTTAAGGGGATGTCACGCGATGTGAAGCATGTAAATAGTGAATGATGTGCATAGACAAGTGCGAAGCATGATGCTATGTAAGATGATATGATAAAACGTGGGTGTGAAGTAGTGGGGACATTATATTTGCCAATTGTAAGACAGGACCGTAGAGTTCTGGTAGTATTTGAAAACTGTGCTTTGAAGATGGGTTCGAAGAGTGTGACATACTTGTACTGGTACTATCTGCTCAGACAGATATCAGGTGCGCCACAAATAATGCCAGAGCTCACATCAAAGAATATGAAGACCAAAGTGTCGATGAGAAACAGCTTCCCAATATGTATCCAATTGTCCACGAGTAACAGCTATAGCAATACGCTCAGTGATACAATTTACATGTCAAAGTCTCAGTAAAAAGAAGCATGAGGCACTCCAGAGAAGCAAATTAGGAACCATGACTGTCGAGGTGGAATTGCGAAGCAGCCAGTATGAGCGAAAAAAGGTCATTTCCGTGAAACACTGGAAAAATGTCTCACGTGATTCGCATGTGAGAGTTTATCCCGCTCTTTTACAACCGTCAGCCGCACCCTACCTCATGCTGTTGTAGTTAAAATCGCTAGGATAATAACTTAACAATTACTGTACCAACATAAGAAGGATTGGAAGTATAACCCAGATGAATATGGTTTATTGCTGGTGGAGTTATCCACTGGCCTGGAATCTCTTTCTGATGGATGCCACATCCTCCTGGTGTGCATTACTTGTACTGTCGGAAAGGTGGGTCCTAATGAGTGAGTTGTTAGACTTTGCATTAACTAATTATCACCCATCATACATATGGTTTTTCTACATACGAACGTTTCATTTCCCTAAGGTTGATGCATTGATGGCGTAATGTGGCTGATAAACGGCGCTCTCTTGCTGTGCAATAAGAGCGTTGTATAGTAAAATAGAGACCTTGTGAAAGGTATCAAAACATTCATTGGCTTCTGGAAATGCATGGAATCTTCTCAGGAAGTTAACCTATCAAAATTTCCCCAGAAACAGGTTCTTTTCTGTCTATCAGTCGACTCTGAGACGGCGGCTACGCTCCAACTATAACCGTTATAGGCTCGTCGCTTCCGCCATAGTTTTTAGTCCCCGGTCAGACGTGCTTTAGATGGATCTAATGTGGCTGTTTACAGGTACAAAAGTTGATTTGGTCATGTATCAGTGATTTTCAACCCCCTGATCTTCAGAAATATTCAGGAGCGCTCTGGATTCTGTCCAAGAGCTCTGATGGCATCTAAAGTCTATTTTCTAGTGATAATCTGATTGATCTGAGCTGAGACTCTGGTACCCTTGTGTTCCTGATTGACGCCTCAATGAATAAAAATGTCTTCCTTTTTCAAGGCTTGTGCGTCTATATAACGCTTCCTCAGTCTTGTCTTTCCATTGTCTGTCTTTGTCTTTGCTTTTTTCTTGTCGTAAAGTTGGTTACGAGGTTAGCTTCAAGCTTAAGATAACATGTATTATAAAAAGACCGCGCTTCTCCTTCAATAGCTCGACAGACAGCACTAATGAAAAACGGCACAGAGGTTGTTTCAGAGGAGGTGGAGCTCTCGAGTGTCTACGCTGAGCCCCTCCCACCCTTTGACCGGAAACAGGAGTCGAATGTCTACGTCGATGGTGACATCAATGAGATCACCGCAACCCAAAGCCACGAATCGGGAGAATCCGACATTTCCAAAACCGATGAGAAGCAACAAGGGCTCTACGGCAAGATCTTTGGTCAGAAAGAAAACAAGACTGTCCACGGCCTGTCGTCGAGACATGTCACCTTCATTGCTCTAGGAGGAACTATTGGTACTGGAGTCTTCTTATCTCTGGGCCAGGGTATCACCATTGTTGGCCCCATGGGATGTTTCACATGTTTCATCATTGTCGGTGTGTTTGTCTATTCGGTTGTTATTTGTCTGGGTGAAATGGCTTCTTACATTCCCTCTTCAGGTGCCTTTGCTCACTACGGAAGTCGATTTGTGGATGACAGTTTCGGATTCGCTCTGGGAATCAACTACTACTTACAATGGGCATTCAGTATTCCGAGTGAGCTGACTGCCGCAGCTATCATCATTCAATTTTGGGCTCCACATATAGGCTCCTGGGTCTGGGCCATTGTTATCATTGTGCCCATGTTTTTCCTGCAGCTCATTTCCGTCAAGACATATGGAGAGACCGAGTACTGGCTGGCCATTATCAAGGTATTCTTTGTTGTTATTTTCATTATCATCGGTCTGTTTTATGACTGGGGCGCTATGAATGGACTCAAGAAAGCTACTCCCTCTCCTGGTCTCAGTAACTTGAAGAATGGACAGGCTTGGGTCGGAGGATTCAGCGGATTCTTCCAGGTTGTTGTGCTCTGCTTCTACTCATACGGAGGAACTGAGCTGGTGGCTCTGACGTCAGGAGAGACCGCAAAGCCTTGGAAATCCATCCCCAGCGCTGTGCGTGCTACTGTGTGGAGAATCATGATCTTCCTGGTCATGACTGTCTTCGTCATTGGTCTGTGTATCAACTACAAGGATGAGCGACTTCTTAATGCAGCCTACGACTCTGATGTGGCACAGAGTCCGTTCACCATTGTGTTTGAAGACGCTGGTTTCGGAGCTGCTAAGCATGTGGTCAACGCCATTCTTCTGACGGCCGTACTGTCGGCTGTGAATGCCTGTTTCTTTGCATCTTCTCGAATGCTCATGAACATGGCCCACGATAAGCGAATGTTCTCCGTCTTTGGACTTGTCAACAAGCGGGGAGTTCCCATTGGAGCTCTGCTGCTCACGTTTGCTATCTCGTGTCTCGTCTTCCTCACAACCATCTGGGGTAATGCTGTGGTGTTCACCTGGTTCATGAACATCACTGGAGCTTCTGCTATCCTCACATGGATGTCTATTGGTTTTGTCTCCATTCGATTTAGACAGGCTCTTGCGGCCCAGGGAATCCCTCTCACTGACTTGCCTCTCAAGCAACCACTCTATCCCCTGCTGCCCATCCTGGTTCTTGTGCTTGGAGCCTTCCTGTTTGCCGGTATGGGCTATGCCTCTGTCGTGCAGGATCCCTTCTCTTGGAAGAACCCCTTTGGAACCTACCTCGGAGTCGCCGTCTTTGCCATCTGCTACTTTGGTTGGAAGGCCTGGAACTACAAAACAGACAAGTTTGTGCGCTCTGCTGATGCAGACCTCACCACTGGACGAGTCTGGGGTCCTGGTCAGGGTCCTGACTACATGGCTGCTGACAAGGAGGCCGTTGAGGCCCGAATCAGAGCCAACAAGGACATTAACATCTGGGGCAAGATTGCCTACTACAACTTCATTGTCGGAAGAGCTGTTGGAATTGTGTTTGAGAGGATTACTACTCTTCCCAAGTGGCCCAAGTTTTCCAAGAAGGAAGAGTAGGAGATATTTATAAAAAGGAAACCAGGAAGTGGTTAGTTAATATATTGTCATTGCACTGTAATAATTACTGGCGTTAATTAATGCTACGAAAAAGAAGTGAAGTCTGTCCTATGGATACTGATGAAGTACTGATATCTCTGATAGAGAACACTTTGACTACAAAAAACTCGCTGCTACAACATACAACAAATACAACACGCTACAATTCAAATATCGGGTGGGACTCTTTGGTCCAAGATTTATTAACCCAAGAGGTTCGGAATTTCACCTACTCCCCTCAAAACTAGATAAAGGTTCGGTCAGTTACATCCTCTGGCTAAGAGGTTCACTGCCTACTCCTTGAATAGCGACTTGCTCGTGCTCTGGCTCTCATTGCTCTTTGGACTTATGGGCATCTGGCTGGCCTCGGCTCTTGGCCCTGGCTCCTTTCGCTGTGTCGGTGGCATAGCTCTTATTGCATCTGTGGACTCATTGGCTGCTCATTAAATGGCTCTTATTGCTCTTCGGACTCATTGGCTAAACGGAGACTTGCTCCTACTCACGGCTTTTGGCTCTTATTGCAACTGCGGACTCACTGGCTCTTGCTCATGACTCGGTACTGGCTCTGGCATCTCAGCTCTGGCTCTGACCTTTGTACTCTGGCGTTTCAGCTCTGGTAATTGCTCTGATGGCGGTGACTGGCGTTTGGCACTTATTGCACTGTGGACCTACCGGCTCTTTGCTCTTGTCTGTGCACTGGATTTGGCACTTATTGCCACATGGGACTTACTGGCTCTGACTCAGGCATCTGGCTCTGGGATCGCTCTGACTCTGTGGTAGCGGGCGAATCTCTGGAGCTTGTAGCTCTGGCACAGTGGCTCTGGCTTGAATCGCTCTTTTGACCATTGTATGGCGTCTGTCAAAGCAGATCTTTGCTCTAGGTATGCGTCTCAGCTCAGCGTCTCAGCTGGCTCCTCGGCGACTGGCAGCTCTGGCATTTCAGCTTGGCTCTTCAGTTCTAGGCGGCTTGGAGTTTCTCAAAAGGAATTCCACCCTTGAGTATCTCATTGTCGGTGGCTCTGGCTCTCAGGCTCTGGCTCTTAGCTCTGGCGGCTGCACATGCGGTCCTCAGGAACTCTCGCAAGGCACGGAGGCTGCTCTGGCGTTTTTCAGCCGGCAAATCACTCGCTCTTTGCTCATGGCACTTTTTCAGCTCATGGCGGTCAACCTGAATGGATTCATTGACGTGCGAACAAGGAGGTCAACCCGAAGGATTTATTGACTCTTCTCAAGCGGTCAACCACAGGACTTAAAGACACTTGGCTCAGGCGGTTGTACTCGCCTCAGATGATGAACTCGCCGATTTCTCAGCTCAAACGCTCAACTAGAAGCTGCCGCACTAGGCTCATGCGATAAACGCGTCATAGCCTTCTTAACCGACATTTGGGATGCTGGAATTTCACCACATTGCCCAAATAACACAACTCAAGCGGATGAAAAAAAATGGAAACATCCTCGTAGTGATCTGTGACGACTCAAACGGACTGTGTCCTCGTCGTATGAGACAGGTCTGCTTATCAGCACTGCATCTCAGCAGGCTATAAAGGCACCTTCCATCTCCAGAATGACTCAGAGTGAACTGGTCTGATTCTGATGAAAAAATGGGAAACAGAGGGGGTTTATATATTGTTGGCCGAGCCCATTATAGTTTGGGAAACAGGGCTGGTGGCAAAAAAATGTGCATCAAATATGCAAACCAGCCATCAAGCTGCATGAGTAGGAAACACGTCGAACGAAATGGAAGGATCTAGAAGGTCGTGGATAAATAAATCTCAAACGAAGAGCCAATCAAATCCATTTAATAGGTAGTCTTATGATACATGCCTTTTAGAGATATCAATAAACTAACTTCTACTCATTCTACACCCCTTTTTGGGTGAATCGACCTTGCAGATGCCAGTTCTCCAAATATGCATGCTCTTCTTGGACTCTAAGAGAACACTGTGGAAAGATTTTGTACTATCGGATTACTCGGAGTGGATGAAACCTGCAATAGTTTCTTTCTTTGGAGTGGGTGGCAAAAAATTGTGAGACAATTCAGTCCCTATCCTCTCTCTTTCAAGTGCGTACCTTGTGCAGAACTGAAGGGGTAATACAGTACTGGGGGTTTTCTTTGAGCAGTGCTCCCATGTCTGATACGTTGACATCCAAACAATCACCTCTCTTTAGAATTGTTTGATATCTCTCCGTGACACTGACTACTTGTACTGTAATCCTTTCTCTTGTAGAAAGTGAAGTAAAGATACCACATGCTACTCGTCTTTGACTACAATTCTTACATCTTGCTGATTCGTTATTCATTATAAATAAGAGACGTACCAAGTCTACTAAGTGGCCGTACCTTTCGCTACTTCATATCTACCCACTCGTCCTGTCATATCCTTTCTGTCTTTGCCCTTGACCAAACTGAGGACAAACTTGCAAGACTTGCTAGCAAAAGGAACCAGCGAGTTGAGGACATAGATTTTGAGCATGAGTAGCAACCAGTATGATACCGTGTTTGTGCAGTAATGTAGTAACAGACCCGAATACTGCACCACCGAGACTTCCTCGCCCTCCACCTTCATCAACTGTGTTCTGGACCTGATTTTTCTTGCACAATCGTTCCACGTGTTGATGCCCGTATTGGAACCTCCAATATCCATCCAGGGGACTCGTTCTTTTACTTTTGAACGCATGATAGTGTCGTCAACGTCTGTCAGGGAGTCGCGGAACCCCGTGCAGGTCTCGCCGAGAGCCAGACACTCCTCCAGCTCGCAATGCGTGAAAATCAGACTGCAAATTTCGTGAGGTAGCATGATTCATGATGAAATTGAACCTCTACGGATTTCTACTACCTTGCTCGAAAATACTGAGACAGTCTAGTGATGAGGGGGAACTTTGAAAGGATGTGGTGAGAAATGCATAAGGGCAGATTGTAGAACTTGGGGCGAGAAAAAGTAGCTGGAGGTACTTTAACGATGCTGAATATTATTTTGATGTTGTTTTCTTACGTATTTACAAAGTATTGCATCCTCGAGGTGGTTTTCGAGGTGGTTTCGGGAGGCTACATGCTTCTTTTTAGTGCGGCTCTAAACATGTTCGGTAATCATTAAATGAGATTCAGGAAGGGTCAAAGTCTGACCAGGAAACAAAAAATCGTCTAAAAACTTGCTGGTGTGATCCTAAGAGTGCTCTAAACTCCATCTGACGACTCCTTGTCCATTCTGAACCTCTCCATCACGTGATTTTGCCGGATCGCACATTTCAATTCCCGAACCTCCGACCTGCAGTCCACCCCGCGTTTTTGGGCTCAAGGTTGGCTCTCTGAGACCTTTGGATACACAATCATGTGCACTTGTAGGAAGTTTGAGGGAATATCGTGCTTTTTGACAGCTTTATTATTCGAAAAAATCATGTGTATTTATATAAATGTAACTCGTACAGGTGTCAGAATCCATCAAACCTGTATCTCCACGTGCGATATGCAGGAGGGATGCAGCGAGGGCGAAGTCAAAAAAGTGGTCCCTGAGCATGTGACAAACATTGTGGGGCAATTGGGGAGAATAATCAATAGCAACAAGCGAGAATCATCTTTCACCAACCCCACATCTACTCTATTGGACAACTGAGAGGGAATCTTCACCACGCAGCACTTCAGAGCATCAACCTTATTGTGTGGATTGGTATGACATTGTTTAGCACAGTGGAACTCATCGTAGGACCTCATCGCACTCGCATCTACATCCTCTATCACGCTTTATTCTATGTTATTAGCTTTTAAATAATATACCCTCTTTTTTTCTTCAATCTAACCTAACCTCGTCGAGTCTTGACGGCCTGGGCCAGCTCCTCAAGAACCTTCTCAGTGTCCTCCCAGTTGATGCAGGCATCAGTCACAGAGACTCCGTACTTCATGTCCTCCTTGTTATCGCAAATGTCCTGTCGTCCCTCGTTGATGTTGGACTCGATCATGAGTCCGCAGATGGACTTCTCGCCAGAGGCAATCTGCTGAGCCACGTTGGAAGCAACCATGGGCTGGTTCTTGTGGTTCTTTGACGAGTTGCCGTGAGAGCAGTCAACCATGATTCGGGGACCCTTGGTCTCTCCGACCTGCTTCTTGATCTCAGCCACGTGCTCGGCGTCGTAGTTGGGGCCCTTGGAGCCTCCTCGCAGAATCAGGAAGCAGTCCTCGTTTCCGTCGGTGCCGACAATGGCAACCACACCAGGCTTAGTGACAGACAGGAAGTGGTGGGGGTGTGCGGCGGCCTGGATGGCGTCCAGGGCAACCTTGACTCCTCCGTCGGTTCCGTTCTTGAAACCGACAGGGAAAGAAAGACCAGAGGCAAGCTCTCGGTGGAGCTGAGACTCGGTGGTTCGGGCACCAATGGCTCCGACAGAGAAGAGATCAGCCAGGAACTGGGGAGAAATGGTGTCCAGAAGCTCGGAGGCAATGGGGTTGAGCTCGGTGAGCTTGACAAAGAGATCTCGAGCGACTCGCAGACCCTTGTTGATCTTGAAAGAACCGTTCATGTCGGGATCGTTGATCAGACCCTTCCAGCCCACGGTGGTTCGGGGCTTCTCGAGGTAAGCTCGCATGACGATGAGAAGCTCGCCAGACAGCTTGTCGGAGATCTTCTTGAGTCGCTGGGCGTACTCCATGGCAGCCTTGGGGTCGTGGATGGAGCAGGGACCGACCACAACAATGATTCGGTCGTCCTTACCGTCCAGAATGTCACAGGCGTCCTGTCGGCCCTTGAGAATGGTGGCCTTAGACTGCTCGGTCAGAGGGATCTCATGCTGGAGCAGATCGGGGGCTGTGAGGGGGTTGTAACCCCGAATTCGCCAGTCCTCAGTTCGGTTTCGGTCTCCCTGAGCGTCAGAAACGTTGTGCATAGCAGGCATGATGTGTATTTTGTGTCGTAGACAAGAAATTGTCAGATGAAAAATCTTCCTTTGGTCTTTTCCAAGCCTCGAAGATAAAGTTATATTTATATCCAGGCTGCTCACATAACGTTACAAGAGTCATAGAAAAGTATAGAGTCACACCACGTTTCATGCAAGTGGAAGTGTAGGGAAGGCGATGAGGTGTGCGATGGGACGTCAGACTTCGTATGTGTCCACGACTAGTACCCCACAATTGTTTCCACTCAAAATACTCCCCTTGGCTCCCTCTGTAGCGCTGGCTCGTTCTCCTTCCAACCCCACCGTTCTACGCAGCGATATCGGACTCCTACCCATACATCTCACGTGCGTAACCATGCGTATTTTCCGTGCTCTTCTGTGGCCACAAGGTAATTAGTTGTACATGAGAGACCTTTGATACAAATTTGTACATCTTGAGACGTTTTTTAGGAGGTATCCACATAGTGTACCAGTGCTGCATTAGTTAATGATCGGCGGAGCTGTGCCAAAGAACGGGAGATTTTCAGTCTTGGCTATGTTTCCAAGGTACGCTTGTTGTTGAGAATGGAGCACGTTGCAATTATTCTCTCATTTATTTGTCTTTCTGCATTTCGTGCATTTTTTTCAGATACTGTCTTATAACAGTTGCAGCTCTTACTGTGGGTTCCGCAGGTCCACTGCACATCAATGGGTCTTACCAAAGTGCGAAAAGTTTTACATCACAGCAATTGACGCTGTTAGGACGACGAGGGTGGAGTTATTTGTTGTAGGGCAGTTTGTGGCTGGCTGACGGGGCCACGTCGTGTTTACAGTGGCTGCTTTTGCCTGTTTGACGGATATTTACAAGTCTGTAGAGCCGGATAATTACCACCAATCATAAGCCGTACGATGACCTCGTTCGCTCTATATTATCCGATAGAGTTCTGCAGGGAGGAACCACATGTGGGAGGACTATGGATGGAATATGGGTGGAACATGGCTATGCTCCGTGGAAACATTGTGTTGTGGGTGAGGTATTTTGTATAGCAACAGGTGGATTTTACGTGGAAATACCGCACAGGGGACGGATACAATCATGGCGATATAGTTATTTATCCAATATGTGCCCTGTATCAATATGTCACTTCCCCTCTATTGACAGTCTATAGTGGATACTGTCTCACAGGCTGGGAGGAGGCTACAGTGTGAAGGGGTAAAAGAAAGACAACGATGATGCACCCGGAGTCCGAGGACTTTTTAGAGGGTGAAGGAATGAATATATAGAAACCAGAAATGCATGGTCAGCCTCACGAGTAGATACCATTTCTCAGCTACTGTAGTGGCTCAGGCAGATATTAGTCAGATGCAGGGACAGTCTCCCCCTGGTCCTTTCATCCCCTTGAAGCTCTCCACCCCGCACGAAAGCGAGGTTCCATGAAACCAAACAAGACAAGTTGTCCGGATGCACGGAGTAGACAGGGATACTATACAGTAGATACGAACGTTTCGGACTACAGTCGATTATAAGAGGGCGGGGTCAATTGGAACGACCCGTTACCGGAACAGGTTTGCATATGCAATAATAATTCTGAAAAAATCCAATATTAGTCACTAAAATTCGTCGAAAGTCACTAAAAGATGTAAATATCCAAATAAAGTAGATAATTTGAGCAAAATAACGAGTTAATAGCCTACAAAGGGTGTCGAACCAGTCATAATAGTACTGGTACTGGTACCAGTGCCAGTACCAAAGTACGATACGTATCGTACCCCAGCGATCTCACACAGTTCATCAAATTTCCAAGTGAAAACTTTAATAAACGCTAAGAACAAACTTGACTCGGCGCACTCAGCCAGAAAAAACAACAGAACAATGCGATTTTCAAGGTATTCGGTTAGAGATACAACGAGATGATACTCGTGGATTCAGAGGTTGTCTTGATATAGCCATTTTTTAATTATCACCACAAGTAACTGCATTTCTCTCATTTATTCGTATTTTCAAGTTTCAGGCTTGTTACTTGCACTGCATAAAAACTTATTTCTTTCACAACATGCAAAACTGCTCTGCTGATGAGATTGAGTCGTTCAAAAGGTCCAAGATTTCGTCAAACGGTGCGATTCATGAAAATTTGAAGACAGTAACCAGTACTATATCAACTACAATGCACACCAAATCAAACAGGTACAAATGGATACCAAAAACAGGATATGTCACCCTCTTTTCATTCCATTGACGTCACATTACAGTTTGAATCACGATAACAGGTGGTTTGGTCTACCTTGACCGCGGTTCAGCTGCACCTGAGCGGGCCAATGGACTTGTCAGCGAATGTGATTATCTTTGAGAGGAAAAAGGAACAGCTCAAGAGAGATCTACTGCTAGAGAATGGGACCATGTTTCAGGTGTTGTATTTGGTGGCGACCGCGAGTGACATGATCTCTTGCAACCTTTGATACTAATTTTATCAATACTCTGCCTCCATCGGCCCGATATCGCTCGTCTGACCGACCACTGGTAAATCGTCCCAGGACCTTTGTCTGATAAATGGACCCCCTAACATGTCAAGCGCTCCCACACATCGCAGAACCCCGGATGTGCAGATGAACCTTGATTATCAGAGATGCCTCCAACTTTTTCGTGACGAAAAAAGTGGTCTATTGGCAGTGTCATGGGACTCTATTATAGCTGTGGTGTCGATTATGGGCGTCAATAACAAGCCAGACCTCTCTATCTCCCAAGGTTGCTTACGTACGGCTATATCACGGAAATCTTGGAGTATCTGGGAGTATTCTGGGCCGCCGGAAAGACCGGGAATCTTGTCTCCCTCGGCTGGGGTTACACCAGGCCACAGTCGCAGCTGTATTTGTCCTCAGTCGGAAGTGTCTGTCTCGGTCTTTGAATGCTTTTTTGAACTAAAAGCCGAGGTCGTCGTCATGCCAGTAGCGTCTGAAGATAAGAGAGAGAGACAAGAGGTGAAAAATAGACGTAGAAGCTGCCAGAGATCTCAAAGAGATACAATTAGCCCCAATGGCTCGCTCGCTGGCATTCTCTTCCCCGCTACTTGGGCTCGCCGTTCTCGTCTTGCGGGTGACTCCGTTTTGCTTTTACTTGATTAGGTTGGCGCGAGTTTCTTGAAGTGCCCGAACTTTCACATTTCCATGTGGAGGGGGAATCGACCTCGCTGCTGAGGTGCACTTTGGAGTATGAAATCAGCGCCAGATAGTGAACCAATGGACGCAAAAGAACACAAAGCGACCCCAAAGGAGTCCCCAGACGTAGAATCAGCCAGACTGAAGACTATACCAATCTCTCAAGTCAACCAAAACATGTTCCTCTCTCCTCATATCAACGTTCATGAGTCACGAAGCTTGCTGATTGGCTGATGGGAGTGCTGATAACAGTCTGGAGCCATCAATCACGCCGGGGGACAAGGGCGCGGGTGCAGGCGCCCGCATGCCTGGCGTACTAGCCACGTTTATTTGGGCCAATGGAAACCCGTCTATTGTCTAGATTAGTCTCAATCTGAACCCGACTCCAACCTTCCCCGCAGGTGGCCGACACGATATACATAATAAGCTATCCCCAGATTCGAGAGCTCAGACCTCTAGCCAGTTTGATTGAGAAAATGTGAGTATCGACGTGGTGATGGCTGTGCCCATAACAACCAGATCTAAGAAGCAAGCAACTAACTGCAGACACTGTGCGACCACAAGGAGGAAACAAAAACAAGCATGGATCCCGAAGAAGAACAACAACAAGTGAGTAAAAACAGGAGGGCATGGGCGGTGGTGATGGTGGCGATATTTGCGGGTCTATTTTGTCACTATCGGTGTAACTGTTTCGCTTAGCTTATCGTTGGATTCGCTTAGGCATGATGATGCAGGTTAAGGTTGTCAAGGAGAGAGATGAAAAATTGGTGATCTGAGTACCAGAGATGGATTGGAGGCGAATGGGCGTTCACAAAACCCCATCAGATCGGCGCCTTCAACTCCTCTAGGTCGTATACGAGCCTCATTTCATTTTCATCTTGGCCACTATCTCTGTTCCAGTATGCACACCTGTGCTCTGCAGGGACTTATCGCACCAATCAGGACCACACCAAATGAATCAGGAAGATGACGAGATAGCGACGAGAAGAAAAACGAGAAAAAAGTGGTTGAATCGTTCCAAACTAACAAAGTACAACCCCATCTCATACAACGAGAACAATGGCTCGTGGGCAGGCGCCCTCCCCACCAAACAGGGACTGTACGACCCCGAGTACGAAAAAGACGCCTGTGGAGTCGGATTTGCCTGTAACATCAAGGGCCAACAATCGCACAAGATCATTTCGGACGCCAAGAATCTGCTCTGCAACATGACCCACCGAGGAGCCGTGGGATCCGACGCACGAGACGGAGACGGAGCAGGAGTCATGACCTCCATCCCCCACAAGTTCATCAAAAAGGAGTTTAAGCGGCTTTACGACTTTGAGCTGCCTCCCATTGGCCAGTACGCCTGTGGTAACCTGTTTTTCAAAAACGACCAGGACGTGCTGGCCAAGTCCAAGGACACGTTTGAGTCCATTGCCAAGTCCCTTGGTCTCGAGGTGCTGGGATGGCGATTTGTTCCCCGAGACTCGTCCATTCTTGGACCCGCGGCTCTGTCTCGAGAGCCTCTGATCCTGCAGCCTGTGGTTGTACTATCCGAGGCCTTCAAGTCGGGCCCCCACACGGAGGACGAGTGGGACTCCAAGTTTGAGAAGCTGTTTGAGCTGCAGCTCTACGTGCTGCGAAAGCAGTCCACCCACACCATTGGTCTGCACAACTGGTTCTACATCTGTTCGCTGTCCAACAAGAACATGGTCTACAAGGGCCAGCTTGCCCCCGTCCAGGTCTACAACTACTACTACGATCTCCTCAACGTCGACTACGAGGGCCACTTTGCTCTGGTCCACTCGCGATTCTCCACAAACACCTTCCCCTCCTGGGACCGAGCCCAGCCCCTGCGATGGGCCGCACACAACGGTGAGATCAACACCCTGCGAGGAAATAAGAACTGGATGCGAGCCCGAGAGGGTATGATGAAGTCCGGTCTGTTTGGCGACGAGCTCGAGCGACTCTACCCCATTGTCGAGGAGGGTGGATCCGATTCCGCTGCGTTTGACAACGTGCTGGAGCTGCTGGTCATCAACGGAGTGCTCTCCATGCCCGAGGCCGTCATGATGATGATTCCCGAGGCCTGGCAGAACAACACCACCATGGACTCCAAGAAGCGAGCCTTCTACGAGTGGGCTGCTTGCCTCATGGAGCCTTGGGACGGTCCTGCTCTCTTCACCTTTGCCGACGGACGATACTGTGGTGCCAATCTCGATCGAAACGGTCTGCGACCCTGCCGATACTACATCACCGACGATGACCGAATGATCTGCGCCTCTGAGGTGGGTGTCATTCTCATTGAGTCCGAGAAGGTGATCCAGAAGGGCCGACTCCGACCCGGACGAATGCTGCTGGTCGATACCAAGGAGGGACGAATTGTTGACGATCGGGAGCTCAAGAAGAAGATTTCGAACCGAGTGGACTTCAAGTCGTGGATCCATGCCAACGTCATCACCATGGAGGACATGCGTCAGAAGGTTGAGTCCAAGATCCCCTCTATTCTCGATGTGAAGATTGACGATCTGTCTGTCCAGACCGACCCCCGTCTCCCTGCCTTTGGATACACCGCTGAACAGCTTTCTCTGCTTCTCGCCCCCATGGCTTCCACCGCCAAGGAGGCTCTGGGATCCATGGGTAACGACGGTCCTCTGGCCTGCCTCTCCAAGCAGCCCAAGGTTCTGTTTGACTACTTCCGACAGCTGTTTGCCCAGGTGACCAACCCTCCCATCGACCCCATTCGAGAGGCCATTGTCATGTCTCTGGAGTGCTACGTTGGACCCCAGGGTAACGTGCTTGAGATGAACCCCAGCCAGTGCAACCGTCTGCTGCTGCCTTCTCCTATTCTGACCATCCAGGAGACCGCCATGCTGCACGAGATGCACCGACACTACCCCAAGTGGACCACCGACACCATCGACATCACTTTCGACAAGTCCGAGGGTCCCGCGGGCTACCAGAAGGCTCTGGACCGAATCTGCGAGGAGGCTTCCAACGCCATCCACGCCAAGCACCAGATTATCATCCTGTCCGACAAGAAGACCTCTGCCGACCGAGTCCCTGTCTCTTCTGTTGTTGCCTGTGGTGCAGTTCACCATCACCTTGTGCAGCAGAAGCAGCGATCTCGAGTTGCTCTTCTTGTCGAGACTGCCGAGGCTCGAGAGGTTCACCACTTTTGCGTGCTCCTCGGATACGGAGCGGATGCCATCAATCCCTACCTTGCTATTGAGACTCTTGCCAAGATGAACCGAGAGGGTCTCATTAAGGAGCCTCTCACGGACGACCAGATTGTTGCCAATTACAAGACTGCTGTTGACGGTGGTATTCTCAAGGTCATGTCCAAGATGGGTATCTCCACCCTGGCCTCTTACAAGGGAGCCCAGATCTTTGAGATTCTCGGAATCGACAACTCTGTCGTCGACAAGTGCTTCGCCGGTACTGCTTCTCGAATCAAGGGTATCACCTTTGACTTCATTGCCGAGGATGCCATTGCCCTGCACGAGCGAGGTTTCCCCTCTCGAGACACCGTCAAGACCAAGTCTCTGCCCGAGTCTGGAGAGTACCATTACCGAGATGGTGGAGATCCCCACGTCAACACCCCCGTGGCCATCGTCAACATCCAGGACGCTGTTCGAAACAAGAACGAGAAGGCTTACGAGGCCTACTCCAAGAACGAGTACGAGGCCATCAAGGACTGTACTCTGCGAGGTCTGCTTGATTTCGACTTTGATGCGGCTACTCCTGTCCCCATCGATCAGGTCGAGCCCTGGACTGAGATTGTTCGAAGATTTGTCACTGGTGCCATGTCCTACGGTTCCATCTCCATGGAGTCTCACTCCACTCTTGCTGTTGCCATGAACCGACTTGGTGGAAAGTCCAACACTGGAGAGGGAGGTGAGGATCCCGAGCGATCTGCTGTTGCCGAGAACGGAGACACCATGCGATCTGCCATCAAGCAGATTGCCTCTGGTCGATTCGGTGTCACTTCCTACTACCTTTCTGATGCCGATGAGCTCCAGATCAAGATGGCTCAGGGTGCTAAGCCCGGTGAGGGAGGTGAGCTTCCTGGCCACAAGGTGTCTGAGCAGATCGGTAAGACTCGACACTCCACTCCCGGAGTCGGCCTCATTTCTCCTCCTCCCCACCACGACATTTACTCCATTGAGGATCTCAAGCAGCTCATCTACGATCTCAAGTGCTCCAACCCTCGATCTCGAGTCTCTGTCAAGCTGGTGTCCGAGGTCGGTGTCGGTATCATTGCTTCCGGTGTCGCCAAGGCCAAGGCTGACCACATTCTCATTTCTGGTCACGATGGTGGAACTGGTGCCTCTCGATGGACCGGTATCAAGTACGCCGGTCTCCCCTGGGAGCTGGGTCTTGCCGAGACTCACCAGACTCTTGTTCTGAACGATCTGCGAGGCCGAGTCACTGTCCAGACCGATGGTCAGATCCGAACCGGACGAGACGTTGCCATTGCCTGTCTTCTCGGTGCCGAGGAGTGGGGTTTTGCTACCACTCCTCTGATTGCCATGGGCTGCATCATGATGCGAAAGTGCCATCTCAACACTTGTCCCGTCGGAATTGCTACCCAGGACCCCGAGCTGCGACAGAAGTTCAAGGGTACCCCCGAGCATGTGATCAACTTCTTCTACTACATTGCCAATGAGTTGCGAGGAATCATGGCCCAGCTTGGTTTCCGAACCATTGACGAGATGGTTGGTCATGCTGAGATGCTGCGAGTTCGAGACGATCTTCGAAACCACAAGACCAAGAACCTGGATCTGACTCCCATTCTCACTCCTGCACACACCCTTCGACCTGGTGTTGCTACCCGACGGGTCCGAAAGCAGGATCACCGACTCCATGTGCGACTCGACAACAAGCTCATTGACGAGGCTGAGGTCACTCTGGACAAGGGTCTTCCCGTCACGATTGACTGCGACATTATCAACACTGATCGATCTCTTGGTTCCACTCTCTCCTACCGAATCTCCAAGCGGTTTGGCGAGGCTGGTCTTCCTGATGACACTGTTCATGTCAACGTCAAGGGTTCTGCCGGTCAGTCGTTTGGTGCCTTCCTGGCTCCCGGTATCACTCTGGAGCTGGAGGGAGACTGTAACGATTACGTTGGTAAGGGTCTTTCTGGAGGTCGAATTGTCGTCTACCCTCCCAAGAACTCTGGCTTCAAGGCCGAGGAGAACATCATTGTTGGTAACACTTGTCTTTACGGTGCTACTTCCGGTACTTGTTTCTTCAGAGGTGTTGGTGCCGAGCGATTCGCTGTCCGAAACTCCGGTGCCACTGCCGTTGTCGAGGGTTGTGGAGACCACGGTTGCGAGTACATGACCGGAGGTCGAGTCGTTGTGCTGGGTGCTACTGGTCGAAACTTCGCTGCTGGTATGTCTGGTGGTATTGCCTACGTTCTTGACATGGGCCAGGAGTTCATCAACAATGTCAACTCCGAGACTGTCGATCTCAGCCCTGTGTCCGAGCCCCAGGAGATTGCTTTCCTGCGAGGCTTGATCGAGGACCACCGACACTACACCGGCTCCGAGCTGGCCGACCGAGTTCTCACAGACTTCAACCGAATCTTGCCCCGGTTTGTCAAGGTGCTTCCCACTGACTACGCCCGAGTTCTGGAGGAGCAGGCTGCCAAGGTTGCTGAGG